>WEIV01002882.1:75066-129878 GCA_013390005.1 Calyptomena viridis
CACGGCGGCGGGAATGGGCGCCGCCGGCGGGGCACGACAGTGGGATCGTGGCTTACAACAGCCGGAGCCGGAGCAAGGAGCCGCTCGTACTGGCCACGGAAGGAGTGGCGACCTGGTAGCGCGTTGTGGCGGGGGGGGGGGGNGGGTGACGGGGGAGACGGGAGCACCTTGTGTCCGGAAACGGCTCCTGTGTCCGGTGCTGGGCTTTTCAGTACAGGAAAGACAAGGACGTACTGGAGAGGGTACAGCGGAGGCCACAAACATGACGAGGGGTCTGGAACATCTCTCTTACGAGGAGAGATTGTGGGAGCTGGGCCTGTTTAGCTTAGAAAAGAGACGCCTCAGAGATGGCCCAATTAATGCATATAAATCTCTTAAAGGTGGGTGTCAGACTCTTCAGTGGTGCCCAGCGAGAGGACAAGGAGCAATGGCCGTAAGCTAAAACACGAGAAGTTTCACCTCAACACGAGGAGGAACTTCTTTACATTGAGGGTGGCAGAGCTCTGAAATAAGCTGCCCAGAGAGGTTGTGGAGTCTCCGTGTTTGGAGTCATTAAACACCCACCTGGACACGTTCTTGTGTCACCTGCTCTGGGTGACCCTGCCTTGGCAGGGGGATTGGACAGGATGATCTCCAGCGGTCCTTTCCAGCCCTAACAGTTCTGTGACTCTTTCCCCCCCTCCATGGCAGGTACAGCTGCGGGCCGACCGTGTATGACCGGGCACACCTCGGGCACGCCTGGTGAGTTGCGGCGCGGGGGGAGCCAGGACGGGGCCGGGCCGTGTGTGCGGGGACGGAGCCGTGACTGGGACACGGGGCCCGGCCCTTCGCTTCCTGCACCGTGCAAAGGGCAAAAGTCTGCTTGTTGGTGCTGCCCGGCCTGGGCAGAGACAAGAGTGTGTGCGTGTGTTGGGAACAAGTGTTAGGAATGTGCACAGTTTGTGTGGGTATGGTATGGTGGGCATGATGTGTCCTCTCGTGCAGAGGAGTTGTGGTCATGGAGCAGAGCTTCTTTCACCTCAAATTTAGTTTGGACACTGTTGGCGCTAAGGAAAAGCCATGCAGGGTTGACTATTAAAAAGGTTCTTTTAAAGGTAGCAGATGAACACATAAGTTCTTAAATCTCAGGAAGCCCATGTAGCTTAAGGACCTTTTTGCATAGTAACAGTTCAGTGACTTACTGTGTTTGAAAATAAAAAACCAATGCAGAACAGCACAGCATTTTCTGTAGTTCATTAAGATCGTTACAATAGTAAACCACCTTCATTGTAAGTAACTGTGAAAAAGTACTTTAAATACACTGGAGGTTGCTGCCAGTTGTTTTAAAACACGTCTGATGAATAGACATACAGTGTCTGCTGTTCTGTGAAGCTGAAGGGAGTTGAAGCAGTTCAAGCTGCTCTTGAGCTTCTGTCTCCTCATTCTTAAAAAAACCAAGATGCATTGGTCTCCTTGGAAGAGCAGGGGCTTCTCAGATAATTGCCATCTATATGAAGGTCAGATATTGTGCATTTCAATTGAACAATTCCCTTTTAATGTAGGAGATTTCACAGCTTCTGGTCTTGTCTCAGCTTCATTCAGAAACTCGTGTTGAATTTTGCTTGATGTTCCCCTTGATTTTGCTTAATGTTGAGCCATTGCGGTACTGCACAACTGCTGCTTTATTCTCAAAAGGGGAAGTCTTAAAATTCAAGTCTGTGGTGGGTTGACCCTGGCTGGATGCCAAGGTACCCACCAAAGCTGCTCTCTCACTCCCCTCTGCAACTGGACAGAGGAGAGAAAATACAAGGAAGGGTGTGAGATAAGGACAAGGAGAGATCACTCACTGTTCACTGTTGTGGGCAAAACAGACTTGAAGTGGGGATATTAATTAAATTCATTAGTAAAAGAATCAGAGCAGGATAGTGAGAAGTAAAATACATCTTAAAAATACCTTCCCCTCCACCCCTCCCTCCTTCCCATGTTCTACTAATCCCCCCCAGTGGCTCAGGAGGATGAGGGATTGAGGGTTTTGGTCAGTTCGTCATACGTTGTTTCTGCTGCAGCTCAGGGAGAGGAGTCCTTCCCCTGCTCTCTGTGAGGTCCCTCCCACAGGAGGCAGCACTCCATGAACTTCTCCAGCATAAGTCCCCTCCTACATGCAACAGTTCTTAAACTTCACAAACAGTTCTTCACAAACTGCTGCAATGTGGATCATTTTTACACGTTACAGTCCTTCAGGCACAGGCTGCTCCAGTGTGGGTCCCCCACAGGCCACAAGTCCTACCAGGAAAACTTGCTCCAATATGGGCTTCTCTCTCCACACATCTGCAGGTCCCTGCCAGGACCCTGCTCCAACATGGGCCTCCCATGGAGTCACAGCCTCCTTCCATGATCCACCTGCTCTGGTGACCCACCATGGGCTGCAGGTGGGTCTCTGCACCCCTGTGGTCCCCCATGGGCTGCAGGGGCACAGCTGCTCCACCAGGGTCTTCACCACAGGCTGCAGGGGAACCTCAGTTCCTGTGCCTGGAGCACCTCCTGTCTCTCCTTCTCCACTGACCTTGGTGTCTGTGGAGTTGTTCACATCCTCTCTCTGCTCCTCTGGCTGCAGTTTTCATCTGCCCAATAATTTATTTTTTTCAATTTTAATTTTTTTTTCTTCTTAAATATGTTACCACAGAGGTGTTACTGTCACTCCTGATTGTCCCGTCGTTGGCTAGTGACGGGTCCGTCCTGGATCCAGCTGCCATTGGCTCTGCTGGACATGGGGGAAGCTTCTGGCAGCTTCTCATAGAAGCCACCCCCACAGCCCCCACACTGCCAAAACCTGGCCACAGAGACCCAATACCATGTAAAAGTACTGTTGGCAATGCTAATGTTAGTGCTGCTGTACTGTTGTGCATATGTAGTGGTGTCTTGTTCCTCATAGCTTTTGTCCAGCCTTTGCAGAAAACTGATCTAGCTTTTACTGGTGATCTAAAAATCAAGAAAATGATATCTTGAATTTTTTTTTGTGCTTAGTACCTTCAGGGGAACTTTAATATTATTTAAAAGGTCATAGTGTTCTGTGTATTTAAATCTGTAATTATTGTAATACAGGCTGTATTACAATTTACCTTGAAATAATTGATTTAAAATCATCACTTGAAAGCAACTGTATAAGAAAATAGTAATAAGTTTCTTTTCTTTATTACTCAGTCGAGGTTCTCTAGTGTGGTAGGACCTGTCTGTCTCATGTGGTGTAACAGGAGGGAATTGCAGAGATGCTCCTGTCCTAAAAGGTGTAGTGGATCTATAGCACAATGTTTATAGAGGTGGAGAATTTCACCCTTTGATCTTGGAGCATTCTGTGGCTTTTAAATGTCTGTTTTTGTCAGTGGTTCTCCTGCCTCCAGATTCATTTGATTAAAGGAGAGAGTAGAAAGGCCTTGCTCACTCTGCCTGTTCTCTTACCCATCTTTTCTTACCCAGTGTCTAAACAGCAATTTCAAGCTTTTCTGATATGTAGGTTTGCCATATGTCCACATTACCTGGGTTTGACCTCTTCACTTGCTGATTTAAGAAAGAATAGTTAGTGCTGAATGTTGCCTTTGGTGTATCGTGGAGATACACTATGTATTTATTATACTCTCTTCTGCTGCCTCTTTAAGCACCTTCACATATTGTTCCTGTAGTGCTGTTGTGTGACAAGATGCCTGCACTGAAGACCTTCTGGTCTCTTTTCTCATCAGTTAAACCCTCCAGCATGGGAGGAGTTGGGTGTTCCTTTCCAGTATCTCTGGTATTACACATGTCAATGTTGACATCCTGTTGCTCAGCTGATTTGCTCAGGGTGGTGGGGAACTCTCAGTTCTATTTATTTATTTATTTTTTAAAATTGTATGATTTTTGAGTAGCTCAGTCCAACCCTAGAATGTTGAACACTGAAATGCATGTTGCTGATGGGGGTCTGCAGGCCTGGGAAATAGCATGAAGTCAAACGGAGTGGTGGCTGCTGCTGCTGTGCCACTCTTGTCAAATACCATTGTTTTGTTGTTCTCTTGTAACATTCTTTTCACTAGAATTCCCTTTTCCCTCCTCCTTACTTTTGACTCGTAGCAAGCACAACAAATGTGGCAGGTAATGCAGAAATGGATAATGGAAAAGAGCTTGAGATCCTTGAGAAGAATTTGAAAATAATAGCATTTTTTTTCTCCCCTCCTCCTTCCCCTCCACAAGGAGTTCTTACATCTCTAAATAATCCAACTTCTTCTAGTGTGTTGTATTTCCAGTTTTAAAAACAGATGCTCTGTGTGCTTCTGTATGACATCCAACACCCAATCTATATAAAGAAAATGTGGATGGGCAAAGAATACTAATTTTTCCCCTCAGTTCTGGGACTGACCTTGATCATACTGGTTTGAGCTGCAGCCTGGTTGACATCCCAGTTCCTGGCTGGATGCTTGGAAATGAGAGTAAAATCAAGCATGAGAGAAAATTTAATTCAATCCCTTATGTTTGCTCTGCCACACCCCATCTTGACTGTCTGTTTTGGTTTGGGTTTTTTTTTTGTTGTTTTTTTTTTTTTTTTGTTGTTGTTGTTTTTTCCCTTTTCAGCCCTGAAGTGGTAAGGACCTTGGTTTCTGAGGTACCAGAAGATCTGCTCTAGCTCTTGCAGTGTTTCTTCCATCCATTCATTTGGAAGATCAGAGGAGAGGGAACAGTGTGAAATTTGTGTGTGCTCTGGGAACAATGACTGCAGGGCTGTTAAATCTAATATCCAGCTTTTGTTGCTGCATTGTTCCTCTGAACAGGATCCAAATATCAATTTAATATTCTTATGGAATTGTGTCACTGCATTAGACAAACCTTACTCCCAGTAAGCTGGTATTCATTAAAAACTCTCCCTGGCTGCAAGGCTTTCCAAAAGTCTTTTTTCAACATGGGCATGGTGCAAACAACAAAAACTCTTTTTCTTCATCAATATATTACATACCCATAATTCAGTACTTTCATGCCATCTAGCATGTGCAGCTAAGGGGAAGGGTGCAAATCCCTTCTAGTATGTGCTTACACTTTCCTTTGCTCTGACAGCCATGGGAGTTGCAGTTTATGTGGTACTGCAGGTGAGATGGGAATCTGTCGATCTATGAGTCTCCTTGCTGCCTTTGGAGAAACAGAGCCCCAAAAGGCTGAGGGTTCTCATCACTTTGTAGGGCAGACCCAGAGTTTCTAGTCACCTTCTGCCTAATAATTGGGTTTTAGTCAGTCAGCATGTTTTGAGAATTGCTGCACCAGCCCTGTAAAGCTTGTAAATACATTGATCCATTAGCATTACATACTTTGTTTTGTGACAAAGAACCTGAATAGTTGTGAGAATAACTTTTATTCTCAAGTGTAAGTAAAACAAAATAACCCACAGAGCACCTACTCTTTGCTATCAGAAAAGACCTTTGGTGGTGTGTGAATTAAATAGTTTACTGGTGGCAGGTAGCTCTTGCTATTAGTCAACCCTAAGCAAAGTTCGGTTGAATCCTGCTTTATTTCTCCTTATTCTTCTGCCACGTGACTTTTGAAAACCTGTTAAAATATACAAAGCCTGAGGGATGTATTTCAAGAACACCTGATCTGTGTGTCTTATTTTGTACTGTTTGCTTAGAGGGCCTCCTGGCTCACACGTGGCTTGTGATGCCCTTCAGTGCTTGAATAAAGAGATGCAACAAAAGAAAACTCAGAAAATTTGATGTAATGTGTCACTAATGCCAGAAGAGGGTAGGCCAGTTCAAGGGAAATCTCCTTGACTTTTGTGCAGGTGGTAACTGGTTTTGGAAAAACACTTTATGCATTGAAGATCTTTTCATTGCAAGTGTTGGGGTATTTAAATTGTCCCTTTGGCTGTTAGTGCTGTTGGTTTTTATTTAGGTTTATTCTTATTACTGCATATTTAAAAGCTCATGTTTCTTTCTCTTCTAGCTCCTATGTTAGGTTTGATATAATTCGAAGGATAATGACTAGGTTTTTTGGAATTGAAGTTATCATGGTGATGGGGATCACAGACATAGATGACAAGATAATAAAAAGAGCCAATGAGGTAGGTGTTTACTGCTGTCCTTGACTCTACCTTTCAGTATTTTCAAAGCTATGTACATAGGAAAATCAACCAGAATTTGGGGTTCTTTAGTTGAGTTATGTTTGTTTTAATTAGTGGCTAATAAGTGTTGGGATTTCTGCATGGCTGTAATGGGGCTGGGAACGTGGAGGGCTGGATCTTGGGAGCTGTGTGGAGGTAAATGGGTGCAGAATTGTGTGAGGAGGAGAGGCAGGAAGGGAGGGCTGCCTTACAGCACCCACGGCAGGATCCTCCTGCCTCCCCATCTTGGAGACTAGCAGGGAACAAAAATCCTGGGTGAATCCTCAGCACAGTGAAAGTTATCCCAAAACTTAGCAGTCAGGAGGCTTCTGTCTGAGTTCTGGAGAGGTGTTTAGTGCTGTTGATCATTAAAGGAGTTTATATAGCACTGCCACTGCCTGAGACTGAGGGCAGTTCCTGGAAGGTGCCGAGCACCATCTAGCTGCAATGTCAGCACCTTGGAAAGCTTTATCAGGCTTGTCTGTCACCAAAGGAAAGTTAGCATTATGTGTAGGTGTAAGTCTTGATGAGACTGGGGCTGTAAGTGGTTCTGAGTTGGATTTTAATCTGACCTTTTTTACCATCTGAGCTTGGTGAATGATTATTGCAATTCTTTTTTTTTTGATTCTTTTAAAAACACTTTTTGAACCCTGAAGTGCTAAGAATGTATTATATATTTTATTCTGTGTTTTGAATCTTTTGTTTTACTTGTTTCTAGAATCTGAAAGTTATGTCCTCAGGATCATAACTGAGTGTGTTGGATCAAATTGCAGTTGCAAGCTTTAAGATAGTTTCTTGGAGCTAGAGAATTTGACAGCTGTCACTTTTATTTAATCTTTAAGTAAACTTTCTGCAGTTAAGTATAAGGCAGTGAATTCACATGAATACTAGCACACCACTCATGTAGAAATTACATGTGTATTCCCTTAGTTTATTTACTTGCAGTATTCTAAGGCAGTAAACAATTTAAAAACAAACAAAAAAACCCTCCCAAAATTCAAGCATTTTAAATCTGTATGTGTGCATTTTAAAATTTTTCCTTATCATCAGAACATTTTCGAGATTTTATGTTTCAGGAGGGAGAAATGACACATTGTTCTTAAAAGAAATTGTGTTCATTTACTGCATTCTTTGGTCCTATGAAGTCATCTTTCCATGGCTTTTTTTTGTGACTTTTTGAAATGCCTGCTCATCCATATTGTTTGGATGACTCTCAGAGAAGATGTAAAAGTGNTGCCTGCTCATCCATTTTGTTTGGATGACCAAGGCTTCTACCTCAGTAGCCTACTTTTGTTGTTGGAATCTGTGTACCTTAAGCATTACAGTAGTAGAATCAACGTGCCTAAGCTTGTTCTTGATCCTCTGGTGGGTTCACCTGGAGTAAACCGGGAAGCTGGGTGTCTATTCTGTGAGGAATGTGCTGCATGCCCTCAGTGATGCTTTGAGAGAGAAATGGGTCTCTTTGCATGTTGAACATCTGTCTGGATGGGAAGAATTTCCCCATCTTCTTTCTATAGGCACCTTTTTTTTCCTCTGTTGATCACAGAAGCAGCTGAGCTGTCTGGGGAGATGAATCCAGTCACTGGAGTCTGGAAGAGCACAAGCGTGCTGGTCTATAGGCAGGAGCATGTCTTTGTTTTATAGTGCCAAGCACCTTCCTCATTTCTTTGCTGGGTAGGCATCACTAGAATTCCTGCCTTGTCCAGAAGCTTGTCCAAGTGGTGGTAGCCACCTGTGCTCTGAAAATTAGAACCCATACAGTTGCTCCAGTAATGAATTGGAAGTGATGAAATGGGATTTATGTTGTTAATGATTCGGTTATCTGCAAGCTGGAGAGACTGACAGTAGGTTGTCTTCTCTCCAGTAGTTTACTCTCAGAGAAGATGTAAAAGTGTGCATTTGAAACACTTGGATACCATGCTTTTGCTTGCCGGGACAGGTTTTGCTGTCATGCATCTTTCAATCCCTGGCCTCTTCTCAGTATTTTAGAACAAGTACCTTATCATGTGCAAATTCTTTTCCTTTTGGGTTCCACTTTATTGCTGCTTCTGTGAGAGGATCCTATTCCTGTCCCATGAATGAGAAATACAGAGAAGGCGCTTGAGAAACGCCGGACTTGGCAAAGCGTGGGATTGACTTTCACTGTTGAGATCTATGAGTACCCATCATCTGCTGAAATAGCTTATTTTTCTTAATCACTGAAAATGAATATCTTGTCTCATCCTGAAAGTCTCTGATCTATCTTTCTGACATGTAGGTGGTGTCAGTGTTTCCTGGCAGTAAGCTGAATGAATTTCATGTCCTGTGTACTGTAGTGTATTTTGTCAGTGGAAGACACTCCCAAGAGGAAATTAATGAGAGAGGGAAGGCATTTATTATTTTAGTTTTTAGTTGGTTTCTCTTAAAAGATATGTATTAATATTTTGAAAATTGAGAAGCATAAATGAAATACTACTTTTAAGTTATTTATAACTTATATCTCCTCCCTGCGAATGTTAGATTAATAAGCCTTTCTGACTCTTTACCTTGGGGGCTCTCTAAGTCTTCCAATTAGCTACTGTCTGTCTGATAAAAGATTGCCATTTTTTATATTATTGCTCTGATTTATGACTCATGTGCTTCTCTCATTTTCAGATGAATGTATCTCCAGCAGGTCTTGCTCGTTTTTATGAAGAAGACTTTAAACAAGATATGGCTGCTTTAAAGGTACAAACACTCAAGATTCTAAATTTAAAAGTATTTCTAAGCAATTATTTTGGTAAGGAATCTGGTTTTGAGAGTTTGACCTGAAAAAAATAAATTTGTTGCTGGAAACTGAGTACTGATTTACTTTTTTGTTCTTCTGGAAAGATACTGCACACCCTTTGAGTAAGGAAATGGAGGGAGAAACAATCCTGAGCTTTGGAATGAACAAGTTAAATTTCTTTAGGAAAATTTTTTTTTGGCTGCAGAAGCACCTTGGTTCACAGATATTTCATATCTATTATAATGCATAAATAGCCTGATTGAAAGCATAGGAAGCATCTAATCTTCTTCCGTTGACTTCAGGTGACTTTGCTTCTTGTCCAAAATGCTTGCCAGAAGCAGGGCATAAGGCACTGGGAAAAACTGGGATTTTTCGGTGTGTGTATTGTTTTAAATGGCGCTTATGGTCTTGTTATGGTACTTGCAACTTTTATTTTTTTTAAAGACAAAATTGAGGAGAATGTTCTTTAAAGTTTGTTTCTTAAAGAGACTCACCAGCAGTGTGTTTCATGCAGATTAACGAGATGTTACTCTTTCTTTAAGGTCCTCCCTCCTACAGTATATATGAGGGTGACCGACAATATTCCTCAGATAATCTCCTTTATTAAAACAATAGTTGCTAGTGGACAAGCTTACACAACCTGCCAAGGTAAGACTTTAAGCAAGGTAACTCCTTGTTCAGCACGTGTACAGGAAGTAGTTGCTCTTAGTAATCCTGTCTTGAAATCAGATGAGATACCCTGTGCCAGGCTTTCCTTCTGGTGATTAACAGACAGGGTGTGAGCAACTTGTTTGTGATGACATGAGGGGGCAGAACAACTATTACTCAATTTCTATGTTATATGTAGCTTGTTACTTAATATAGTTGTTTACTGTAACAAACTGAGCTGTTGTGACAAAGTCCTGGCCTGGTTTCTACAAGTGAGCTGGGGGAGCCTTTTGTCTCTAAACAGGAGCTGTGTATCTCCAGTGTGCAGTGAAAGATGTGCCTGTAAAGCACATCTTTTTAGCAGAGCTAGTGGTTGTAGAAGGATTTGAGTGCATTGCAGTAGCAGTAGCTTGTGCTGCAGTCAGGGAGGAGATTGCTGATTGTGCATGGGCAGAGAAGAACCTGGGGAGATCTCCAGAATTCAGTTATTTTGTGTGTAGAATGAGCATGTGCACAGAGGTTACTGAAAAGCTGAGTAACATGGAAACATCTGCTGCTACTTTTGTAGTAGTTCTGAATTTCTAAATCAGAATTTGAAATGGGAGTTGAAGGTTTGTTGTTCTGCTTTCAGGGAAATATTATCTCCTTCTCATCAGTGTGCCCCATCTTTGCTATACAACTAAACATTCCTTTTCTATTAGGCAATGTTTATTTTGATGTTAAGTCCTGGGGAAAAAGATATGGAGTATTAACTACTATTAATCCTGATACCCAAGATGAAGCAGGTACGTTCATGGCAGCAACTTGTTTGTATTAATGCATTGTTTGAAGATGTGATGCGTTTATGTGTAAACTTTCTGCAACACTCTGAAACAGTTTTCTGACCTGTTATGTATACCTATCTTTCTGGTTAATTAAGAATACACTGCTTTTGTAATTATTTTTTGAAGTGCTTACTATTGCCAGTGCAAGAGGAAGCTTGATTTCTTTTTGTCTTTGGTTCCCTCTTTACTTTTGTCCTGGTACCTTAGAACCATTAGTATTCTTAATCAATTTTAATTAAATACTTGGCAGTGGTACATAGAAACTTCACAGTGGGGTGGTGTTCTCTCTGTTGCAGTAACCAGTCAAGGGTAAACACAGGGAAACCTCATCTACCATGTTATTTTTGGGGCACTTGCATTCCTCTGATGAATGCTAACTGGATGAATTGCTTCCTTCATTACTTGCCACTGGACTACTACTAAGCAGCCTCTTTGTGTGAGGATGAGCAATCTCTTGATAGGCTGTGCTAGAGCAGACCTATACCCTGGGCTGTGGGATTTTTGCAGCAGGTCCTGTTTTGTAGGATTGCTGATTTGTAGTTTCTGTGAGTTAGGTCTGATCAGGTCTCTGCCTCGGAGAATTTGATGCAGATCTCCTGCATCCTTTTGCACATTGAATTTCACCATTGGAAAAAATCTGTTTGCAATTACTGAAAATGCCTGGCAGGCTGATGCTCAGGTGAATTGCGGCCAGAACTCCTCACAGTTCTGTGAGGAGGGGTTTCAGCATTACAGCTCACAGAGGGAATGCGTTTTGTCAACAGTTATTTAGAGGCAATTACTGACTGCAGAGGAAGCCAACAGCTTCCTGGGCTGCACAGGAAAGAGCATTGACAGCAGGTCAGTGGATGTGATCCTTCTCTGCTCGGCACTAGTGAGACATACCTGGAGTGCAGGTCTGGTGCTGGGCTTCCCAGTACAAGCGTGACATGGACATACTGGAGAAAGGCCAGGCTATTGAAGGGCCATGAATATGATGGAGATACTGGAGTATCTTTCATTAGAGGAAAAGTGGAGAGAGCTTGGACCGTGTAGCCTGGAGGAGAGAAGGCTCTGGGGAATCTGAGCTCCTGATGGAGGGAGTAAAGCAGATGGAGCCAGCCACTTCTTAGTGGTGCCTGGTGGTGGGACAAGGGGCAGTAGGCACAACCTGAAACACAAGAAATTCCATTTAAAGCTAAGAAAAGTCCTTTTTACTCTGAGGATAGTTAATACAAACTGTTGCTCAGAGAGGCTGTGGAGTCCCTATCCTTGGTGATAGGTAATCAAAACCCAACTGGACACCATCCTGGTCAGCCTGCTGTAGCTGAGCCTGCTCTGAGCAGGGGATTGGATTAGTCTGTCCACAGACGTGCCTTCCAGCCTCAACAGTGACTGATGATGTGTGTTACCCTGCTTCCTCTAAAGTCACAACTAAATATATTGGTCTTTCTAAAGATTTTGACAGTAGTTTTGCTTACAATTGATAAGGTAAAGTGTGCTCTTTTGTAGTAATATACAAAAGGGGAAAGAGGGGTGGAGTCAACTTATGGTGGTCATCCAGAGCTTGTCAAACTAGTGGAAGAGCCAAGATGAAGATTCAATGAATAAAACTAGGCTTATATTTCTGTCCCTTTAGTTCTTACGACTTTTTAATTCTATGATTCTAAATATGAGGTGATGTATTTGTTAGAAAAAAAATAGAGTCCAAAATCCTGTTCTGTGGCTTCTGCCAGGGAGTGGTGTGTAGTTGACTGGGGGTTAGGAGGCACCAGAGATGAACAATCCCATGGTACTGTGACAAAAAGGACTACATCCTTTCCTTGGCTGTGTAATGAGGGAAGCAACAAATATATCTGGGGAGGAGGCTTTTGTAGAGAGCTCATTGGTGAAAATGGTACTGAAAAGTTGCTACTGTCCAATAAGAATTTTGATTCTCATCTCTGTGTTGGTTTTATAGAATCTGAAACAGAAAATGCTTGAGTCCCAGAAAAAAATTGGGGTGTTTTCTTTGTTTATTTGTGGGGTTTGTTTTGGTTTTGTTACCTTTCCTGTTGCAGTGCAGTCAATTTGTCTGGGGGAAGCTGGCTGATAAGTAACTAAATGATAAAAAAAACCAGGGAAGGCCAAAAGGACTGAAAGGATAGGATGTATTTAGAAGTCTTGAATCCCTTGTTTTAGCTTGTAAAAATCTATTTCAATATACTATTTTTTTCAAATGCTTGATTGATCAACTGGAAGCTCTGTATAAGGGGGAAGGGAGGGAAGTTGCAATGAAAAGAGAAGAAGTTGATTGGAGGGGGTTAAAATCTGAGTGGTTCACTAAACACACATTTCCTCTTGCTTTCATTTTTTTCCTTTGAAACATATCCCATTAACAAATCACTTATTCTTGGCAGTTGCTTCTGATAAACGAGATGGTAAAGATTTTGCCCTGTGGAAGGCTGCCAAGCCTGAAGAGCTATCTTGGAATTCTCCCTGGGGAAAAGGAAGACCTGGATGGCACATTGAGTGTTCCACAATATCAAGGTCAGACTTCTTGGATTTTAAATCTAGTGCTACTTTTGGTTTTCAGTCACAATACAATGGCAGCAACAAGTGTTTTCTGTTCAGCAGGTAACACTGGTTTTAGTGTGAAATTCCTGCTGTCTTAGAACCAGAATGGGATGTCATGTGGCCCAGATGAGCTGTGCTTCACTGTACTGTCACAGCTGTCTTGATATGTTTTGGCACCTTCTCTTGAGTCAGACTTGGTACTTAAAATATGGCATGCAGGATCACACAGTTGATTGGGAAGTCTTTTAACTTGAACTGAGTGACCAAAGATTTTGTGAAAGTTATGGTACCTTTTTCATTTGCTTCCCTTCCACTTCTAGCACAAATTTTCTGTTTGTGGAGGCCTTGCATCTTCCCCTGCTTGAGCACCTCTGGTTTCTGGGCAGTTAGGGTTGACTTACAATCCTGTGAGTAGGTGAGTGTTATCTTAGTTTAACAGGTGGGCAAAATAAAGTTGCTAACTTGCCCAGCATGACCTAGCAGGGACTGACTGGAGCAGTGGACAGAGTGTAGCAGCCTTGACACTTCTGGTGTTTAACCTGCAAGTGTGTAGGACTGTCTTGTTTTAGCCACATGAATACCTTCCTGCCAGCCACCAGTGTTTGCAGAGAGGCATGTGCTATGGCAAGCCCCAGGTGACCCACACAGATCCAGCAGTGTGCAGTCATTGTTAGGAATGGTCTTGGGAGATCAGAGGCACTGACACTTTATTTTGACATTATAACAATGTAGGCCTAAGTTTTTTCCTTCATGACTGCACACAGTATTGTCTGAAGTCTTACCAAAAAGATACAAGATAAGGAATAGCAATGCCAAATGTACAGAAATGTTCACTGCTTCAGAGTTGTTAGGTTTGCAGATGAAGGCAGCTGTCTGATACTGAAACTGTAGCAGAACAAGGGAAGGAGACATCCTGCCTGCCATCTTTTAAACTAAGGCAGAAAAATAATTGTTTCTGCTAAGAAGTAATAGCAGACAGATATGGGTCGTGTCCATACAAGCTCTGCTGCAGTTTTGATATCCAAGATGTTTGTAAAGTCTTGTTTTAAAACTGCAGTTGCTAAATTGTCCACTTAAATTTATTTATTTTGTTTCTTCTTGTTCTTTTCTGCATTTCTTTTTATAAAAAGCTTTTGTAGTGTTCTACTTACCGATCAGGAAAATATTGTTACAGTGCAGTGTTTGGAAAGCAACTGGACATCCATACTGGTGGAATAGATCTTGCATTTCCTCATCATGAAAATGAAATTGCACAGTGTGAGGTGTATCATCAGTGTGAGCAATGGGGGAATTACTTTTTGCATTCTGGTAAGTAAAATATTAATCACCTGAGAAGCCTGTACAAATATAATGGTTTAGTTTTTTAGGTTTGGCATTTTATGGTATGAAAACAGATGCTGTACTACGGTGACCCAAATTCCTGACCTCAGTAAGTAAAGAAACATCAATGACAGTGAATCTTGAAACTGTAGAATTAATGCCTTTATTAGTAAAAGAGTTACTGTGAAATATATGTGATTTTCGTCTGGGGAAGTCTCCAAAAAATAACAATGTATGCATTACCCACATACAGTGTTTACTTCTAATTAAAAATGTGGAAAGAAGAGTTTTTCCTTCAGAGTTTCATCTCTCATAATTTGAGTTTCCTCAAAATTTGAGAGTATCCTCTGATAGGCTTTCCTTTTAAATTGTATTTTGGTTCTAACAGTCCTACAGAACTGTTACGAAATGGTTTCACAGAGGAGGGTGAAAATAGTTGATAATTTCTGTATGTGTGTATATAGTCCTCCTAAAACCAGAAATTCCTGCTGTCTTAGAACCAGAACCTGCAGTATCTGAAGGCAGAGTGTGGAGGTGGCAGATGAGCAGGGAGCTCAATGTAATGTTTTAAAAGCATTGAGAATAGAATAAACCAACATGTTCTCCCAACATCTCTCAGAACCAGTTGTTTGTGGGCTTAAAAATAAGTTTTCAGTAGCATGCAGAGTAAAATAGTCTGAGTTTGTAAATATGGTGAAAGGCTATTAATCATGGTAAGACAAAACATCTGTACTGCTGGAAAATAAGAATGAAGAGAATGCTAAGATACATCAACTGATGAAGCAACAAAGCTCACAAAGTTGTGATACTACAGAGAAGTGTCTGAGCTGGGATATTTTGTACGGTTTGAAATATGGGTGAAGACTTGCAGGCAGATGTTTTGCTGCAGTAACCAACCACTGGATGTTCCGGGTGTGCAGTTCGAGTACCTGTTACTGTTTAAATTCTCCTGGGAAAGTTTATTCTAACCACCAGTAGCATTACACGTAGTGATGGGTATTAGGAACAAGATTCATGCTGACGACCAAGTGAGTCATGTGCTTTGATCTGCTCTGGTCAGGCATGGCCAGTGAGTCTGCTGGTGGGTACGGACAAGGAGGTCCGTGAATTCCATGGGCTGCATAAAGACCAAGCTGCTCACCCCTGGCATCTGTGGAAAGGTGGAGATATTGAGTCTTGTCACTGTGGTCCCTTGTCCTTCTGTGGTGCTCTGACCAACTGCAGCGTCTCTGATTTCTGTGGAGTGTGGGTGACTTGGTATTGGTGTAGCCCACAGATGTCACTGACTTTTCCCCCAAGGTGACCTTGCTGGCTATGCATGACTAAACTTACAAAAGTGTCTTTTGGTGTTCAGCATGTTACACTGCTTGGCATTATGTAGAACTGCTCCTTGCTGCCTTTGCACGACAGTACTTCCTTCACTGAAGTTTGTCCTGTACAGTGCTTTGAACTGCATAGTTGTCTGATGGTACCAGTGCTGTTCCCATTGATGGAAGCCTTGAAATTTGTTCTTTTGCAGTCATGGTGGTTCTGGATGGACAGCTGAAGTCAATAGAAAGTCAGGTTCAAGTCTGCAGTCTCTCTTTTTGCTGAGCGGTACTTAGGGCAAGATGTCTCTGTGAACTCTTGGAGCTGCTTCTCTGAATAGAAGAGCTGCAGAGTTAAGCCTGTGGCACACAGGGAATTACATGAGCCTTCATTTTTATATGTTTGTACTGTACGGGATGAATATTGAATTCTAGTTTCAGTTCCCTGTGCAGAGCCTGTCGTAAATCAATAGCAATTGTCCAGAGGCTGGTGCATCCTCCAGGGTGTGCTTTGTTCCTGAGGCACTGTAGAATCCTCTGCACTTCCACTGAGATGCACTCGTTACTGCCAAGTGGAGCCTTCTGTTGAGAAACAGTGAATCTGACTTTTCAAGCTTGGAATTGAAACTGTAGGGGAAATATTCTTTGATACTGGCTAAATAAAGAGGAGTCAATTAAGAAAAAAAAGGGGGAGAACTTAATTCCAAGGGCAGTTTGTACACTGGGGTTCTCTAGGAGCTGACAGATTACATTCATTAAATCAAAAAATTTTGCTGGAGGATGACGACATGAATTATTTAGAGTAAATGAATCAGCTTCAGAAACAATTTATTCTGCTAACAGACTTCAGAATTTTATCAGGCTCGGAATTGGAGGAGCAATCCCCATTAGAGGAAGAAAATCCCTGCACTGTGGATAAATCTTCTTATAAGGACTTTATTTTTAGACTGCTTGTACTCTGGGAAGAGTGCCAAACCAAAGTTATGAAAATCCTTGTATTTTGTGATTCTTGAATGAAATAATTTTAAGTACTGAAACTCTTGGAAGAGGAATATTAATTCAAATTCAGATGTTACCTCTACCTTTTTAGAAAAACACAATCAAACTATTTTAAGCTTGGTGGCTCAAAGTTAAGGAAGTCGATACTTATCAGGCACCTCTGCAGAATCAAAAATGTAATCATACCCAGGCTCTTCCCCTTCTCCCAGGAGAATTTTGGCTGTGGGTTTTACTTGAGTCGCAAGAGCTGCAGATGTCCAGCATCTCTGAGAGTCTGCATGTTCTTATTGAACATCCTGAGTTTGTTCATGCAGTGGTGAAAGTGGCAGACAGGACAAATACAATGAAAACAAGATTTTGGGTTGATCATGGATTTCTGCTGTAGCTGGTCCCACACCTGTAGATCTTTTCTTTTCTACTCTCCATAGTATGTTGTGCAAGCTTAAGTTTCCAGGTGGTTGGGGTAGGACTGGAGGTAGCCTTCTCATGGTGAGTCCCTGCTGCTTTGAATCATTGTCAGAAATAGCAAAGAAATGAAACCAGGTGCTTTTATCCACTTGTGGAAGCAAGGAGGTTCCAGACAAGGATGCAGAAGCAGCTCTGTGTGGAGAGCAGCACAAAATTCAGGCAGCTACGTGGGCTGCTGAGCAAGAAATGCCACTTCTGCAACCACCTGTAAAGGCAGGAGTGTCATCATACATTGTCCTTGTGGAGCACTCTGAGGCATTGTTAATGCTGAACTGCCAAATCTGAAAGAAAGCAGAGTGCTGATGGAGTATTACAGAGCAAGAAAAGTTAATGCTTAAAAAATCCACCTCTAAGTATGAATAAGTATTGGATACTGTAGATCATGGAAGTGCCTAAAAATTGCGTACTAGTTGTGGGTGCTTGGTAACTTACAGAATTACTCCTTTATTAGGAGAAGCCAATTAAGGCTTTTAACAACATTTCTGAGTAGTCTTTCAGTGGCAGCATGTTTGGCATCTCTCCTGTTCTGTGAACAATTTGTGTTTTCCATCAGAGGGGGTGCTGTGGCAGGCGTGAATGAGACCTGGGAACAGGCAACCTCAGGCCATACATCTCCTGTCATGCTCCGACAGAACTTTCAGTCCTAAAGCCAATCTCTACATACTTTCTTAAATGCAGTGTTACTCACTTTTTGCTGTACCACAGCACTGCAAAGCGATAGTCCACATGACTATTTAAAGTTCTAGCAATGCTCAGAGATCGTATTTTAAAAAAAACTAATTCAGGTTAGGCATTGTAGCTGCATCCCTCCCTCTCACTTCTTTTTCTCAGGCTCCCAAGACTGGAAAAGTAGAAATGTGCAGAAAATTAATTTTGTATGAGATATTTTGAACCAACCGTGTAATTTTGGCCTAAAAACATTAATGTTAAGAGCCACCTGCAAATAGTAAGTACAGAAAATTGTTTGAGTTTCAGAGATTTTTTCATGTGAGATCACTGGAAAACCTTTAAAGGTCTTAAAATACTTTTCAAAAATCGAGAGTTAACAGGTAAGGTACTTGGTCTGTGAAGACTGAAAATTTTTGTTTGCTTGTTTTTATCAGTTTATTATCAATCCTGAGCAGGGAGACTGTGGTGGTTTTTTTAATGTCTTAAATTTCTGTTTTAAGATTCACGGAGTGGAAGTTGGGGATGGAGAGGTGTTGCAGGACTGTAGGCAAAGGTGTTGAAAAATGTTACACATTGCATTGAAATGGCTGGTGCGTATCCATCACAGCATATGCTGCCCCCAGCGGTTCCAGTGTCTCAGTGCAGTCTTTCTCATTCACTCCCTATTCAGAGGCTTACTTACCTTACTTACCATTACTTACTTATCCTGATTAATTCCTTTTTTTTTTTTGTTCTAGGGCATTTGCATGTTAAAGGAAGTCAAGAAAAAATGTCCAAGTCATTAAAAAACTACATAACAATTAAGGTAACCTCTTTCTGTGAATTGAAGCGATGTATGTTTGTAATATGTAAACAGTAATCACAGCCCTCTTTTGAGAAATCTTTGGAGTGTGTTCTTGTGCTGCAGTGAAAGACCTGAAGTGTTTTCCCAGTACTGATATATCTGTTATTGTGGATCTGGATGTAGGATACCTGCTAGTATTCAGGGTTTGCTTGGAATAATGGATCTTGCTCAGCTGAGAGCATTTGTGCCCAGTTGCTAGAATAGGATAATTTCATTCCTTTAGACAAAGCTTGAGAATCTGCTTCAGTACATATGTTCCCTTTTGCCCTCTTGGAAGACTTAATTAAAATCCCTTTAAGAAGAAGTTCAATATGAGCTGCTTTATTCTTAAGTCCGATGCTGTCTGGGTACAGTTAAGCCCTGTTTCCCTGTAGCTCACAATTTTCACAAAAATCTCCTGAATCTCAGCAGATGTTGTGGACAGGGCAGAGAAATGACCACAAATGCAGTGCATGGAGTTAAAATCAACATATAAAAATGTTGTCCTTCATGTCCCCCATGATGGGACTTAACTCGTGTTAAGAAAACACAGAGGCCTGGCTCTCTTTCCTTGCAGGTCTCCACTTTCCATGTCAGTCTTTATACATGGCAAGTATTAATCCTTCCTAATAAGTGATTTTCAGCCCAGTGAAACAGTTTTTTTCCTGTGCAGCTGCCTTGCACCTTGAAAGTTAAGCCCTACATGGAAGGTTTTATGCCTGTGCTGGAAGAGGTCTGTCTTATGTTGGACATACAAGATATATATGTATGCACATCTATCTTCTAGGGAATTAGATTTTTTTAAATTATTTTTTTTTTATTTTAGTTTAGGCTTTAAACCAGTGTTAGAGTTTAAAGATATTTGCCTATCTTAAACTGCAAAGATGTGTTATTTATCATGTTAGTTTGTCTGAAATACTCTATGAAACTAGTGTAAGGGGGTGGAACAGCCCCTGAAGAAACTAAATAATGCTAAAACTCTCTTTTTGTGCCTGGAGTTTAGGATTTCCTGAAGAAATTTTCATCAGATCAATTCAGGATGTTTTGTTTGCGCAGCAGATACAGCTCAGGTAAGGAAAAAGCCCCTTATTTGTTGAGGTATTCCTGGCTTTCCACGCAGGCTTCCCAAGCTGGTGATGTGGAGGTGGTGAGCTCCCCCTGCAGGGACTTGCAGTCTCACCCCAGTGGGTGGAAAGGTTTTGGTGGTGCTCTGTGGGGCTGCTCTTTGGCTCACATTTAGAAAAGCGTCTTTACTCAGCACAGTATATAACCATTCCTCTAAATACCTTCCTGAGCTGCAGTGAATTGTGACTCTCAGTTAATTGCACTTTCAGTTAATGAATTACCTCTGTCTGTGATTTGCATCTGTTGCAGTTACTTGTCTTTCAGTCACGATCGGCTGTTTTTGGAGACGTACCTGGGTGGAGCTTTGCCTTACATTCCCATAGGGTATTATGAGGGCTTGCTAATAGCTTTTTATCTCCCTGCTGTGTTACCATTTTTTGTCCTGTGGAGTTACTGAGTGTTCAGGCAGTTCTGTGGTGCAGTGCAGCTCACTTACACCAGCATTTGCTAACCTAATGATCATCTCAACCTGCCAGACCCTGCTGGTGAGGAGAGGTGTGGGAGATTTTGTCAGCTCCCATGTCTACCCCGTGGTGTTTCCAGCAGGTAAATGCTGCTTTGAACTGAAAGAGGATTTCATATGTGTAGTGTTTTTTACCAGTTTATCGGGGCCCTCCAAAAGCAGATGGCAGTTCCCTCACCACTGGCATGGCAGGGGGAATGGTTGAGCACTGGTATGGATAAGGCTTTGGGGCTTTACTAGTGTCTATCAGTGTGCTGCAAGCTTTTATTGATGTGGAGTCATTGGACTGAAAAGTCTTTTTACTTGCTAATATCTCTAGATGCTTGCAGGAGTCACCCATCTTATCTTCCTGGTGGAAGCTATCCCTGTTCTAGGATACATGGCATTCCTGATGCCTTCAGCTATCCTTGAAATATTTGAAAGCACGGGACAGTAAAAGAGAGAAGTGGTTATTAACTGCCAGTTTCCACTGTGGTAGGAAGGGAGGAATGCATCCAAATGGGAGGTCTGCTGCAGAACAACATCCCATTTGGAGCAGGCAGTGGGTTGGTGGCGTGCCTGGCTGTTTTGGGATGTGCTGCAGGGCAGTGGCACACCTGGCTGTTTGCTCTGGGTCTCTGTCAGGAAATGCGATACACCGTGGACACAGAAAAAGCTCCTTGGCTGTAACTGGAGGCCCTTAAAGTCTTGACCAAATGTGTGTTTAAAACAAAAGAAGGAAAAAGGCTAATACCTACTACACTGTCATATATATGTTTGTCATGTAAACAAGAGCTAAATGTCTGTTAATTTCTAAGCTTGTCACTCTAAGGAGTGGGACTGGAGCCCTGCAGTGGAGGACTGTGTGTCAGCTGGCTACATTTGAACCTCTGCAAGAAGGATGTGACCCTTTTTTTTGCATTACTTCTAGGTTAAACACCTTCCTGTGATAGAAAAGAAGGGCTACCCATGCAGATGTAGGTGGCTTTGAGGGAAGAATACAGTGTTGTTTTATCAGAGAGTAGTGCCAGTAAGCCAGTTGGCAGGCAAGGGTTGCTTGGAAATCTGCTGCGCTTGCCACCTCCACCTTACAAGGCTGTGTGTGTTATTAGCTACTCAATAAAGAGCCAGAGTCAGTCCCTGCTGAGCCAGGTATTTACTGTGCTGGCTGTCACATTTGTGTCCCTGCTATCAATTCACTTTGGTCTAAAGATAAGTTTACTGCACTCCTTCTCATCTTACTGTCTGCTCCTAAATGTTTTTATTAGGAGTGAGATCCCAAGCACCTTCTGTTTGCTTCTTAAAAGGTTTTTATAGCCTGAAACTCTCGGTGATGGTTCCTGCCCTCCCTGCCTGTTATGGAAAGCCTTTTGTAAAATCCAGGTTTGGGAAGAGTCAGGTGATGTTACCATGCTCATTGCATTGAGCTTGTGAAAGAGCTTTGTAGGAATGTGGATGAGGGCAGTGCCTGACAGTTGGGAATGGCTTGTGCTTGGTACTGTGGTTTAGGTGGATCTTGGGCTTGGAATGGGCCTTTTTTGTTGTCTGGACTACCCCGTCTGTGTGTGTGCTTATGGGACAAATGTGACTGCAGACTACCCCAGGCATGGAGGGGCAAGGGTTGGAGTGGTGCATGGAGGGAGGTGCATGTGTTTTGTGGGAGCAGAGTCCCTTCCTGTGACAGTCATTGTCAGAGGGAGGATAAAGGCGAATGCCTTGCTCGTGGTGAAGAGGAGAAAAGTCAGAGAGAAGAGACTGTGATGCAGCACATTATACCCTTCCATAGCGTGTTTCTGCAGGGAGCCCTCTTTGTTCCATCACCCTCTCTGCCTGCTCAGGCTGGTGCAGCAGAACTGCTCAGGGTGAAGCTGAGCTACAGGGGCAGTGGTGGTTACCTGGGCCTTCTGCTTTGGCTGATGCCTCTGGCTGTTCGCTTTTGGGCCTGAATCACCACCCTTTGGCACATCTGAGGCTGTTGGGAAAAGGTTGTTCTTAGGTACCATAGGCAGCAGCAAAGTGACCCTCCATCAGTGTGCCTGCAGCTGCTTCTGGGTATAGCTTAAAGGAGAGGTGCCGTCTCTGAGGCCTTGTGGGATCCCTTTGTAAGTGCTTTTCCTCTTGCATCTCATCAGCAGTGGCTTAACTCTATGCAGTGACATGGAGGGGCTGTGAGCCTGCTGCAGGCAGTGGGGTTCTATCTCCAGAACACTCTCCTGGTCACCAGAAATCTCTGGTGATTTTGTGAACCTGAGTGACCTGCAATATTTTTACCCCTCTGGTCCATAATTACTTGTTGATGCTAATAAGCATAAGTTTTGTAATTTGATGATGGAGGGATTATGCCTTTGGTGGCAAAGGAGGGAAGGAGTAGGGGTTATGGTGAAGGTTTACAGAGTTGGGCTTGCCCACGTTGCGCTGTGGGTTTGCAGTGCCTGCAGGTGGTGGCTTAGGAGAATACCCTGAATTAGGGATGAAGAATGGCTTTAATGAAGGCAGGCTTCATCGGGATAAACTTTCATCAGGTATTCCTTGCAGAGTTCTTGTAACCAGGGTAATCAATTGAGTAACCTTAGTATATGTAAATGATCTCTCTCAATATCTCACTGTTTTCTAGAAGTCTGTACATTTGTCTTTTTAAAAACTGATTAAAGCTTAATTTTAAAACCAGTGTTAATGAGGCAGTAATGCAGATTTTTAATTACACACAAGTGAAAAATCTGACAAATACAGGTCCAGGTTTATGCCTCAATTATACTGGGGTAGAATCCTGTGGAGAGTCTGTTTAAACAATTAGGGTTCCTTGGAATTTAGGCTAATTGAACTGAGATCAGGTCTCACATCTGGCTACTTCTGCCCTCTTAGACCTGTCCCCTTGCTAAGACTGTCTGTCCTAAAGAGTCTGTGTCTGGGCAGTGTTGGGTGATTGCACAAAGCAGTCAGCTGTAAGGTGAGCAGGACCAAAGGTGAGATTGCTGTGGAAGCTATGGGTGATGCTCAGTGCTTATGAGATTAGGAATATGTTGCAAGCTGTAGTTTGGGTATACCTTATTGCAGAGGTCAGGTAATACTGCACTGTCTACAAATGGCTCTGGTGTGACATTGTTTAAGCTAAGTTTAAACTTAGACTTGTCCTAGGTGGACACAACTTCCACCAAAGTCAGGTGAGCTCTCTTGTGTGTAGTCCAAGAGCTCTTCTACAGAAATTTGCACGTTACTGTACAAATAATAATAAAAAAAAAAGCTTCTTGCTAATAGCAACTCACGGTAAAAATGAAAGGGAGCCAGTCTGGCACCTGCACTTCTGAGAAGGCGGGCAGGGTGAGAGGAGCCTGCTGAACTCTAAGGCAGCAGGAGTGGGTGCTGGTTGTTCCCAAAGTGGAATTGCCTGCTGAAGCTAGAGTCCTGCTGAATGCAGTGGCAGGGGGTGTCTGTGTGGAATGGATGCCTTTTTAGTGGTGGGGCTAATGTTGTTTTTCCAGTTGGTGGAAAAAAGCACTATAGGGTTAAGGTGCAGCAAATCTCATCATAAAGCAGAGCTTTGCTTTGGATGCAATGAATCATTTACTTTATGGGTTTATTTTTCTTTCCAGTGACTATAAGAGGCTTTGATGTGTGCAAGTTGGGTGTGATAAATCCCCCCCAGACATGCCTGTATGAGTTTAAGCAATTTGTGTTTTCTCTAATAGTTGCTTTTGCAAACTAGTATGATCAGGTAAACTTTGATATTGTGAGGGAATTGTATATCTAGTGAAGAAGCTAGGCCACAAAATTTTAGGTCCATCTAGATTTTAGATGTTGGTGAAGCAGCCCTTTAAGTTAAGTCTGATTCTTCACAGAGTCAGTGGTGAAGTTAGGCCTCTTTGGAGGTCTCCAAATACATATTGTGTCTACCTAAAATAGTGGTATATATTTCCAGCTTAAATCTGGGGGAACACTTAGAAATATATCAAATCCTAATGCTTTGGATTAATAACTTTGCAGAGAGACTCAATGATGGGAAAAAATTCAAGTCAAATAGTGATTGCTTCAGTCAGCTTCCAGATTCAACTTCTTGAATGTCTATTATTTTTCCAGTAGGCTATACTTTGTCATATGTAGTGATCATTTTTTATATTGATTTAATTCATGTGGTGTCCATGAAGAATTTGCAATTAATATTAAGAAAAGTTTGCTATACAAAAATAACAAACTTTTCCTTCATCTCAAAATACTCTTCTATGTATGGCAGACAACATTCTCTTCAACATAATGTCTTCATTTCTTTTGTTTTTTAGCAGTCGAATTTAGTGATGAGAGCATGGAGGATGCAAAGAACCTTCTTCAGGCAACCTCTTCATTTATTACAGATGCAAATGCTTATATAAAAGGACAGCTGATGTGTGACCCTGTTAGAGAAGATATACTGTGGGAAAGGTAGGTACATTCCTGTATCTTAAAGGTTGTGATTATGTGAGGAATAGTTTGTTGACAGGCTCAGAGGGCTGACCAGTGTTCTGAGTTCTGTTTAAGAAGCAGGACAAGAAGGACTAAGCAGCAATCTTCCTTCCCAGCCTTCATCAAAGGCAGCTGTTTTTTTCTTCTCTTTCTAGCCAGCTGCTTTTCCTCATAGTCTGCTACACTTAGTTCATTGTATTTTTAAAATCTGTGTTATTTATCTGGTGTGCCTGTCCTAATACAGGCATCTTTGCCCCTCTTGAGTGATGTAGAAGACAAAGCTGTGGCAGTTGTGAGGCTACCCAGTTCATAAATAGTGCACAGCCACTGAAGAGTAAAACACTTGGGGCACGAGAACTAGAAATCAAGGTGGCTGGCACTGTGGTGTGCAGCAGAGGAGAGAGGGGGTTACAAATTTTTCAGGGGCAGGGATGTCACAGGGAAGGGAGAAATTACAGTTGTTGTGACCCTGACAAGGATGAGGAGAATCTTCTTTGGAGTCCCTTTGAAAAACAGATCATCTTCCAGGATCGAGATGTGCTGTGTGTTGGGTGCAAAGAGTTGGTCTTGGCTGGATGCCAAGTGCCCANGGTTGGGTGCAAAGATGAGAGGAGGAGCACAGCACTCTGGAGTCAGAGTGCAAGGGGTGTTGAGTACCCTGAAGCAAGGTGCATGTTGGAAGCTGTAACGAGTTGACCTTGGCTGGATGCCAAGTGCCCAGACAGTCTCTCGCCCCTCCCCTTTTACCAATAAGATGACAATGACTTATGGGTTTTAAGACAAGGCAGTTTTACAAGTGAAAGGTTTGCACGTGCAAAAAGCAAAGTAGGAAAAATCTAATCTCTACTTCCCATTCCTGAGGTCAGCTCATGTCTTGAGAAGCAGGGCCCTACACATTGGTTCTCTTCTCAGTGGGTGGCCATTGGAAACAACCAAATACCCCCCCCCCTTCCTGTTCCTTTTCTTGGTTTTATATCTGAGCTGATGTCATATGGTCTGGAATATCCCTTTGGTCAGTCTGGGTCACCTGGCCTGCTTGTGTCCCCTCCCAAGAATCCTGCCTCTGCCTCACAGCAGTCCAAACAGTGGAGTGTTATCTCTTAGCACTGTTAAGGCTGCTGCAGGTTCAGATAGACCCAGTACAGCAGCTCTGGGGGATAGGATCAGAGGGGAAGTGGGCTGTGCTGTAGATGTGAGAGGCAGCTTCCTTTTGGTTTGGGCGTCTCACTGTTGGGGAAGCTTGTGGCTGCACCAGCTAAGGCTTGCAAAGGGCACTGGAGCGTGTTACAGGGAATTGGGGTTGAATTAACTAGCTGTGGTACTTGGCAAAAGCAAATCTTTAGCAGGAGGCTGCAAGAGATCTGTTGGTGAGAGATAAAGCTGAGAGACGTGAGGAAATTGAAATGGATTGTCAGTAGGGGATGTGTGGGAGGGCACAACTTGTCTATCTGGAGGTGTAAAAACAACCAAAATGAAACAAAGCTCTTAATTAGCAGTGTTAGATATTCAGTGGAGAGGGGGAAGCATGCAGGGAAGAGTGTTGGGAGGAATGGGTTAGGACAGCAGGCATCTGATACTTGAGGGGAGGCAGGCATTCTAGGCAAACACATTCAGAAACAGGCAAAATATGGCTCAGGAGAGCCCCAGAGACACTAGGATGGCTTGAGGTTTCCCAGCTAACTCTGCTCCTTGAGCACTGTCAAGTTCTGGTTCGCCTGGCTGTGTGTGAGAACACACTGCCAGCAGCTGTTTGCAGCTCCCTGCTCATTCCTGCTGCTTTCCTCATCCTCCCGCTCAGAGTGGCTGCAGCTGAAGGCACTGGTTCTGCAGTGATGAGTGCTGGTTGCCTACTGGCTTTTGGGGCTGTGTACATGAGTGGTGCCACCAGACGTTTCCATCTGGGTTAAGGGTGAGTGGAGTCCCAGGGCTGGGATCGACCTCACCTGGGAAATGGGGAAGCAGTGCCTGGTTCTGAGCTGGATCCTACCAACAGGACTCCTGGCCAACCCCAAGACAGCTCTCTTGTGCCTGTGATGTGGCTTTGGAAGAGAAGCATGCTGTTAGCATGATAAATGGGCAGCTGGAAAAAACCCAGAACTTAGCAAGATCTTTGTGCTGAATATCAACCTCATTTTCCATCTGTTTTGAAATGATTAAGGCAAACTTTGCTCTGTTGTTGTTGGCTCCTGTGATTAACCATGTATATTTATTGAAGGGATGTAACACTTCGGATTTTGGTATGTGCTGAGTTTTTCCCTTCATAGCTGAAAGATGTATTCTCCCTGATCAGTGTAGCATTGCCCATCACAGGACAGCTAGGAAGGAGATGACAGTGTCCTTTCAATGACTCCCTCTGGCTGAATAGCTGATGAATTCAGCATACTGCTGGCATCTTGTTTGTCTTATCTTAAATGTTACCTTTTCTTCTTGAAGGCTAGCCAACACAAAAGGAACCGTGAAGGCTGCGTTTGCAGATGACTTTGACACCTCCAGGGCTGTTGCAGCAATTATGGACCTCATTCACCATGGCAACAGACAGCTTAAGGCTGTTACTAAGGTAACCCATTAGGATACAGAGATCAGAAAATGACAGCTGTCCACTGTCCTACTGTTTAATGCAGACAGATTAGTTTATTGTTCACATAAGAAACCAGCAGAAACAAAGCTCCATAAATTGTTGACCTTAATGGAGCCCATTTGTCCTGACCCTGTTGCAGGAATTGTGCATGGCTATTGTTTTGTGCTTCATTGTGTCCAGAGGATGTTTCCTTCCTGCTGTCTTACATTATTTATACCTAAGGTTTCTGAAAGGCCTGAAGCCATTGTGGCATGCTGCTAATTTTAATGCTGGATCTGTGTTCTTACCTTGCTTCTTTGCTTAATATCCATGCACAGATATCAACCTAAATTGTGAAGAGTGGGGGTATTGCTGTGGGGGCTTTGGCTGGCAGCCCCAGGTGCCTGGGGCAGTCATGGTGGTGATCTCGGTGTTGGGGACTGAGTGGCTTCTGCTGTGGCAGATATAGCTGTGGCATCAGCATTCCTGCATCAATGTCTTCAGATGGCTTTTGGCAAATTGAGACCCTATTAAGATCTCTTGATGCTGATACAAAGAAGGTAACTGGTAAGGACAAGACTTGAGTGAGATAAATACAATGTGAAATGCTTGTGGGTCTCCATTTACCAACAGCTCACTTTGTCACTCGAGGTGAGCACCACAGTCTTGTTGCTGTGCTCCTTGATTGCTAGTGTCATCTGTTCACCCTGTTTGTGTTGTAAAAGAAATGTTGAGTACATGGTAATAACTGATTTTAAGAGAGAATTAGCCTGTTGGTTTAGAAATCCTGCCTCCTCCTGGTCCCTTTTTGGCATTAACTTTAAATTCTGTCCTTAGCCTTATCCTTACAAAATTACTCTGAGCAAATCCACTCCTAAATACAAGTAGCCTCATTTTTTCAGTCATTGCTCATTCGCCCCCTCAATTCCTCCTCCAGCTGTTTTGCTGAGAATGAGGTGGGGTATTTTTGAGGCAGTTGACTCGGATTTCTGGTTGGGATGGTGGAGCTTTTCTGGGTGCAGCCCAGCTGTTGGAGTGTTCCCTCTTACTGGCTGTGTGTATAGTTTTTCTCCTTAAGAACTGTGTGTAAATCCGTATAACTACTTATTCCTTGCTTTAACCTTCTTGCCATTCTTACCTTAGTTGGCACGTTCCTGTCTCAGTGGCCTGCTCCAGCTTCTCCCAGTTCAGATCTTCTACACATTTTAGGTTATGGTTTATGTCAGGCCCAAATAAAGATGTGGATAAAATCCAGTACCGGCTGTTAGTTTGCTTGTGTGTGTCATCACTCTTAATTTTTTAGGCAAGGGTTAATCCCTTAGATTGCTCCTCAATCTATCATTTAATCTTGATTTTATTGCTGGTGATGACGGTTGCTAGTGCTGCCAGGGCATGATAAAATGCAATACGATATCTCAAAGTGGTCTCCACATTGATCAAGTCAGTGTGGACACTGAAAGACTTCTTTTTTTAAATCTTTAATATTACAGGTGCCTATGAACCTAGGATTTTGTTCTTTTTATTTTGTTTTCATACACACAGGCCTTTCATGCCCAGAAGTGCTATTTTTAGGTCTAATTTACTGCACACAAGTAATGCATGGCAGCTTCACACATCTCACGTCCTCACTGTGCAGGTTGATGATAAGCTCTTCCCTTCCCTCATTTACTTAAATCTTTTCCCTTTGTGCTGTGAGGTGCTTTTATGTCTCTGTAAGATTGCCCATCTGGGCAGCTGTTCTGGTGGAGGTAGATCTATATAATTAGGAATAGTTTTCCCTTGTGGACTAGGCTACAGAGAAATGCTGGGCTCTGTAATATGTATTGACTGGCCAATCTCTTCTGAGTGTTTTTTAAACAGGATTCTGGATCTCCTAGAAGTTCTGTTGTGTATGGAAGCATTATTTCCTACGTAGAAGGCTTTTTCAATGCCCTTGGGATGTCCTTTGGAGAAAGACAGGTATGAAACATCTTTTCTATGTGTTCTAGTATATGGTAGCAGCCTCAGCGTTACATTTTATAGAATGCTTTCCAGAAGCATCAGATGTAACAAAGTAATTCATGGTTTTAGTAAACCTTTCTGCACTGGTTACAGTTTCTGCTATAATGTCTTGAGAGTGTGTGAATGGGCAGAACAAAGTGTGGGATTTCTTCTTCTTGGAGATACTCCTGTATGGCTTCTGCACTAAGGGTGCTGTGCAAATGAAAGTCTGCAGAATGAAATGAAAAAAAGTTAGCACTGGAGGCCTTTAAGTTAGTCTGTTTATGTGTCTGGCTTTGCCCCAGCTTTTCCTCTTTTTTCTCATGGTTGTATTCAGGCTGGCTTCGATAGCTGTGTAAATATTTGCAGTTGTGACCCCCCTGCCCACAGCAGGAGCTGAGGTCCCACTCCTCTGCAGAAAGGCGGGGTGCAGGGAAAGGGGCTGCTCTGCCTTGAGCCGTGGTGGGGTGTGGGGAGAAGAGGGCACCGAGGTGGGGAGGGGGCCCTTACATATCTAGTTCTTGGAAAGATAAGAGTAGGGGGAGGAAAAAAAAGGAGAAAATGGCTCAAAGCAAACTATATTGCACAGGAAAGAGTCATAAATATGAAGGTGATGTACAGAAGGGGGACATTTAAAATGACACAAGGTTTTGGAGAATAGCAGGCTGTTTTGTGCTCGTCTCCTGCTCAAATATGGAGTTGAATACCAAGAACTGGAAGACTTTCTTTAGAGAAAGTGTTCTGCAAAAATTTATTTTGGGAAGGGGTCGAAGAGGATAAGAAAATGTAAATAACATTTATCTTTTGAAAGTCAGGCAGTATAGTGATAAATGCATTTATTTACTTTGTCTCTTTATGGATTTTCTCACAAAATTTCTTTCAAAACAGCAGCTGGATGTGATTTGGCCATTTGGTTCCTTATAGCCTGTGGTTTGCGTGTTAATTTTTAGTGGCATGTGAAATACTTAAATTTTTCTCTTAAGTTGGACGACAAAGTCATTCCTCCAGATTCTGGGCCATCTCTATGCAGGTGTCTGCTGCACCTGTATTTTTGCTGAAACAAGTTCTAAGCTGCGCTAGTTTCTCTGTGGCAAGAGGATCAGCAGAAGATGCTGGTCTGAGGTAGGAAGGCAAGAAGGAAGGAAGGAGCAGCACATCAGGCTCTTCTCTGCCCCTCTGTTCTTTCAGATTCCAGTAATGAATCCATCAAAATATTCATCACAGAGGTCCATGAGCCACCACAAGTTAGTAAATAAATTTGTGCAGGCATTGTTGTCTGACCTTGAGACCGGCCAGAACAGCTCAGCATCTGACTCTTCTTGCCCCTTGCCCACGTAACCTCAGGTATGCAGCTTGCCAAGAGCAGTCCCTGACCACCGCGGGTCCTGGCATGTGGGCTGTCTGGGAGAGTGCTAGCTGGCCTGGCCACTGCTGTGCTGACAGCGTAGTGTGGAGGATAAAGGGAGTGGTGTTTGGGCCCTCTTCATTTGGACGTTTGCATATAGCCTGTGGGTCTGTCTTGCTTTTGGACTGGGATTCATCTCAGCTCATCAGTCATACAGTCTAATGTAGCTTCCTGTGCTTCTGAAGTTGTTGGGGATGCTAAAGAATAGTTCTTCTTTGTCTGGTGGTTGTAGAAAATAAGACTGCCTGTTTCTCTCTCTGCATTGGCAAGAGAAGGATCTTAGCTACAGGGAGGTAAGATGAATCCATCTGAAAAGATGATGAGTGGAAACTGTCTTGCCCATGTTAGAGCTGGGGAGCACAGGTAAGCGTTTCTGCACTGTGAAAGAGTGGTGTGGAGTTGAAGGTGCAGTTGGGGCAAACTGGCAATCATCTGTGGGGAAAGCAAGGGCCAGATTTCCATATAAAACTTTTTTACAAGCTCTTTAAATTGATTAGTACTGCAGGAGAAGAAATCGGAGATCAGCCCCGAGAGGCTACCTGGTGTTATATGTGGAAATAGGTTTGGTTCATCTCCTAAAGCTGCCCCTCCTTTTGAAGGATCTCACTCAGGAGGTGCTTGGTTTGAGCTCTGGCAGTGGTGTTTGTAGAGCCATGTTTCCTGTTCCCATCATAATTTGTCTTTCCTTCTCTATTTAAGCATTTATCCTGCTCCTTTACCTGCCCTAGTTACTGCCCAGAGTATTTCTGGCACTTAGATTTATTACTTTCTTCAATCTCATAAACTTTTTCTTTAGTATGATTACATGTTCTGAAAGCTTGTGGAATTTGCTGCACCTCACACTCTTATCTTCAATAGATTCCCCTTCGCCACCTCCTCCTCCTGTCTGTGAAACTCTCCTCTGACACTGCTCCCTTTCGTTTCCATCGTGCTGTTCAGTGACTACAGTCCCCTCTGGCTTTAATTACTCAGCTGTTCCTCTGCTCCCAGATGAGCGTTGCTGGAGGCAGCTTTGCCTCCCGGCCTCGGTGCTCTTTATGTTTCACTGCTCTGTTGGCTGCTCCCCGTCTTGTGTCTTAGTGATAAAATACCACAGTGGCCTTTTCTTGTTTGTTGAAGGTTTGTGCTTTTCCTGCCCCTTAGGAGTTTGCCTCTAATGAGAAACAGGGATGGTCTCTCTGCCAAGAGCGAGACCAGGAGCCTGGCTGTGCCAGTGCTGAGGAGTGGCCTTCCTCTTCAGCTAACTCCCAAGCTCCCATCCTGGCAGCTGTTGGAGAAGGACTCTCTAGGAGAAGCAAGTCTGTTCTCTTCCCAAGGCATTGACCAGCGAGACTTTTGCCAAGCCAGAGGAGGCTGAGGAAGCTTGGAGCTGGCAGAGGGAAGCAGGAGGCCACGCTACAGCCAAACAACACCCACTCACTGTGTGCAATGACTGCTACTCTGTTAGGCTTTTTTGAGTGACTGAAACTTAGAACAAGGTGGATCAGATGAAAGTTCTGTGCATTTGGGAAGGTTTTCTGTATATGTGAGGAGAAAGGATAGACTAGAGACTTAAAGCCAAAATACTTACTTTTCCTGGTTTGTGTTTCCCAAAGTAGGTCTGGAGCTCAAACTCAGGGTAATGGGCTGATGCATTTGCTAGGGCTTCAGACTTTTACAACCAAGTAGCTGTCTGAGCTAGTGGCTGGACTTGGACTAGCTAGTGGCTAGTGCTGTGTTGGATTCCTGTTGCCAAGTCTTTCTTCCATTAATTTGTCTAATCCCTTTTTAACTTACACACACTTCTAGCATCTCGGAGGTTTCCTGTGGTGCTGAGTTTCACGCTCGGGTTATGCAGAATGTTATGTTAATGTGAGAACACTCCGCTTCCACATACCTAATTTTCTGTGTAGGAATACATCGAATTACTTCCAAGTGTGCCTCCACTGAAACTTTCTTGTCCAACATTAGTGAGATGGTGACATTTTAATCCTACCAATATATGGAAGATACACAACCAAGAGAGATGATGAGGCCTCAGTGTATGCTGAGTTGGGCTTGATTTTTAAAATGTCCTTCTCAGATGTTTGTAAAGGACCCTGTTTGATTTCTAGGTGGCTGTGGAAGGAAACAACTCTGCAGTGCTGTCTAATGTCATTGACGAGCTCGTGAGGTTCCGCACGAAGGTCCGTCATTACGCGCTGGCTCTGCCGGAAGCAGCAGATGCTGTGCCAGTGGAAGGTGGTGTGGGAGCAGAAGAACCCAAACAAGAACAGAAGGAAAAGAGGAAGCAGTTAATGCGGGAGAGAAAATCCCTCCTGGAGGCTTGTGACAGCTTGCGTAGAGACCTTGCTGCCTTTGGAATCCACATAAAGGTAGAAGGCAGTAACCTCTTTGTGAGACTTTAAGTCACTTTTTAAAACGCTTATTTTTGCCCTTTGCTGCCCTTCAGCAGTTTGTGGTGTTCTGCCCTGCTCCCTGTGTGACTGCAGCCCTTGTCTGGCTGTACTGCTGCCTTCTCCTCTGCTCCCCCTCAGCCTCATATTTCCATGCAAGCTGTATCTACTTCTGCTGTTACTAAGGTTGTGCTATTTAGCCACTGAAAATCCCATAATATTCAGAAATCCACAGGTTGCCCAAGTTCAATCTAGAAGGAAAGGTATGAGTAATGTGTGCAATCTTTACAAAGATTGCAAAGGAACTGGAATGTAAACTGAGATGACTTATGAAAATAATGCTTTCCCTCTACCCTGTCCAAACTTCCCACCAAAAATAAGTCCTCATGAGAAACCCTCTTCTGTCTTCAGCAGCTCCATTCCCAACTGTTCTTCAGCCACAAGTACGTTTCTCAATTCCTGTACCACTTCTTTCTCCATCCGGCTTTCTACTTTTAGCCTACATCTAATGCCACTGTTCTTTTCCATTACCTCAATGGCATCCCCTGCTCAAGAGAAGTCTCCTCATTGCATTACTGCCTCCTCTTGGTTTCAAGGGGCTGTGTTACTTCTTTAACAGTACTGCTTCTTCCAGTTCCTCTTGTTCACTGCCTTCTCACCTTTGCTGCAGCCATTGGTGGGTCAGTGTTGCTCCTTACATGCAGAATAATCCTCTGCATTCTCTCCAGCATCTTTTTCCCTCTCTCCAGTTTATGCTGCTTATTTTTCCCTCACTAGGGAACTGAGCCTGCCTAGTCTGCTTCCATCCTTTTGCCAGTGTGAAGATATAAAGCACAATGACATCAGGGAATGACAGCATACATCTGTTTCAGCTGCCAGATCTGAGAGCTGTCACTTGTCAGCACACTTATTAAAGGCAGCTACAGAGCATGGTTGGCTGTCTCAGGATCTTGGATGAAAGCAAGATACAGACTGGGAGAGGGCCAAAGCACTGTGGTGGTGAGCTACAGCTATGAAAGCAAAGGAAGACTCTGGGAAGCTGGAACATCTGCTTCCTTTAACTTGTTTCTAAATCCTCACTCCACTCATCTATCAAGCAAGTTTGAAAATCCAAACAACTGCGCTGAGACAGTGTCTTGGAGAAGCCTCCCTTTTGATCTATTGGCAGAACAGCCACGCCCTAGCTCCACCCCTATGCAGATTTGTTTTGGTTTGTTTTTAAAGGGATTTACATTTGAAAACTACACAGAAATTGACTTGGGCCAGGATTCAGACAATTCCATTTATTTTAAAATTTTTTTAATAACCTGAAGCTCAGCATGATCTGTCTTCTGCTTGTCCCAGAATAGATTGCTCCAGAAGACAAAGAATGTATGTACACAGCGCATGTCCAAAGCTGTGATACCATGGAAGTATCCAAAGGTTTGCTGTGAATGCTGCTCACATCTTGCTTTTGCAAATCCTGGAGTCCTGAGAACATGCAGCTCTGCAGTTCCTCACACAGGCTCAGCACATGTGCCACAATCTGGCCTTACCCAAAGCAGGGCTCTCCCCACCTTCCTGCTCACCATGATTCTGCTTGGCTGAGTTGGCTGTTGCCAAAAATGCTCTGATAACACACAGCCTAGCAGAGGGGTCCTGCTTGCCTAGTAAGTGCTACTCAGCCTCCTGTTTCCACAAAACTTTTGAGCCTGACGATATACATGCAGCAATGCCTCTGCTAACAAGTTCCCTCTGTCAGGTGAGACAAGTAATCCAGCAACTTCTCAAACCCATGTGCAGGAGGAAAAACAGTGGAACAGATGAAGTGGACAAGCCTCATCTCCATGCACTGCAGACTAGGAACCCTCCTGGTTTGAAGAAGGGCAGGGAATGGTTGGCTTCAGTAGCAACTTAATTTCCTTAAAAACGAGCTTTGTAGAAAGGGTAATTTCTCTTTCAGCTTCCAAGTTTGTGATTTCTGTACACTGTTTTCTTCTTCCAGGCTATTCCATGCAGATGATGTTGGCTGAAGTTACATAACTTGGAACAAATTGATTAAAAAAAATCCATTTGTCTTTTCATGCTTGAAATGCAAGCTAACCTGTGCTACTAAATGAAATGTAGTAATTGGGTATTTACGCATCAAAACCAGTTTTCAGTTTAATGTAAAAAAATCCAGCGTCGTATTCCAGCCTCTCTCACGAGCCAGAGCTCAAGTTCCAATATTCAGATTAACTTTTATTTTCAACCATTGCAGTCAAACAGCTGGATCTAAATAGTCAGAAATGTTCCATTAGACTGTAATACTGTCTTTCAAAAATATGGCAGTATTGCACTAGTTACTTACAGCAACAGGCTACTGTCTCCAACCTCAGAAGGTGATCAGACATGGTCAGCAGTATATTCTCATGTATTGACCATACATGTTTTTCATGTACATGAGCCATTTAAACATGAAAATGCAATTGCATGAGTTGAGCAGAAGCTACTCATGTGAGAGACTACACCCCACTGCAGCATCCCACACTGATGAGGTGGCATTTCTTACTGTGTGTTTCTTCCTTCTTACCTGGGAAGGATTATCTGGGTTTTTTTACAGCTCTGAGCATTATTAGTAGCAGTGGCATTCCTCCAAGATGGTATCACCACCTCTTTTGCCTAACTGGATTAATTGCTTTGCTGTATGAATCTTCATTAAAGTCCTCTGTATGCTGGGACTGACCTGGTTACTTTTTCTTACAGGACAGAGCTGCTGTTTCAACCTGGGAAATTGTGGAAGAAGGGCAGACAGAGCAGCAGACTGAGAAAAAAAGCTGATCCCTCATCCTTGGACTTGTTTTTTATTTCAGCTGCTTTGGCAACTGTTGTAAATACTAATTCTTTCCAAATAAAGTCTGTGGAACAGAATGGCTAACGACAATAATCTGAGCAAAACTGCTGGCACTACTCCTGGGTAAATAAATAAAGGCTTCGAAGTGCATGTGGTGGAAGCATCCAGAATGCAGAGCAGCAAGGAAGCAGCTGTGTTGACTTACACAGACCTCAGTACATTCTCCTGCAGGAAATGCCCCAGCCCCAAGTACTCAGTGATCTGCCCTTGCACCCTGTTCTGCTGAGCTGATACTGGTAATTAAAACATAGCAAAGGAAGAGGCAAGAAGGCTGTAGAGGCTGTATTTGAGGGTGAAAAGAGTTTTATAAAGGAAACTCTATTCCACTCAGACATAGCAGTGGGGGGCACTTTTAGCCTTGAAGTATTCCTTATTGCAGTGGTCCTGGTTTGGTCCTGTGAAACCTTTACCTGTAATATGACAGTATCCAGTTCCCTGCAAGGCTTGGTATCTTGAGTTTGCTTTTGCACAGAATACGTTGAGGTTTCTCTAGCACTGAGAATGCAGCACACTCAGGATGTCTGCATCAGAATTGGGAAGATAAAGTTAGTATGTTTAGTTATTACCTATTTAGTTTTGCCACTGTTTGCATTTAAAACAGCCCCTGGCTGCTGTGGCTGTAGGCAGAGGTGCAGAGGCCTCTGTGTTCACTCTGAGGTGACCTGTGTTCTAGGGGCTGAGTTGCTGTGAGGCTGGTACTTACCTATGGGCACACTTTTTTAAAAATCAATTTATGAAAAGATATAGAACAAATAGAACATGGGTTTATCTACAAGGCACTTTACTTGTGTGAATTGTATGTTCCAAAGGATAAAGACTTTTATACTGTTTGGAATAAAATGTGTAGCTATTTTTCTGCTCTCTTTCTCTGTTATAAGTACTTCTAGAGAAGAGGGGAGTGTCTGTTCATCAGCACTGGGGCAGGTGCTTATTTGACACCACTGGTACTGTAACTTTGCCAGTGGCTGTGTTGTTATAGCAAACTGGAGTGAAGGATGAGCAGGCAGCTCGGCTGCTGTGGGAAATGGGATCAGCACACACCAAACAAAGTCCACAAAGTCACTTTGCTATTATTTTTATTTCCTACCAAAAGAAACTGCTACATTTCCAGAATGTTTAGAAATTGTACCAATTTGTATACATTAGTGAGTAACAGAATTACAACTTTTGTGTAGATTTAAAACTAACAGGGCAGATTGAAATCTGTACTGAGCTCTGTTAATTGATTGACTTGGCCTACAAATGCCATTTAGATTATAATACCACTGATGTTCTAAATACAAAAATTACTGGCTTTCCTTTAAAATGAGTAGTTGTTTTAAAACCAGTTTTTATTTGCTGATTTAACTGAAAAGTAGTCAGGCTTCTCAAATAGATTTAGGGGAAAAAATAATAGTAGTTTTACGTTTCCTCAAAGATGTAGATAATTTACAAAACTGCTTAAACACTAAAACTTCATCTCTTAAGAGTAGTCTGTGAACTCTCATAGAGCAACATGAGCAAACATGTAAAAACTTATTTTAAAAACAGGTAACTGGTTTAGAAAGAAAAAAAAATGCATTGGGGTGAGGTAGTAGTCACAGTGCCTCCAGAAATGCCAACTCTAGGGGCTGAGGGGAAATACTTGGAGCAGCCTTTCTGATTCCAGGTGCTTTCTGCAGGCAGCTATTGCAAGGTACAGGAATAGAGTCTGACAGGTCTGTGAGACCACATTCCAGCCTGGAGCCAGAGCACTGCACAGGGGCTGTGGTGAATAGGTAACAGCTGTTGCAATAACTGGACATGTTACACGCTTGTTACTGCGCTTTAATGAGCATAAACACTTGGAGCTGGATTGGAGGTTCAAGGGCAGTATCTATGTAAATGTACTTGGCATGAACTTGCTCCCCTCTCCATATTGTTTCAATCCCTACAAGCTTTGACTTAATCTCCAAAAATTTAAGAAATTCTACTGTGCAAAAATCCCACACAAGTTCCCCTTTATACCTAACGCTTACCTGTCCTGCCAGTGCACCAGATCAGAGTGGCCCTAACGGTGTCCTGTCTGTCTCACAAAGATCAGGTAAAAAGCCTCTATGGTTTTTGCTCTAAAAAAGTAAAAGTACTAAGTACTGCACTTCCAGCTGAAACACCGACCACCATTTTTCTGTTCCTGCCTTTAACCTGTACAGCTGCCTGCACACTGCAACGAGGGCACACGTACGTGCCATGGGCTGCCTTTTGTTCCTTCACTTGTATTCCCACCAGCTAATCACTATCCTCCTATGTATCTGTGTGCTGCTCTTCTGTCAGCTATAACCCAGCAACTAACCCGGCTTTAACTCCAGGAGACTGGAGTTTTCCATGATCACTGAGAGTCTGACAGTTCTGTTAGGTATCACTGAGTTTCTTGCCCTGCCCAGTACCTCTCCAAATTATAATTTCACAAGTTCATTGTATCAAGTTCCAGATGAGTCAAGATTGGATAAAGAAACAGAAATTTAATTTTTTTCTCAGGCAAGCCTAATTACTGTTTAATGAATTTTACTGCTAAGATACCTACAGTATATCCTTATTCTGCCAGAGGAGAACCTTTTAAAAAATAACAAAATAGGAAGGGGTGTCTTGTCCAAATGAACACTGCCTCTGAGACCAGGAATAGGAAAAGGCAACTAATTACATTCAAAATCTACAGCAACTCTCATGCATTCCCTTTCCAAAGAGGCTTACTTTTTGCTTCTTAATATAGTATCATGGCAAAAAACTTAAGTGCAATATCTAGTTCTAGACAGAGGTTCTAAGAATGACAATGTGACAACCTTGGTGCAGTCCAAGAAATTCAGCTGAGCTGGTGGAAGAATTTTATCTAAATATCAAGTGCCTTTTTTTTTTTTGCTGTTCACACTTTAGTTATTGCTCAATAACTATCAAAAAGAACAGAGGAATACTTTCAGTTTAGTTTTATTATATTATAACAGATCTGCAACTACAGCTTATTTCAGCCAAAACATCTTTGTATTCCAAACTCTTAAAAAATATCTACATTAATCATATTTTTCTATTCTTAAAAATAAAAAATATCTACCTAACATACCAATGCTGCTACAGCACTTGAAATGGTGCATTACTTATGTAAATTCTACGGTACATGTAATTACTCCTGCTGTCATTGTTCCTCCTTTTCTTCTCTGCTGCTTTGGAAACAGGTTTCATAAAGTTTGCTAAAAGCTGTTCCAACTTCTGAAACCATGTCAGAGGCTGTCATTGAACGTCCGAATTTTTGAAAGGCTTGGTGGTTAGACTGCCTTGTAAGAGAGCAAGCTCCAAATGCAGCCACTAGAAAGGGATTTTGACTAAAAGGAAAAAAAAAACCAAAAAAAAAATCAGCATTATAAAGAGAATTCAAACACACTTGTGCAATTCATAAGGTGGTGGACAACATCTTTGTACCCGTAAATGTTTGTCAGCATTGCCAGGAAGGTCTCTTAAGCAAATACCTGTATTTCTCAGACTCACTGCAGAACACCTTTGTCTCAATTTTTTTTCAACAAATGCTTCCATACCTATGTTACAGCATCTGAGTGAGTGAGAAACACCCACAAGGTGAAGGATGCAAAAGGAGAACAGGCTTAAGAAGTGGGTGAGAAGGTGATCCATGTCTAGCTTCACTGATGTGAAGCTTCATCCTTTCCTACAGAGGAAAGCCAAATCTCACATGACAGCCTTTTAACTCACTTTCCTCTCCATTCACTGGGTAACTCCATTTAGTTGTGTCTTGCAGGGGGTGGGGGAAGGATGTGGGGATGATTGCAGACAAGAAATGATTTTTTACAGGGCCATAGTGACTGCTCCAGGGCCTTCATTAGATCAGCTTAAAAGGGGTACAGTGGCAGCCGTAGCCCACAACAGAAATTAAGGCACACTGTTGTAATACCTCCTACATGCTAAGGAACTGCCTAAGAGAGTGTACCCAGTATCTCCTACGTGCTTAGGAACTGCATAACAGAGTGTACCCAGCCCCAGACCTCAAATGCTGAACCTTCCCTGGAGAAGCCAGCACAGTCCTGCCACCTCCAGAGCACCTTGTCACAGGCTGGGCCATGGAGTCACTTCTGCTGCCTTACAACAGAAAACAACTGCAGAATAGTTCAGCAGCCAGCACCGGGCTCCAGGTTCTCATTGATTAAAGACCTCACAAAGCTCAGCCACAGCTGGGGCATCGCTGCCTGTAAGTCACTAAGGACATGCTGACTCCTCTGCCAAGTGAGAGTTTTGTGAAGGATTCCCAATGTAAAACACACGCAAAGCAGGACATGAGTTTACAATTAGGTGTTACCTAAGCAGCAACTCCACACAATCATCAAGGTGCAGGAGTATTTAAGCCACCTTGACAGTCAATCCTGGATGCCCAAATATTGCTCTGAAACAAGAGCTGTGCACAGGCTCCTGAGCTCAAGGCAGCTAAAACTCTTCTAAGGTCCAGTTTGGATACACACCATATAAGCAGTTTGATACACACCATACTCCAAAGACATCAGCATCCTCTCTAAGTGAAGAATCCTACCTACTGTACCATTAGCACCCTGGAAAGCCAGTGCTATCCGAACGTTTCGAAATCCTGCTCTGCACAGGCCCCTTTTGAAACGCCAGAGCCAGGCACGCCAGAGCATGGAAGGACTGGCTGATTTGCCTGCACTGCAGTCTGCAAGCAGATGCCCTGACTCACTGAACCCAAGAAGCTCCTCCTCTCCTGAAACACACAAAGTAGACAGAATTGGTATAGCAGGTGTTTGTGAAGGGTCACCTTAACAGCACCACGGGAGACACAATGAATTGCTGATGCCAATTACACTCTTCTTCATCTATAAAATAAAGGAGTTTCTGAGCAAGCTGTTTGGAAAAGCCACAGGAGCTCAAGTCAGGAGAGCCTGGAGAACACGTGCTGCCTTTGCTAATCTCTGCAATAATTTAATACTGCTCTGTTGTACCCCAAGCAAAAATGTAGTCACTCTTTTAATGAATTAAAACAAAATTCCTCTTTTAATGGCAGCTGCAAGTTTTTCATTCTGGGTATGTTAGATTCCAGAATTTTAAATTCTGATTCAACTGGTCCCTCATTCCTCCTGGGGCACCTAGTGCAGTGCCCTTGTGGTAAAACAAACATGGACTAGTTAACTCCCATGAACATCTAATTGTGAGTGTCTGCATTGCAGCATCCAAAAGACTACAAAAGATCTCCAGTCCTCAAGCTTTCATAGCTCATTACTTACTGAGAAAAGGGACTGTAACTCCCTGACTGCTTATGTCAGGGCTCCTTTCAACAAGATTTAAAGCAGCTGCTGTCAAAAAGACTACATGACTATATGGACCAACTAGTTTGAGAGAAATTGATGTAATTTAACAAAAAAAGCCAACAGCCAGCTGCATGGCTGCTTTATGTATGACCAAACTGGACTACCATTTGGCCTTAAAAGAGTTACACTCCTTGAAATTGTACTTTATTTGCAAGTTTCAACTTACCTGCCCCACTGAATTCCTTAAGCATAATGCAAAAGGCTTCACCAAATTACAAAACCAAGTGACACTTTTTGAATTACAGAGATGTTATTGCCAGTGACTACCACTAATTTATTCTTCATTATTTTCTGCCTTCATTCAACTGTTTTGAAAACACAAGCCTCATACATAAATATCCCTAGGAATAGTCCCAGGTTCACGCTCTTCTTCTGCCTCAGACTTGGAGATACTGGATTACCGAAAGGTTTGTCTTACTAAAATTATTACAATGAAGACTGGTCTAGAACACCCTTACATTTTTTTAAAAGTACATGGATACCTTCATACAAACAACTCTAATTTCATTTGGAAATTTACAGCAGGTCCACAGTAGTTGCCATAGAAGAACACATGCTCACAACAATTAAATCATTAATTAATATTCATACCCATTTGTTTTTTCAGCTCCAGCAACAAATGCCCAGTGCGCTAAGACTCCAAGAGAACCAGAAAGGAGGTCCCCCTGTCCACCACATCTCCGGCTGCTTCCTTCATGACTGCATACGAGCACTATGAACAGAAAAAATCAAAAACAAAGTCATGTGCTTTTTTCCTTCCATTTACAATGACACCACTGCAGCTTCACGGGTTAACCTCTGAGGCACACAGCAATTAACAGGTAAGAGACTAATCACAGGCAGCAGCATACACTGAAATACATTACGCTTAGAAAAGAATGAATTGTTGCATTAACATTTTTAAAAATACTTCTCTAATTACCTTTTAATCCTTTACAAATAACATCGCACAATGTACACAATTTCTCCACTCAGCCTCCCCAGATGAGTTTAGTGATCATGTGCAGTGATGAGCCATCACCCCAAACTGGACCGAGTCCCTCCACAAAGCCATTGCACAAATGCAACTCTTGGAAGTCTCTGACCTTCAGAGTTTGTGGATGTAAACCAAGGCATTTTAAAAATAGCAAATGCAAAACAGAACTAAAATCTCAAATCTTCTACCATACCAATCACAAGGGTATTTTACTGAAAACAGCCTTTTCCTTAGGCTTTGTAAAAACCATATGCAAGACAGATTATTTTTTATGCCAATCAACAGTGTTCTCACCATGCACGTATGTTTCTGTCAGCAGTGTAAGTATGGATAGGCTCTGTCAGGATATCAGATGTTACATTTCTATTTTAAATATACAAAGGACCTCGGTCAAACTGATTTCTTTGTGGAGCTTTAACTATGAAGAACATGCAAATGGTTTCACGACATCTAACTCCTTTGTTCTCTCAACAAGCTCAAGCAGGAAGCCTGAAGGGATATATAAGGCACACAGAAAGAAAACATCAATTCTGCTGCCCTTCTCCAACCTCTCTTGGGGGTATGGTACCTACCCTTAGCTTTTTTTGTTGCTTGGTTCTGAAACAAACCCCAGGATAAATTTATTTTCCTCTCCTAGGAAAGAGAATGGAAGAGCTGGCAGAATCATTGGTGGCCAAGTAGTGATCCTTAGCATCTTCAGCCAGGTACTGCAGAGCTACTCAGGTTCAGAACTGTGCTCACAATTGTTTGTGAGCTCCTGAGCATGCCAAATACACAAGCAAAGAATAACACGAGACATTGCTTGGACAACAGCTCTTTCCTCAGGTCACCTAGGTTGGGTTTCTCCAAGGTGTATGAACAGAGCAGACCAGGTGGTTTAGATGGAGTATTTCAAATATTTTCATATTTTCAAAAGGAATTTTTCTCTTACAAACTAATGGGAAAAATCTGCACAAAACTGAAGGACTTGCAGATAAATCTTCTTAAATAGTAAGCAGTAAAAAACTACATAATGCCAATAAACCCCTTCCAGTCCATGAGCATAGTTTATTTCTGCTTTGTTACATAGAACAGCAAAGAATTGTACTTCACTTCCATTTCCTACTGATTCTTCCAGCAGTAATTGCCAGGCTCGTGAGGCCAGGCAGTTGTGCGTGTTTGCTGCCACTGAGAGGGCAAAGATTCATTAGTCACCATGAACACAGCAGACACCACTGCGGCGTTGCCAGCAGTTCATTCTCCCAATCACTCTTCTCCCCTTCCCCCTCCCCCTCTCAAATTAAGATTCTGGATGTGTTTCTCAGTGAGCAGTAGCTAATGTCAAATTTCACAAGTGAAATGCCCTTCTGAGTTGGCTATCTGAAGAAGGTATGCCCTTTTAGGTGGTGTGGTTTATTCTTATTTTTATTTTAAATACAGTGCTTTGGAGAAATTACCTCTAATTCCGCTACTTTGAAGACGCTATCTCATAGGATTTTCACTTTGAGGGCTTGAACTCCTGGCAGGAGGCAGGATGGAAATCCTCTGTTCAAAAGCTTTGGGGCCTTCTGACTGACAGCTGAGCACAAGCCCCTGCTTATTAGCTGTATGTCACCATCTGCCACTATTCTGTAGCCCCACAACCTTCCAGTCATTTTTGAGCTGTACAGGAAAGCAAGATCTCCTCAAACTAGGCCAATTATAATACTCTGCTACAAAAAAAAAAAAAAAGAAAAGAAAAAAAGTGGTCTTTTGTTTGTGGTTTTAAAAAAGTAAGTCTCAAATATGTGCAGACTACCTCACAGGCAACAACAAAAGCAGACCTTTGTACTCTGCACAGAGATGCTGGAAAACAAATCCATGGCATACCTTCAAAGAAGCAGAACTACAGGAAATTCGCTTGAATGAGGAGGGAAAGGTATAACGCTCAGGCAATTCTTGTGCAGAAGCTCAGCTGATCAAAGAACATCTCAAAATAAAAGGATGATGAACATTACAAGAGTCAATGGGAAAAGGATTTAAGAACTGCTCTGAATTACAGTCACTATTAACAGCTTTTAAAATAAAAGACAGAATTCCACAGTACTATCAAGACAAACTGGCATACTGCCAAATCAACACAGGACAAAGCCTTCTGGATGCTTTTCCCAACTTTCTCTCAGAAAAACAAAACAAAACTGCTGTCTTCCCAGTCTCCCAGCGCAATATCCCCCACTAAATGTCTGTGCTGTGCTGTGAAGACAGCTCCAGCAGCTCTTTAAGGACCAAGGGGGTGATGCTATTACGTTGCACTGAGCAGTGACAACCAGTGGCAACGTTACAAGACCTCGATTAAATGGACATGACTGAATAGGCAGTGACAATGCTGAGAAGTTGGGCAGTTCTGTTCCCTGGAGATATGCAGAACAATGTATTTACATGAGGATGAAGCAATTTTTGGTCTATTGCTCAGCGAGACTGCAGCACATTCAACTACGGATGGACACGTACATCAGAAAACCTAGAAAACACGGTCCTTGGAATAGCTGAGGAGACCATGACTGGATGCGGGACAACAAGGAAACTACAAAGACTAAAATCACCACAATGTGTCAATTTTGAAAGGCAGAAACCAGGGCCACTTAAGGTCAATTAGTCTGACACCAATCCGATCAAAATAATGGAAAGGTTCAGCTACAGTTCAACTGACAGACTGTGAGACAGAAACACAACTAATGCTGGTCAAGGTGGCTGTTGGGGCAGGGTGTCTTGGTTTTTTTAATAATAGGTCTGGGCAACCAAGTCTGCTATCATTATTTCACAGGGTGATGAATCAAAAAAACCCCTGCCTCAATATAAGTAATAGACAGTTTTTTAATGAAAGTTAAGTAACTACACAAAAACAAACAACAACAAAAAATTACCCAGCTCCCTAGCACTTATCCATGCAGCACACACATACTATCATAAGAAAGTCCTAGACGAAATAAAAATGCCATCACTGAAGAAATGCCTGCATGAAGTATGGCAAAGAGTACCTGCTAAAGTCAGAACAATCACAGTCCTATTCAATAGTTTTCAACACAGTCCCAGCAAGTAAACACAGCATAAATACTGCCAGAGCTTTAGGCAGTAAATACAGCACATCCCTCACATATAGTCACATGGATTTCTAGCCTCAATCCATGGAAATAATCTGTTCTGAAATATGAGTTCAATAGAGACAAAAAATTGAAGGCTGTCATACCAACAGAATATTGGAAAGCAGAAATTAATGAGTCTTAGGCTTCAAACAATTCAAAATCTTGCCCTAGACTTTCTGGGTAACTACAGCCAAGTCATTTAGTAGCTCTATGTTTAGTATTTCAGGCCATAAGATACCATCATTCCCTTCTCAGCACTCCTTGAAGACAGGATACACAATAGTATTTGGGAAAGCTTTCACAGTGTCACACGTAACTGTACCATTGCCAACTTCCAAGCTGAAAGAATTCCCAGCCCAAACTATATCGGCAGATCAAAGCCCAGAAGAATGACCTATTTTATGGGTATTGTATGCTTAATTAAAAAAAAACAACACCACCAACAAAAACCCCCAGTCTGTTATGTAACTGAAAATAGCTGTCCTCTCTTTGAAGGAAAAAAATTAGAATGTAGTAGTTTTGCTGAGCTCAAGCACTACAAGTTAACTGGGAAGCACAAATTTTGATACAGCTGTGCACAGGCAGCACCATTTACAATGCCAGCCCCTAGACACACCACAGTTAGAAAACAAAAGTAGTATACAAAATCATGTATGTCTGATTGTTCCTGATTCACCATGTTCACACAGTAGTGAAAAAAACCACCCCTATGATTAATTTCTTTTATGTTTGTATTTAGAACACAGCATGTGAAGTATGGGATAGCTAGTTAAGGCTAAACATGTAGTACTGATGATGGTAAAGAAGACTAAAGAGCCTGTGAAACATCACTTTTACTGGGACTGCAGACTGAAAGACAGCCCAGAGATTAAAACTGAACTCCTGAATCTCAGACGTTCTGATCAAGCTTTTTGCATTTGTTTTCCTCTTACAGAGAAGGAGTATTACACTCACCCTAACATACTCAGGAGTCCATGTATGTAACATATGGACATTCTGACTTCCGATATGACCCAGCTGGATTGAATCAGACAACATCAGCCACTCCACACAACAAACAGATTCTAGTTTAATTAAACATCTTAAGATTTCCATTTTCTATGCAAAATAATATAGCTATCAAGGATCATTTTGCTCCATCAAATGCAAGATTCAGGTTTTGAGTAAAATATCTTATTGATCTCTGACCTAGCAGATACTTATACTAGTAAGAAATGTCTCTTTTTCCTTTTGCAAGTTAATTCACAAAAGCACCTAGCTGGAGATTGTGGACTCCCAAAAACATGTCCCAGAGTGGATAAAGACAGGGAAATCAAATTTAATGACTTTGGCTGGAGAAATAACTCAACTGATGTGGAAAATGTAAGTTGGCTTTTATATAAAGGGTGCTTATACTTTTATATTCCCTAATCACACTTTTAAAACTTAGGTAAGTCCTTGAATGTGAGATACGGGCAATTTAAGTTAAAAGAAAACGACCCAAATTTTACATTAGTTTTCCTGGATAGGCACAGGAGCCAGAGGATGGACATGAGGATAGATGTGCCAGGAAGACAGCAGGCTGGGCTGCATGTGCAATAGAGTGCACAGTGGGACGATCGACAGGAACAATGACCTCCCCGTTTTGCTCACTCTACAGAAGCAGGACTGGAGACAAAGGTGCTGCCTTTCAATTAAAAGTCCAGGCAAGATTTGCTCAGCAGCTGTGCATGAGCCAGGGAGTGACAAGCACTTAACAGGTTCCTTTCCAGCTGCATACTGAGATGAATGGCAAAAATTAGAAGTACTGCTTGGGGACTTATGGCAAGAGTCGGCTTTTCACCCCATAGTCAGTACTCAATATTCCCTCTTGCATGCTTCTTTGCTTCTCTTGACCATAGTCACAGCTGGGCAACTGGAGCGAAACTGTATCTGGCTACTGGTTTCACATTAAAATAGTCACAGGCAGCAGCAGGATGGTTACCCGTAAAGCCTGCCTTTTGGAAGGGAGGAGGGGTAAACACAGCTGGGGAAAATACAAAAAACTCATTATAATGTTTAAAAATCAAAATGCAAATCCTCTGCTTCAAGGACCTAACCAAATTTTAAACATGTTAGGAACTAAGACTGGTATAACCACACTTTATTATTGACCAGTTCTCCAAAGAATAATAAAAAGATAACCTTAGAGAGCTGTGCCATAGCAAATAAAAGCTGACTTACCTTTTACCCACAGGCTGAGTACTCATTCCTACCCTGGTCAGTGATGGCACTGATATCACCTACCAAGAGCATGGTGAAGCTCATCTTTGTAGAGCAGGAAATCAACAACTGTAGACCAAGCTATAACGTGAAATTGCAAAAGGAAAGAGAAAAAGAGTATATAAAACTTAAAATCTTAGTGATTACGTTTACAGGGCAGTTGGCAGCTCATAACTGAAATGAAGACAAATTTCAGAAACGCCTCCTTTATAGTGGAGGACTGCTACTGCTTTCACAGAGGCCACGTATGTGATTCAGTACTGACTTTGAGGCCCTAAGAAACCACCTGCACCAGTCTAATCTGATCTGCAAAAACAAATCTCAAAGGTGTCCAGGCACTTCACAGTTTGGCAATCTACCAAAGTCCAGCTATGTTACTGTAACAGCTAATTTGTCTATTAACAAAATCTGCCTTACTTTGAAATTATCAGCTTCCAAACAGAATTTATTGAGCCTCTCTGTTTATATTACAAAAGCAATTTGTTGACACTAATCCTTCACCAACATCTGTACTTCCAGCTTATACCAAACCACCTGGTAACCTTTTTTGTCTTCAGCTTACAGAAGTAAGATACCTACTGAATTTCCTACATGAATAGAAGAACGAACTCATGAATAAAACACTAAAGTTACGAACAGAAGTACTGTGAAAATAACCACTACAATCACTCTAAGCTGTGAAGTATTCACCAAGCCAATCTTCCCTACTGCAAAATCTGGCATCCTCAAAAAACCTTCCTTCCACAACAGCCAAGCACAAAACACTAAAGTTACATAGTCAACACTGAGATATCTCAATTTCTGGTTTTCCTGGAGAGCACTGGGACTTACTTTTTCTCCCTTACCTCCCCCTTTTTTTTTATCCAGAAAGCATGCATGCAGTATTCCCAAAGGAGAAAGTTTAAAAGTGATATATGGAAACTACAGCATCAGTATGCTATCACAGCAGTTCAAGCAAGAAATGCCTGAAAATAGGTACGCCTTAAGCACTACAACTGGATGATGATATGATAAATAAAGATGAGTACACAGATCTTTTCATAATGTTTGTGCTCAGAGGACATTGGCCTGATCCAATAATCTGGATTTCCCTCACCCAGGAATCATGATGCATGTTGTCTCAGCTGAAAAAAAATTACATCAGATCAAAAGAAGAGACAGATGAAAAAAGTTACAAGCCAAAAACCTCAGAGAGAATTCAAGGTCAATGACACAACAACATATTCCATGTTGTGCACAAAGCACACAGTAGAATCTTCTTTCTTAAGGTAATTTTGCATTTGAAAAGCTTTTAAATAAATGACCGACAGACCAGACCCAAAGAATATTCTTGTTAAAAGGAAGCCGAAGTCTATAATTTCTGCAAAATTCTCAGGAACCTTCTTGCAAGTCACACAAACTCTAAAAACAGTTTTTGTAACAGACATTATAACCTGTATTACACCTGACAAATGCTTTCTTGCAGTAAGCTCAGCAATGCTGTCTGTAGTGTCTGGAATCCAGGAGAGACAAAGCATCAGTGATAGAAACAACATAAGAACAAGAAAGCAGCCTATAGCTGGACATCAGCCAACTGCTATCACGGCACAGAACTGGTCTTATTTCAAATCAAAAGTCACTTCACTCACAGAAAAAAATCTATCAGAACACAATAGAGACAATGAACAAGGTGGGGTAAAAAAATAAAGCCAATGAGAAACCCCCAAACCACACAAGACATACACTGAACTTGTGCCACATGTGGATATTCAAAATTGAAATTGTAAAGAGTTTCAGTTGTTTCCTGTTTTTTTTTAATCCTGCATGACGAGAGACATTGGAGACAGTGTCCTCTCTTTCCAGCAATTGTGGGGGTACAAGAGTAACAGCTCAAAAGGAGAACAGAGATATTACAGATTAGATAATGTGCTCAATCTAGAATGCTCACCAGTTTTCCCAACGTTCATTAAAAAAGCAACACTCCTGTATAAAAAGAACATTGTTGACATAAAAGCAGAGAAAGAAGACAACTACAGCACTCTATAGAGCACTCTATAGAGCTCTCTAGCTGGCATAAACTAGAGTCAACACATTTTATCCTCTGGCAGTGTTCATCTTCCCTTAAGCCTGCCCTGACTGTCTAAGGTTACCAATCAAGTCTGCTATGGGTACAAATGTGACAGCAGACTTCCTGTGGGGCAACGTGGGTACTATATGACCGAAGTCCTTTGCCACGTAGGTGTAACTATACTGCTTCCAGGTACCAGTTGTTTCACAGCCTGCTACAGTACCTGCACTAATGGGCTGCCTGGAAGGTGGCTCTGCACAAATCAGTTGTCATGTTACATCTGTTTTTCTGTCATAGAAGACTCCCATGGCTCTCAATAATGAAAAAATTGACTGTATATACAAAACAGTTCTGAAGCAGCATAAACATTTATCAGAGATTAGCATTTCAAGTAATTAGAAGCAGAGCTGCTACTTGTTATGTATGTGAAATAAGACCATGCAGTAAAATCCGATGAAGGCACTCGTGAATTAATTTTATACTGATAACAGTAAACTATCAGTATAAAAAGCATCAGGCAGGCAGCTAATTTTATTAAGTGCATTTTAACTATACTAGTAAGTGACAAATTTCTCAATATATCTGTAATATAAAACATTAGTTTATATTATTATGTTACATAAAACGAAGTTACAGCCATTTAAATGAGAAATAAAATCAGCAACTTTTTTTAGCAAGTAAGTTGCAATTTACACAAATCATCTAAAGGTGATCTGCAAAGGCAGTCATCCCTCCATTTCAAGCTGCAGGGGAATACAACCAATTGCTATATAGTCCAACCCCTGGACTACGACTGAAAGGAAACAAAACAGAACAATCACATTAGTAAAAGCAAAAGGCTTCACTTACCTTTCTCTCCATCTGAAATAAGATCTCTTTCTCCCTTTTGAACAACTGTCAAATTCCCCATGGCTTGGCTGAGTCTTAAGACACATCCATGATGATCACTACTGTCTACGGGGTCTCTAAGCTACAACACAAGAATTCCATACAGAGTACGTATTTTGCTACTAGAATAACATATTCTAACACACTCTACTTCAGCATATGCATGGGCAAAAAAATAAAAGGCAGCATCATCAGTCTTTCCACCTTTTTTTCCACACCCACTGCAATGCTAAAAATGCATGAGAATGGGTCTTCTTTAAAAAAGAGCTCTGTTTAAGAATATGCATTGTTGTGGCAATTATCCCACGGAATAAAAACCCAGAGAGTGCTTCTCTCACATATCAAAATGAGCAGATAATATTTAGGCCAGTACTAAGTTATTTATTTGTAAGGACTAGAAGAGTAAAGTTGTACATACTTAAAACATCAAAAAGGAAAACAGCTCACCATGGCTTCATACAGTCTACTGAACTCCATATAGTTTGGAGTAAGAATAGCTCGCTGGTAGCCTTGTATAAGAGAAGGCTGCTGGGAAATGAGCCACAGTCCATCCTGCAAAACATGGTAAGAACATTTACTGAATAGCTTCTTAAATGTTAAGCCACCAACTGAAATCAAGAAAATACTTACTGCATCAATAATGATAGGAATTCCTTTCACTTTCGATTTCTCTATAATACCCTGCAAAAAATGCAGATAACTTTAAGATGCTTGCTAATTTAAATATTGTAAGATCAAAACAAAATTTACACAATAAATTTGACCATATAAGCTGTTTTTACAAAGTGATAGAAAAAATCTGTCATATTCTGCAAACTAATGTATGACATTTTCTCATCAGCTGATAATTTTACAGTCACAATATTCTCTCCCTGGTTTGAGTATAAGTGTCCATAGAGTTGATACGTGTATTGGGTTTGAGGGGCAAAGTTTTGGGGGGTGGGGAAGGTTACAGGGGTGGCTTCTCTGAGAAGCTGCCAGAAGCTTCCCCCAAATCTCACAGAGCCAAAGCCAGCTGGCTCCAGGACAGGCCTGCTGCTGGCCAAGGCCAGGCCAATCGACGATGGGATAACATATTTTAAACAGGGAAAAAGTTACTGTGCTGAAGCATCCACAGAAGAGAGGAGTGAGAATATGTGAGAGCTACAGCCACACAGACACTCAGGTCAGTGAGGGAGGGGGTGGAGGTGCCCCAGGCATTGGAGCACCCTGGAGATTCCCCTGCAGCCACGAGTGCAGCCCAAGTGAGACAGGCTGTGCCCCTGCAGCCCATGGAGGCCAATGGTGGAGCAGATACATCCACTGGCAGCAGATGGAGGACCCCACACCAGAGCAGGTGGATGCCCAAAGGAGGCTGTGACCCCATGGAAAGCCCACACTGGAGCAGGCTCCAGGCAGAACCTGTGGTCCTGTGCAGAGAGGAGCCTACATTGGAGCAGTCTGTTCCTGAAGGACTACTCTCCATGGGAAGGACCCACACTGGATCAGTTTGTGAAGAACTGCACTCCATGGGAAGTTCACTGGAGAAGTCTGTGGAGGATTGTCTACGGTGGGAAGGACCCCATGCTGGAACAGGGGAAGAGGGTGGTGTCCTCCCCCTGAGGAGGAAGCAGCAGCAGAGACAACATGTGATGAACTGACCAGAGCCCTCAATCCCTGTCCTCCTGCACCACTGAGAGGGTGTAGATAGAGAATTTCAGAGTTAAGCTAAGCTTTGGAAAAAGGGAGGGGTGGAGGGAAGGTGTTTTTACCATCTGGTTTTATTTCTCATTATATTCCTCTGATTTGATTTGCAATAAAATTCAATTAACTTTCCCAAGTTGAGTCTGTTTTTGCCTGTCATGATAATCCGTGAGTGATCTCTCCTGTCCTTATCTTGGAGCCTTTTGTTGTATTTTCTCCCTCCTGTCCAGCTGAAGAAGGGAGTAATAGAGAAGTTTTGCTGGGCACCTGGCACCCTGCCAGGGTCAGCCTACCACAATATGCAAACAAGCAATCTCATTCTCCCTGCTGTAGGAGGCATGTGATGCCAACTTAAGTCACACATAGTAAACATACATCTCTAATTAAAACACCCCAGAGAAACCCCAACGAGTACTGCCATGACAGAAATCTACCAGCAACCATAATACTAACTTCAGCTGCTTTTCTGATGATAGCCCCACTACAGTACTTATGAAGAAGCAAATATCCAAGACAAGCAGAGCATATGATGTCATTTCACCTCCTGGAGGTTTTATGCTTTGAAAGCAAAACCAAGGTGGCCCAGATAACAGACCATTTGTAAAAATGTTTTTTTTAGCAAGCAGGATCTCCTAGCAGACTGTCTGCCCTTCTGTTCACTCTCCCAACCCAGCAGCAGCAACAACTGCTCCTCAAGCTTTTTAATGAGCAATGGCCAACAGTCAAGTTTTTTCATTGTTGGTCATCTCATCTTTAAAGCTGGAGAGTTTATCTTTTTCCTGTATAAGATAACAGAGGATGGTATCCATCCAAAAGTCTAATTATTTTTGAATGTTATTAAGCTCTTCAGATTAGCTATCATATGGCACCAAGCTTCACAGGTTAGCAAGACTTGATGTAAGGGATAAGGAAGCAGTTTTTAATTAATGTTCAGGGTATTGAACTTCTCTCTGTTCTTGTATTGTGGACAAAACAAACACCGCCCACGTTGCTTCCTGTAAAATATTAATTATTAATTAAATCACTGAATTATTATTTAATTATTAATCAATGGTTATTAATTATTAAATATGACATATACATATCCTCACAAACTTATTACTACCTGATTCTGATTTTTCCAATACCAGTAGAAATATTTCCCTTCTATTTTCTTTGTGGCTTGTTTGCAATTTGGAAGCACGAGACTGAAACACTACACACCACTCCAAGTATGAGGACTTGTCTCAACACACAGCTGCAGCTACATCAGAAGTTATGACAGAATGAAAATCTGTCATACATACACTTGCACAGCTCTCAGCTTGGGCTGTGTGTCAGACTGCCAGGTGCCCATCTTCTCTGAGATCCCTAGGGAACACCACAGAGTCTTCTCTTGTATTCAGCTACTTAAATAATTTTGAACCAATGCAAGTTGTACACAACTCATACTGTTCAGCTCCTACTAAACTATTCAAATTTATGAATAAGTATATTTAACAGCTGTGTGAGGATGGAATCTTAAAACACACTGTGGCATACTGAAAAACAGAGCACCTTACTTTCAAAGCTTTTAAGAAATGTATGAGAGAGGAATTTCTTAATTCATTAATGTTAATCTGCGCAGATATGCACAGCTCAGTTTTCCTTCACAGAAGCTACACTGCTTTGCTCCTGCTGTGTTAAGTTATTAACAATTATGTTTAATTTGACTCACTTTGTAACAATAAGGCTGTTTTTATTTTCCTTGCATAAATGAATGTTATTCATCCAACAGCCCAATTATTTTTGAATCATACTAAGCTCTTTGATTAGATATCACATGGCACAGAGACCCAGAGCTCAGCAAGATCATCCTCCCACAATTTTTGAAGACACAAGTATACAAATATACAAGTATCATTTACTGCAACCTTGTTTTCTAACTAGTTATAATTAGATTATTTTTGTACATTAGCAGCTTTACCAAACTCTTTCAGTACACTTAAAATGATTACTGCTCCACTTCCTACTAATATGAATCACCAGTTTATCCTAGCATGTCAACTTTATAAGCCAGTTTTTCATGACACTTGATTTTCTAAAACTAAAACAGATTTCCCCAACAGATTCCATAGGAAAGTATAAAGGAAGAGACCAGGTCTCAGAAGTCTTTATCCTTCCAAACTATTCTTTTAAACGCATTATAAGCAATCTAGGGAACAAATTTTGCCCAAGTCCTGCTCCAGAAACAGTTAAGGTTTGGGAGTTGCTCTTTGGCCCCTTTTCATGTTTCCTTGTAACTGTTGTCTCCCTACTAGTTAGAATTTTTTTCTCTCTTTCTTTCTCTCTCACACACACACCAGACTATATAAAGAATCCTGAAGATCCATTGTCCACCAAAAGAATGTATGTATAAGATTAAAAAAAGGGCAAGTTACAAAGCATGACAGTATATGTGGAGGTAAATAGCATCTGGAAAGCAAATCACCAGTACACTCCAAAGAAATAAGGCATTTTTTTCCTAATAATGTTTTGTGTTCCTACTCTCTAGCACACCCTCCACAATTCTGAAACACTTGACTTCTACTCAAGAGAAATTTCACCTTACTAAGTAAAATCTACTGGCCAAGCAGCTTTTATTTTGTACCAAGTCTCTGAGGTATCAGTTTCTAATCTAACACACTGAATGATCTCGGCTTTTTTTTTCTCTCCTTCTAAAACAAATAATCAGGTGATACAAAGTCTTTTGTCTCATTTAAAAAGCTCCTTTTTGATTAAAAAATCCCTCCAAAAAACCCAAACAAAAAACTCCAAACAAACCAAACAAAAAACCAAACAAAACCCATCCNACACTTCACTTTTTTATTTTTACATACCAAGAATTAGGTGAGATGAGGCCTACTTTTAAACACTCTATTACTGCAGATACTGTATTTAAAAAAAAAAAAAAAATAAAAACACT
>WEIV01002882.1:130373-150310 GCA_013390005.1 Calyptomena viridis
TTTGAAGATTCCAGCTCCAAGATATCCCAGTGGACAATCCTTCCATGCACAGAATGTACTATATTACAACAGTGGCAGTTCAGCATGGTGTAGACCAAGGCAGGAGTACCTTCTCCAATTGATTCCTGAGCACTCAAGGACATACAAAAATTAAGGACTGGACTCACAGGGCAACCTCAGCACTAATGACAAAGCAGAGACCACAACTACGAGGAGGAGAGAATGATACACTGTTGTCATGCAACCTTACGACCTACAGCCATGCTGGTTAGCTAAGATATCCAAGACTAAAATTTGGATCCTTCCACTGCAATTCACAGCCAGACCCAAAATTCCACCTCTTACCTTTCATGTAGAGAGTCCTAATAATGGGTGTTTGGGCAATCTCATGCTGGAGATATTCTGCTTTGTATGAGTTGCCTAAATACTTGGTAGCCCTCTGAAACAGTGATTCTACATTTGCAAGAGAAAAGTGAAAGAGGTGTCATCCCACTATTACAAAAATCAGTGATGAAGAACTGCATTAGAAGGCTGCAGAACTCATGCTAGACCAAATCTGTAAGAGGAGCGTCCTCTCCTAATAACTGAAGACCAAATTTGAAGCTTCTATCGTCATTAAGCCAAAGAGGAAATTAGCTGGGATTCACATATCCCATGAAGATGCTGTATGGGACAACCTCTCACACAGTTATCATTGGTCAGCAGCTCCAAATACTTGACATTTAGGAATGCCCAAAATAATATTTCAGTGATTGTAGTTTTTAGTGGAGGTGGATGACAGGAGAAAAGCCAGAGAGGGTAAAACTAACCTGAATTTACTCCTACTCTACTCTTGAAATACACAATTTCCTGAAAAAAACATTGTTCTTTGATTGGTTATCCAGGACCTGTATGCAAGCAACCTATTCAGCAAGAACTGAAAAAGAAGTTGTGTCACAGTAGAAACTACTGGTCTATCTGGATAAAGGTACTGTAATTAGAAAAATTTACAAAGTAAGGATGAAGAATTTATGTGTTTTAATTAACTCTTTTATTATCATGGAAACTATTCCCCAAAATGCAATGAATTCATTTCAGCAGAAGTCTGTGTTGTCTGTCCCAACCTTCATATGGGAATTTTAAAATAGATTCCCCAAACCAAATTCCAATCTTTAAAACAACAAAAACAAAACCCCAAACACAAAAAATAAATCCACTAAAACACACCAACCACCACTCTCCCCTCCAAAAAACTGAAACACAAAACCCCCAAAACACTGACACCTGAACAACACACATACAAAGGCAAGATTATTCAGGTTGGAAAAGACTGCAGGAGGAAGAAGATGGAAGGAACAAATGGACAGGCTGAAAGAGGGTACAGTAATGCAGAAAAGCATGATACTATTTAAGTATTTGATAGCCTGCAGCTGTGCTATGAATCACAATATTCACCTGCACTGTACTAACATGGGCATCCAGGACTCCTGCACACTTCCACAATTATTAGGTAAAAGGGAAATACAGCTGAGACAAACCAGTGTGACACACTGGCTGCACAAAAACAGCTAGAGGGGGAGTGGAGGGGAACATGTGAAGAAGGAATAAATTCCTATGGAGCTCCCTGGACTTTTCCACCCACATCCACAAACCAGCAATAACACACATCCTATTTTCTCTGTCCGTATGTAACAGCATACAAGCTTGTTCTCCACAGCTCCATGGAAATCCTGTAGTTTTGCCCACACCCAACTTAGATTATTTTCAGCCTTTTTGATGAGACGTGGATGAGCAGCAGAATGCCTGCAGTGACTTTTAATATATTAGTAGTTCTATAACTACTTGCATTTTTCCTGAGGAACTGATTCAGCTACACAAAGCTTTGGCATTTGGTGCTTGAAAAGGGAAGAATCAGGAAATTAGAGCCAGTCATTTTAATAAAAGATTGAATTTTAATGAAATTAACAGAAAACCACAATAGCAGCATAGATAAAGCAACGTCTATACCACAACAGTAATTCATTTTCACATTGTCATCCTTGCAAAGGAAAGACTGCTTTACTGATGTCAGCAATGAACACTGCATCTCCTCAGTCTCTTCAGAAGTCATGTCTCAGCCTACTCTTGGAAAAACTCTTACTCATGTTCTCAAAAAGAAGGTGAAGCCTTACCATGCCATAATAATGGAGCACATTAGCCATGATGATATGCAAACACTTTAGGAGCTGTGTAACTTTGCCATCAGCCCACTGAAAGTCCACTGCACTGCAACCTGCAAATGCAAGTACATACACACCCTGGTTTGGTAGGGACATACAATGTGCATAAGGCACTGGCACTGGCTGTGTCTCATACAACCTTAAATAATCAAAAAGGAGTGACAGCCCCGTTTACAAAGAACCCTCTACTGAAAGCTACGATCCAAAACTGCTGTTGAAATGCCACCTATAACTGCTTATATTTTCCACATGGATGCTGCTCTCATCCAGCAATTGTGAATCCATGGTTCTGTCTGGAACAGAGAGATAAAAGGAAAAATAGCCAAAATTTCTGTGTAAATGCTGCAGCTGGAAGCATTTCTGCAGAGCCTCCTCCTCAAGGTGACCGGGAAGAACAAACAAGTTCCACCCCAACACACTGCAAATCAATTCCTACAGAATTCCTAGGGCACTGAAAGCCCTGGGAAGCATTTCTGCCTTGCTTGCTTCAAGTCTGGATAAACGCAGAGTTAGCAGGAGCTCAGCTGCAACAGAGGTCAGGCTGCAGCTCTGTGGCAGAGATGCTTGGAAAATGGGCTTGGCAAGCAGAAGTTTGTAATCTTGCACAGCTAGAGGTAGGCAAATATCCCAAGCACAAGCTGTGCTCAAGGCTACAGTCAGGGTTGACAGTGGAGAGAAGCTTCCCTAAACATATTCTTTTTGGTGCAAGAAGTTTAAAAAACATTAAGAATGGAGTTCTACTGGTTGAGATTCTTCACATTAGAGACATAATTTCAGTAACTGGTTTTGGGGTTTTTATTTACTCACTGGTGAAAAACATGCAGTTAACTCAAACTTGCTTTCATTATTTCCTATAAACTGATCCAAGAACTTGTCCTCCTTCCAAAATTCAGCAAAGAGAAACAAAATCTCTCTGTGGACAAGATATATACATAAATCACCCTTAACTAGCCTAACCGCCCGAGTTTTACTTTATATACTTCTTATGCATAACGATCACTAGTTCATTAATCACTCCACTAAGCTCTCAAACCTCCCACAAGGAATGACCACCACTCTTGAATGAAGAGTCATACAACACAGACAAATTTCCTTTCTCTGAAACAGCTTCTTTATGTCACGGTTTATGCTCCATTCAACTTAAGTTGGTCTTTTAACTCTAGTACCTCATGCTAGGCCCTGTTTTCCAAAACAGATTTTCTGGTGCACAGCAAAATATTTAAGTCAGGCAGAGGGTGGTAAGGACTCTGAAGAGTACCCTGCTACATGATCAGGCTCATTAAGTGCTTTGGGAAATGCTGAAAGCTGTTGTTACAACTGACAAAGCTGAAGACACGGTAGATGGCAGCTAATCAAAACTGTTCCATTCTACATTAAAAAAAAAAAGATGTGAAAATTATTCACTTGTAGATTTTCTGAATTCAAATTAGATCACTTGTTCTCAAATGTGGAGGAAAACTGCAGCTAACAGTTTCTTAGTATCAGCTTCAATCACATGCTAAACTCTTAAAGTGACATAATCCAAAGTAACACCTGAACACAATGAACACAAGAAACCAAAGCAGAATCCTCTGAAATACTGTCCTAGTTATGCAAAAGCCCAGTGCACTCCTTTTTGGTTGTGCTCCCCAAAATTATGGTCAACCAGACACTGCTTGAGAAGCTACATTCATACATTCCCATCCCTAAACATATCCAAATCCACTTTAAGCATTAATCCTGTTTATTGCAACCCAAAGTATAAAAAAAATCTACATCAGAATAAATAAAAGCAGTCATTTTTCTCATGCTTTTATCCACTGAATGTTTGCACTCACAATGCCAACTCTACAAGGTTTCCAATTTATAGTTGATTACGTTAATGTTAGATTTGGCTTAAGATATTCATGGTCAGCTGTTGGCATTTTGTCCTAAATAAACATAAACTTAAAATGAACTCTGTAATTTATCACTGCAGATTTCTTTTTAGAGTTTCTAGCGGAAGGATGCTCAGACAGAGTTGAAAAGGTATCCAATTCCAGCATTTTGTTTACAAATTTTTCTAAGTAAGAAAAACAAGTTAAAAACCAACATACATCTACACACAGAAAGCAAATAAACATCCCACTTCACTGTGAATAACTTTCATCAAGATTCATTACATATATTAGAAAATAAATTCTGTTTGCAAGTGGCATAAACCTGTATTTAAGGTCCTATTAGCATATATTCAAACACTGTTTTTCTAATCAAGACATTTGTGAGGAAGCCAAAGAATACTAATAGTTCTTAGCACAAGCAGCAATAGTTCTTGGCATAACCAAGAGGATCTCTATGCTTTGAGTTGGTGTTCCCAAGCTTTATCCGCACCTGTAACACCACCACAGAGAAAGAACTGCATCCTATCCCAGGAAGTGCCTCATCTTAGATGAAGACATCCATAAATTCTGACTCTCATCAGGCCTTTTGAAAACAGCGAAGCTTGGCTAGTAAGAGATTAGTTTTTTGCTGGATACTACTTGTGGTACCTGCATCAATGCTGGGGGTTGGGTGCAGGCTCAGAGGAACAGTCTGCACACATATTCTCACAGCAAGTGCAGATACATGCCTTCTGGGTTTTGCCTCTGCAGTACCACAGGCACAAGACCCCATCTATCTCACCTTCTCCAAGCTGAGTGCTGAGAAGCGGAAGTGGCATGTCCTTGCTGCTACTTTAGTTTCCTATGAACTGCTGAATCCTCACAGCAAGAACCTCCAGAGGGTATAAACAGGGCAGGAAGCAGTTACATGAGACACACACTGAAGAATGAAGTTTCTGGAAGATAATTCCTCTGCTAATTTGAGTTACCATGATGAGTGATTCCAGAGTAATAAATCCTGTTGTTCGTGTTTGTACATGGTGGTGGGTACCACAGACAATACTACTGACCTGCCGCCTGCAGCACTAGCTTGGGATGCTTCTCATGTGTCTTATATTTGGTACAAATGTAACAGGGGCACTGCTCAGATACCAAGCGGAAAATGCTTCTCAAGGTCCATAGTGGCAGATTTAACTTTAACAGCCTGCTATGACGACAGGTGGCCCTGTATTTTGTAATCCTCTCAATCTTGCAAAATACTAATGCAGATAGTGTAGTGAAGCACCTGGTCCCACTCTCACAACGGCTGTGAACCATTGCCTAAATCCTGAAAGCAGGAGGCTTGAAAGGAAGAAAAGAACCCAGCTAACCAAACACAGAAAGGCTGATGCCTCAGTCAAGGTGGAACTGAGAATCCATCTACCTGAGAATTTCCAATGGCTTCTCTCTGGGCCCACTTGATGGAGGTGATCCTGTGACAATGGCCCCAAACTCTCACAATGTAGTTGTTAACTACACCCAAGACAACCTTTCAACACAACCTTAAGATGATAGATGATGTCACTAGGGCTGGAAAATGAGATTTCTGAAATTTATATCCTAAGAGATAGAGATCTTTAAGGGCAAATGACTGGCTGAGGGCAACATTGCAGGATGAGGGGGTTGACAGAAGAGAAACAGCAATACCAATAGGCACAAATGGCAACTACACAGGGCCTCAGCCAAAAGAAAAATCCAAGCTGGTATTCCTGACATGTTCTTGGAGCTAAAACAAAGACTGAGAATTGAGCAAGAGGAACAAGCATGTGGTTTGAGAAACCAGTCAATTTTATCATGTAACCTGAATTACACAGAGCCATTCTCGGTATTAATCATTACCTCTCTTATGGGAGGGAAGCAAGCTTGTGCTGCTGAAAACAACCATCTAACTTCACTGTTGCAAAGCAAAACACAACCAGCCTGGAGTGTGAAAGTTCAGAACTCAGTGCCACCACTTCAGGGAGAGAGGCAAGAAACTCAGTGACAAGCAATGAAGATTCCAACGTCAAAGTCTTCAATTAAGGAACACGGCTCTTCATAAGGATGAACGCTTCTCTCTACCTGATCCCGACAGCAACTGCTATTCCACCAACTCTAGATCACTTTGTTTGACCACAGATACAGAACAAATAGGGGAAAGGAGGTGACAAGAGGATGGAAAAGAACATAACTCAGCCNNNAGAACATAGCTCAACCTGTAACTGCCTAACTGCTAGGTGGCAGCAAAATGCAGAATATCCTTGAGCATTAGGCAACATCTCCTCTCCCAGCAGGCTATGCAAGGTATATCATTTTTCCAAAGTGTTCTTCGGAGCTGCACTCACCACCCTGCAGGAGAGGAATCTGGTTCTCTCACACACCTGAGGAACAGCTCTGGATGGTACAGGCATAGATTTCCCTAATTCCAAGCCTCAGCTACAAGGAAAATCAGATCAGAGACCAGAAGTGCAAACATCCCTGGAACAACTGAATAAAGAACACTATGAGAGGGACATAATATTGCTGTTGTGTGAAAAAAAGAGAATATCCAGTATCTCTGGAAATATGCTGCTTCTAAGCAGAGGACAGTCATACGGACCTTGGCCTTCCTTCCATGTGGCAGCTAAACTCTTTCTCAACAGTCTAAACCACCAAGAGCAGCACCCCAACTGAGGTGAACTTGGGGAGGTAACATACTGTCATCTCTGGCCAGAATCAATCATGGACACTGAAAAGGAAAAACAGATGGCCTGATATTTCCTACAGGGAAGACGATACAGTGGCCAAGTTCCACACCAGATGTGGTAACAGCATTTCAGAAGTTTGAAGTAGTATGGGGAGCAGAGATGCTTCAATCTGCACGCTCCAAAGCTGAGAAGTGGAGCAGAAACGTGTTTTCGCTCCTTTCTCTTCAAGACAAACAGCTTGGACTACTTATTTGCTCCAGAGCTGGAAGGTCTAATCAAGCCAAGACTACAACTGCCACATCGGCAAGGAATCCAGCTGCACGGCTAGTAGGATGCAACGAATGCTTTCTTTAGGAGAATTTTCTGAAGCTGCAGCTCCTGGTCCTTCAAACCCATGTCTAGAAAGCTCTGACCAAGCATCAGTCCTCACCCAAACAACTGAGTAACAGCATGTAAGGGTTCTGGCACAGACACACATAAGTGGTATGTGAAAGAGGGATGTAACTCACAGAGTGGCTTCTTGCAATAGGACTTGAAAATGGAATTACAGCCAAACCCAGAAAATCACAGGAAGCCAGTAAGTATATATTCAAAGAATATCACTGTGCACTCAAGGAAAAAAAAATCAAAGGCAAAAGATCAAAAGGTGGGGGGGGATTTAATCAAACTCTTGAAAGGAGCTCAGATGCCACAATGCACACGCTGCAGGCATTAAGAATGAGGGAGGCAGGTGACATACTAAAGATGCTGAGGAAGCAAAGCTTTCTTTGATCTGCAGACGATAAACAATCTGATCAACAAGTACTCAGGCTATTCCATAATAAAATACTGTCTCTGGGCCATCTACCAGAAACTGCAGGTTACTGCACTAGTTAATTTCTTAATTTCTCAATGCTCAGAAGAGAGAAGCAGCCCAAACACACGATTGTTTGGAGAAGCACATTCATTGGCAACGTGCTGACAATACTGACAAGAACTGACATAAAAACAGCATCAGAGGGGTGACAGATCACTATGACTCAGCACTCCTAATTGTGCAGAAGGGGGAAGAGGGAAGTTTTCTCTCACCCTCACTACCACTCTGATACAAAACCCTGATCAGAAAGCAGACACTCACCTACTTCCCAGCCCTGTGTTCATATGACACATGTCAAGGGTAGCTTAAAGGGAAACCAGAAAATTATGTATCAAGTCAACCTCCTATAAAAGTTTAAAATAGCAATGATATAACCTCTTTTTTTATTGAAGCTTAAAATTCACTGTTGAAGTGAGAGGGAGACTTGGCCTTTCCTCAGCACAGAGAAGCATCAGTCTTCCTCAAGCACACAGAGTTCACTCGTCCCCAGTGACATGTCAAAACCCAGAACACTGGGTAACTAATGAACACTTACATAACTATAGCGAAGACAAAGAACTTGAGCTTTAATGTCAATTGAAATTAATAAAGCCAGATCCTTGGCTCACATGAATGTAGCCTGAGATTTTAGCATGAAGTAACTTCCAAATGCCTTGTCTTTACTGGCTAGGTTTGTTTCTTTAACTCTAAGCTAGCTTACACAAGAGAGCCAGGCTGAAGTAAAAGTATGCTTGTAATTCACTAAGAAAGCAAAATTATTTTTAGCAATGATGAAAAAAACACAATCAAGAAATCTTCCAGATACTTCTGGAATACAGATAAGCGCATAAAGCCCAGATGGAATTCTGATACAAAAGAAGCTTATCTTAGAGATCTTAGATATTATAAATGAATCTTATTTTTTTGTTGTTCAAAGTTGTTTTCATTTAGGAACAGAAGACAAACTTAGGGGGGTTTTTTTAAACCAAGGAAAGAGAAAAATCATTGGCCAATTTTTTTTTCTGTAGAAGGAGATTGCTTTAAAAAATAATAAAATCTGTTTAAATTGTTCATTTAGAATAAAATTTGATTTATCAGCTGTAAAATATTTATTTTTTCTTTATTTTCTAATCTTTATTATTTTTCCACCTCTATATCATAATATATACATTTTCCTTCCAAAAAGGAAACAGGAGAATTAAAGAAGCAAAAAACTCCAATAGCAACTTTCTATAACAAAACCCTAGCAAAACTTCTCCCTACTTCTCAAGGTATTCTAAACCACTTGGATAGTGTGGTCTCCAGTCTCTTGCCTCCTCTGTTTTGCAATTTCACTGTGTAACTGTCAACATTTCTGTAAATTATATTAATTCCACTTGTTAGTACCACTGATTAATTCAGTAATATTGCTCAGGAAAATTGTACAAAATTAGATTGACATTAGACTGAAAGACACACCTCAAACATACAAAGATGTGTTGACAGTAATACAAAGCATCATCTGGAAGACAGTCTAAGTATGTATTATTTAAAGTACAAAACTATCTAAGTTTCAGTTTTCAGCTCTCCACTAAGGCTTGATAGAAAACAGGATCACCTCTTTATCCAGTGTAGAAAACTGCAACAATTTACAATTAAGAGTATTATTTCTTACTGAGGGGGACACAGTCCCTGTTCTTTAGTACATTTGATAAAGGCTGTCAAATATGGTTCCAAAAATTAGGAACTCAAATCCATATTTATGTACTTACAGTACAGTTTATCCAGATGTGCCAACATGTATTTCTTAATAAGTGACTTTTACAAGCAAAACAAAAGCAAATCAAAACAATCATACAGGTGCCTAAAATTCTGAGTGAAGCCTAAAGTGTAATAACGAAGACCATGTATAGTAACCGTAATTTTCAGTCAACAGTATTTTATTAAACTTGTTATTTAGCAACCCTATCCAGAACATTTGTGTAATGATGTAAAATACAGGAAACTAGTTAATATAATTCAACATAAAGAGACAGGATAAAATATCAGTACGCACATTACCTTAGCATTCTCAAGTAGAACTTCATCTCTACCTAAGCCAGGTCCTATGACAACTGAGTGCAGTCGTGGTAGCCACTTTTCCACCTCATGGACAGCATTGGGACTATCACTAAAATGGGAGTGTGAAAAAAAAGACAAGTTTTAAAAGGTTTCATTTTAGTATTCTCAGAAATGGATTTCAAGATGCAAGACAGAAAGAGATTATTTCCTATCTTGAGTGTCAGGCAATTTTATCCTCCAAACTACCAAAAATCTATGAACCAGGAAATACACAATGGTTGTCCAAATAGCTAAAATGAAACATTTCTTTCAATTCATTCCTCACAGGATGCCACAGAAAAATGGGGAGATAACTGCAAGTACCCACTATGGTTGTTACAAAATAAAAAAATAAAACACTAGCTGGAAACCAATAATGTTTAGTCTGTCACAATTCCCATTTAACGCTTCTTTGCAGAGATTATACCTTGGAGAGAGATCCATCATCTCACAGGTATATACCATGGCCTGATGGAATTTGTTCCAACCAAATTACAGCCAAATTGTCCCCTTTCCCCAAAAGGCAACAGGAGAAATAAGCTATTCAGCAAGGGTATTATCTGCTTGTACTATTTAAGACTTCTGTAGCATTCAGTTTTTTGTCTACATCGGAAAAATGATGCCAAATCTGCTGCCAAATATAGTTGCCACAATACAGCATTCAGCCACTGACCACAACTGTTTATTTTGTTCTGATCAGTTTTGTTGTGCAAATAGGTCAGAATATTTTGAAAGCACTGCCCAACATTTGTAGCTAATCCTTACTGACAGTACATAGGGGAAATTTAGCCTCCCTCCCCACCTCTGACATTAGTGACAACAATAAATGAACATTTTAACTGAAGCATGGGGAATAAAGCTCCCTGTAGGCTGAGCACGGAGGTACTACTTCACAGTATTGCTCAGAATATTTTAAGCTTGCAATACTTCAACAAAGCTGTATTATTACGGATGAAAGCCACTGCATGTTTTTCATAACCAAGAGCTGTCCTGATGGGACACACCACTTGGGAACAAGTGCTTAGCTTGCATCTGGCAGAATCAGCAAATTCCACAATGATTTCTGCAAGTGCCAGGCAGGAGCCCGAAGCCTTTGCAGGTGCAGGGAGTGAGGCGGCCGGCGCGGGGCCGCAGGGATGCGGTGGTGCAGGGCCGCAGGGATGCGGTGGCTCCCGCCTGGCCACAGCCCAGCGGCCCCTCCGGACAGCGGCTGCCCCAGAAACGGCTCCCCAAAGGCGCCCTGTGCTGACACCACAAAACAGCCCTGTCAGAACAAGGCTGCTGGATGGAAGAGATGACCCGCTGCAAGGTCAAGGGAGACAACGAGCCACGTGAGGACACTGGTGCCCCTGAAGCAGTTCCCTGGCTTAGCAAACTGAGTCTCCATTTGAACGATGCAGCTCCATCCCTTCTCTAACTTGCAAGAAAACAGCAGCAGCTTGAGAATTGCCAAATGGCTCACATTTTATTTTTTATTTCTCCATCAGTTTATGATGTAGATACAGGGTGGAAGAAAAGATGATTCAAGAAATATTTAAAGCACTATTAAAAAAAAAAAGACAGGTCTTTAATATGTGGTAGGTTGAACATGTGAAAAACTGGCTGTAAACCAAACTCTAACAAAACATCACCATTTCTGAATGCAGACCACTTTTTTTTATTCACAGGCTGAACTTACTTTATCTTTGAAGAGCAATATATATATCAAATACATCTATTTCTCAAATAAATATATCTATATATCATATAGTGATAAAAATACTGGTATATGTATAAAGATACGTGAAGGGATTAGATTCAAAATACTTTTGGATAGTAGAAGCCAAATACACCTAAAAAAATGGTTCAGTAAACATAAGCTAAGAACAGAGGTATGGGTAGCCCCATAAATGCTCTGCTCTTTCTACCAATATCTCATGCAAATACGGTAATGGTAGAAAGTTTGCCAATTTATTTATATTCAGGATTGAAATAAGATAATTTTGTCTACAACTCATGTGCACTTCTCAAAACAAAGCCATCTCTTGGGAAATGAACAGTCCAACATTAAGCCACTCCTGCTCACTTTGTCTCTGGTAATAATAAAAACCTACTGCAGAGCTTTTCATCTTCAAAGCATTTCACAAACATTACATTCAACTCCTTTGCAATTTCACATCAAGAAGCAACCCAGGACGTGAAGGGTCAAGAGATTAAAAATGGTGATAATGACTACTACATTGCAAAATCAGCTATAAAAACATGCTGTAAAGTAACTGATGGGTTTTGATTCTTCATAAAGAAAGCAGAACAAACACTGCCTCGTGGAAGGATCATGCCAACTTCATTTCAAGACACTGGATGTTCACAACAGCTGTGGCTATGCAGCCAGAGATGCCTTACAAAGATCCCATATCTACAGCTGCTCTGAAAGTGAAGGGCTGTGGTGTTATCTTACAGTTTATGCCCACACACAGACATCAAATCAGTAGCATGACAGGGTACAAATGATCAACAGATAACTTTCTTCAGGAAAGGGTGTCACCTTGAATGTTCTGACCACAGGATTTAGAAACTCTTCTAGCTCTGAACAGCTCTTAACAGCTACAGTCTACACATAACAATTGAACATGGCCAGAAAGCTCTCACACTGGGGTCAGCTGGCCTCTACACCCTCAGGCTTCAGAGCAGGCAAAGCTTAACCTGCTTGTAGGGCACAGTTCCTGGACCACGGCAATTCCTCATCAGCGGAAAAAGTGGTTGGGAAAGGCTAGATGACATAGGCCAAAATTCTTGCTAAGGATCATTTAGATAATTTGCCTGTACCGATATCATGTTCAGGTACTGAGGAATAAATATTCCTTGCAATCTTTAGTTTATTACTACAGAAAAAGCCATTGCTTATTCTTGTTTGCCTGTGTATCAAGGCCAGACAAAAACCCTAAAGACTTTGAAGGCACCAGCACAGAACACCATTGGGCCCTCAGCTGTTCACTGTGTACTGTGCTCACACAAAGAACATTAACGTGCGCTGTCACTTCACATTGATTTCTCTGCCTGGTTACTAACCTGATCTCAAACTTCTTCATTTAATTATCACCTCCACCGCCCAAGACTTCGAAACAACAACTGAAATTAGCACTGGTTTTAAAAAACCCAACGCCTTTCTAGAAAGGTATGAGGTATGAAGAGGATGTTCCCTTGATCAAAAGGGATGCAATCTTCAGGCTCTGACAGAAATGGATTAAGCCTTTAGAGGTGCAGAGCCATATGATACTCGATTTTTTTCCAGAAGAGAAATCACAAATGCAATACTATCACTTGGGAGCATGAAGCTAATATTAATACAAAGAGAAGTCAGAAAATCTCTTTTAAGGTCAAGAGAAAACAGCATCTGAGTTTCTGAAAAGAAAGTAAAAACCTTTGAGAGAGACTGATTAACTAAAAGGGATTTTCCAAATTAAAGCAAATTTTTTTGGAAGGTAAAAGACTGGGAAATGGTGTGGCTTTCCCATAATTTAAAAATACAAATTCTGCACCATGGACATACAGAACAGAAATAATTTGGGAAGCTGAATCCAAGCCGTAACATCTGTAAATGTGGAGAGTAAACTGCAGGACCATTGTGCAGATGTGTGCAACTAAAGATTCTAGTGACAAACCACAGTAGGGAACAAACAGATCTTCAAACAGCTACTTAACTTCCAGCTCATCACCATGTGTTATGTGACATTATCAGAAGCCATTCTGATGAAAAAACAGATTATGACAGCTCACTATTGTTAAATCAAGCAACTAACCAACCCCCCCCAGCCCCCAAAAGCTCCCTCAAAATCTTAGCTTGTCTGCAAAGCAACCAATAAAGCTCCGACTGCATACAGAAAAGAACTATTGCAGGATAAACACATAAATAACTGCAAAACAGCAGAATAATTAATAAGGAAAACTGATGGAGCTTCTGTAACTAGTGTCGTATCTGTGAAGTTGGGTAGGTAAGAAAAGAGTCTAAAGTTAACATCAACAATCATCGACTCGACTTTAAGTGTTGTCCACTAGTCAGATCTAAACAAAACATATAGAGGGTGTCACAGGGGGGCACACAATGAAAAAGGACTCCACAGATGGGGTCTGATCAGCTTTCCCTGGCTATTAGTGAGAGGTAAGGGGAGAGAGACAAAGCTTCGCTCAGCAGAGGCTGAGAAGTCTGTGATCTCTTGAGAAGACACACACAGCAACTTTATCATTTGCTATTCCTGAAGCTGCCATGCAGACTTGGCCAAGGCATGGTGTTCAGCATTTTGTAGGCTTACCTTCTTCCTCTTTTTCCTGCTCCCTGAATGCACTGAGAAAAGTATTTTCCATGGCAAAATACATAAAGATTCTTCAAACTGAAGAGCACTGAGTCTCTAAAATGGTGAGGACAAATTTTCCCTGCAAATTATCAGTAGCTTTAGGTAACTTTTGCCACAATAACCTCATGAAGTTCAATAAGTGCAAGGTGCTGCACCTGTGTGAGGGCAACCCTGGATATATCAGTACAGACTGGGAGAAGTCACTGAGAGCAGCCCTGAGGTGAAGAGTTAATATAGAAAGAAAAACTTCTAAGTTAAGCTTTTTGGTCTTCAGGACTCTTCTGTATTTCACTATCACACAATAAAAATTGTCACAGAACAAGTTCTGCAGATCTTCATCTTGAAAGCTTGATGTAATAACCTTTCCAAAAACAACAACCAAACAAACACCCAACCTGAAAAAAATATGGTGGCTACAGCCCTAATGTCACCCACAGTTTATAAACATTTTCTAGAGCAGTTTGTAACAGATATCTAACAGGTGCCATCTGCTTGAAAGTTTGCTCTAGGCTAGTCACTGCCCAGGGTGGGAGGACACTTGACAGCTAGGGCCTGAAACATCACTCCTATCCCTCCAAAAAAACCCAAAAACTTTGCTCTACACTGCATTTTATTCAAAGACTGGCTTTTACCAAATGATCAAAACCCACCAAGCAGTAGCTTTAAATTATTACAGAAAGGTCTAAACGCAGCAGCTTTTCTCATTCAGGATGAATGACAGTTACTGTCATTGCTTTCTAGAGAAGGGAAAGGAACAAGTGATAAGGTGCAGCCTTGTCAAATTTTACATGGAAACAAGAAAATGTGAAGCAAAGTCAGCAAGGGTGTAACAAGGAGCTACAGAAATAGTACATAAACGTGAATGACAGCACAAACAGGAGGCAGCAGGACAGCAGCTCTTCACATGTGTTTTAGGCAGAGCTGGAATCACCTTAGTAATCAGATGTGGTTTGGACATCACAAAACGCTAATCAGTGGGAACCTCCTGCCAGAGAAGAACACGGGACAAAAGCAGGACTGCCATCACTCAATAAACTATATGCCTCCTCACTGGAGAGTATATTATTCAAATTCTGCTCATTATCTGTGCACACTTAGTGACTGAGGCAACTCAAAATACATTAAGATGTACCACTGCAGAAGTCTGTTTACACAAATTCAGTCACAGCCACTTTAAGTGGGCAGTTTCAAAAGCAAACCTAGAGACTTATCTTCAAAGTTGGGAAAAAGCCTCTGATCTGAGGATGAAAGAGTTTCAGTTTTGTTTGTCTGAACACTGCAGGTAATTATAATTAATGTGAGTTAAATGTTAGACCTGCTGACACTTGGAACCTGTCATGTTATATAACGCATCAAAAGGGTGAAAGACTGGGCATAAAGTGCAGTTCTAGAATTCAAGTAGTTATCTCAGAAAGCTAATTGTTAACTTGTGGTAAACCTTGGGTTAGGTCTTTGTTGGAAACTGCCTAAATAAGATAGGGAGCAAGATCATCCTGGAGATGTTAGGTCAAAGGAATTATATCAAACCCAAACAATGCAAAAAAATGAAACTAATTCTCTATTCCAAGACTATCTCTATTTGACAATGTTTCAATCATCCTTCTTGTAAATGAATGCCGAATTTTCAGAAGCCCAAGGGCTTCAGGCAGCCTCTTTCAGTCCCATGAACAGAAGTAGAAATACTAACTTATTCTAGGGAAGCTTGTTGAGCCTATTATCAACTCATGTGTTTCTCACCAAGCACCTCAATCAGGTAGAACAAATCTCAGTGACAACACACTGGCATGAAGTTGGGTGGACGCAATTAGAGATCAAAAAGAGATATATTTATTAAATTAAGATTAGCATAATAAAATGTCCCCCACAAAAGTTTAGAAAGCAAAATGGTTATTTTCACCTACCAGGCTGTTTAAGTATCTTTGAATAGTGTACAATCTGTAAATACTGGATAGATGATATGTATTTTCCAGCTACAATTTGATTAAATGACAGGGAAGAAAATGAAAGAAAAACAAAGACCTTAATAAGAGAGGGATTAAATTCTGTTCAAATCAAGTGTTCCTTTTCCAGACATTAAGTCAATTTAGACAGCAAAAGTGAACTTGGTAGGCTACTTCTGAATATTAAAAACACAGGATCAGGAACAGCAATCCATTATCCAGGAAAAGCATGGGTGTCACAAGGTCATAGGAAGGGACTGCTCTTAATATGCAGATACCAGAATCTTTACTTACTCCATTCCATATTCTATCTTCAATGACCTGCTGAGGTACACATTTAGAAAAAATGCTGTATTTGCCACATTGGTGTTCTGGGGGTTTGTTTCATAATGACAACAACAAAACTGAAAATGTTTTCCACAGCTGCTCTTTGGACACCAGACTCGCACTGAGGTATCACGTGTTCTGTTTCACTAGGAATGGGGTGGTCACACACCACAGGTACCACAGCTAACAACAGCCTCTTTAATAATGAGCCCAAATGCATTGTACAAGGGATCACTTCTCATATGCAGAGCCTCTTGCATCCGTGAGAGAGCCACAAAGGAGAAGGTATTCCTGACTATTTTCTGAGATTTCTCACAGACATGACAACAGCACTGTCCACACACCAGAGCTACCAACACAATCATTTTATGACCCGCATTTAGATATATCTGAATACTTAAAGCAGTTGCAGCCTGTTTTGATCTCAACTACATTACCAATGTGTATTATGCCAATCCTCCCCAGAAGCATAATGATAACCAAATGTCTTGACCTCCTATTTTCAGAGTTCATGGAAGTGGTCTTGACCCATTAATACTTCCCGTGAACTGACTTGGTAAGTTGAATCTGTCAAATACTCTTCAAATGGACTGCAATTAACCAAACCAGTGACTTTAAAAGAGACAGAATGAAGATGACAATGTAATTTCTCTCAGAAAGAACCCACTTAAAATGTTCCTAGAAAAACTAACATACTTTTTTAATGTTAAAACCAGTAAATGAAGTGACAAGCTCTTATCACATTTGTAGCACTCTCATTGAACTCTTAAGGCACAGATGATATTTGAATTAATATCCAGAAGGCTAGAGTACTTCCACATGGCTGTGGACACATGAGAAGACAGAACAAATCTCAGTTGAAGTATCTGCTTTGCTTATTATCATCTGGAAATAAAGAACAAGACCCTAAAACCTTTAAACAATAATTTAAAAAAATCATGCAAAATCAAACCCCAGGCATGTCTGCCTTCACTCAAACTTGAGAAAGGCTGAACACTGAAGAAAGTCTGAAGACCAATCCTGGTTTCAAATCACAGTAGTATGGCAAGGGTTCAGAAGGATTAATCTGGCCAGGATATAACTGGAGTACATTCCTTTCTCACATATCAGAAAGCAGCAAGAGCAGCCTCACTCCCTGCAGCCATGCTGAAAATCTTTGGCTCCTTCTCACATTTTGAGGAGGTGACAAAACCTCTGTTAGCATCACATGGGACCTGTGCAACAATAGGGAGGAAAAGGACTATAGACAGCATGGGGTGAATACACCTCCCAGCTTTTATTCACTCTGCAACATACGGTAAAGAAGCAGCAGCTTTTTGCCTAGAAAGCTGGCAAAAAGCTGGCAGGTCTATAAGCAAATTTTGGCCATTGCATTGCACAACAGGACTGGAAACAGTTTCAATATTTAAATTCTCGGAGTCAGCACACACAAACTGACCTTCATCTCTCCCTAAGTGCCTAAGGAAAAAATACAGTAACTTTCTCATGTAATTCCTAGCTAGGCTGTTCTCTAATTGAGGCTTGGGAGAAAGATCACAAAGTTTATGCCTTCCTCCATCTTCTCTGCAGGTATAATAGGGATCCAGCAGCCAAGTCACTTGGGAGACATCTTTCTGATAATTGGAGCAATCTGCTTTCTCCTTGACTTTCCTTGGTGACAAAAACTCCCACACTTCTTCCAGCAGCTGATCCAAAAGAGAGGTTAGTCCCTCAGTTACACAGAAGTAGTGTTTAATAGCTATCCTTAGCTAACAGCTGAAAGGTGTGAGCTTCCTCCCACAACGGAACAATGTTTTTGAATCTCCTCTCCACATAACGAATTATCAAGGGTCAAAAATCTTAAGATTGTTCCTGGGCTTTCTTTAAGAGACTTGCTACTGGTTAAAAGTGCTCAAATAACTTAGGAGCTCACTTTGCATGGCTCACTTTCATGAATTCTTCAAATTGTCAAAACACAGATGGAATTCAGTAAAACTAGTTAAAATATGTTCCAGAAAACCCATCTTCACTAAGCTTCTTCATTAATGGTAACTGACCTCAACACACAGTCCAGCCTCATGGGAATTTTCTCCCCAGCTATTCTTTTGAGTTTAAAACAAAAATAATGCTTTTTCAAATCTGAAACTCGAACTCTGAAATTAACTACAGGACTTCCAGTAATTCTAGCAGTTTTTCCTAGTCCATGCAGACCCATACATACAGCCAGCTGAGAGAAAGGTATTAGTTCTAAATCCATACCTAGTTCAAGGGTGGCTTTTGTTGTGGATACTGGAAAAATTACCTGACTTGTTTGGGCTCTGATGTCTCATTCTACTTCTCTGATAAAACTCTGGAGATCAAGGAGTGTATCAACTTCACAGTGCATCAAACTTTACAAACTGTCTGATAAACAGGTGACAAGAGGGCTACTCAGAAGAATCTGTATCTCTCCTGGCCTACAGAGAAGAAAACCTCTGTGCAATTAATTATGAAAAAGTCCTTGCAAGAGGGAAATCTAGCACAATAGATTTATTCTCTCTTCTTTTAAAATATAACCTGCTGGTTTCATACAGCTCATTTAGCTCTGTGATCACTTGCCCATCCAGACAGGATAAACTAACCCAACACACGTATCCAAGAAGTCTGTTTAACCTGACCTGAACCAGGGAATTAACTAGTGAAATACAGAAAAGCTGCTGCAAACTCTTCTCTTCTAAGTTCTCAACACTAATGAAGAAAGTACACACACATCTACAGCAAAAATCCGCACAGAAAACACTGGCAATAAAACTTAATAAAATGAAAAAGCTTTTATCTTGTCTGTATTTGCGTAGCATTTACAGNCTACTGATAATACTGACTATTCAGGGCCCCTAGACATCTACTTATCATTATTCTGCTCAGGTGGTAAGGACACACAGAGCCAGGTGCTGAAACTTCGTCTTTCCAGATCCCAGGCTGCCATGTGTAGTCCCAGCTCTCTCACATTTACTCACAGCCGAGAGACAAAAAACAGAGAAAGTTGTGCTATGGGTGTCCTCATCATATGGGATGTTATACCAAAAGGAATCCCAGAATAGTCTCCAGCTGGGGTCACATGGAATTGCCCTGGCAATGCTGCAAGACGGATGCTCGTTTTCATAACCCTCCTCTGCAATTCTACTCAATCATTCTCACACAACATTCCTTGCATCCTTGACATGACAGACATTTGTCGAGGACTTGAAACACTCCCAGTCCGACTTCTAGCCCTCATATCCTTCACTAGTCATGCTAGCCAAGATCCGCAACAGCAGCTCTAATGAGCCAGAAAAGCCCACGCATTTACATGGGGCAAAAAACAAAAGCATGTTCTTCCCTTGAGGTGATCCCCTGTGGGGTGAATGCAGTAGAGAAAGGTAGTGGCAGCTAAGTTGCAGAGATGATAAAATGTCAGACTCCTGGCAGAACAAAATGGCAGCTGAACCCTGGCAGAATGCCAAGCTGTTCAAACCGTGAGTCGAGTACACGGGGCCATAATTATGATTAGCATAATAAGAGAGTGGTACAACAGCTACCTAGTTACTCTGAAGGGTCATGGAGAAATCACAACAAAGCAAAGTTTTAAGGAGAGACACAAAAGAAAACAATGACATAGCTGCTCAGTGGGTTTTACCCAGAGGTTCTTCCATGCGTGAAGTGCGGCCTGGGAGAAAATACAAAGAC
>WEIV01002882.1:163509-193967 GCA_013390005.1 Calyptomena viridis
CTCCCCGCGGGCTCCCCCGCGCCCGGCGCGGACACTGGCGGCGGGGCCGGCGCGGAAGGTTGTGTGTCTGGGCCTGGGAGGGGAGAGATTGGAGCCCCCGGCCCGTTTTGGTGCTGCCTTGCCGGCCCGTTTAGTTGACACCTGTTAATTCACCATTTATTGCTTCCGGCGTTTAAAACTATTCACGTCCTCCTCCAGGCATTTCTGAGCAAACTCCTTATTTGCGAGTGTGATTTGCTTCTAAGCTATTTCTGGTTGAGATACATCATTTTACCCTGTACTCTGCACTTCCCCTGTACTCGGCCCTGGTGAAGCTATACCTCGAGTATTGTGTCCAGTTCTGAGCACCTCAATTCAGGAAAGACACGGAGGCGCTGGAGCAGGTCCAGAAAAGGGCACCGAAGCTGGGGAAGGGTCTGGAGCGCAAGTCCTATGAGGAGCGGCTGAGGGAGCTGGGGTTGTTTACCCTGGAGAAAATGAGGCTCAGGGGAGACCTTATCACTCTCTACAACTACATGATAGGAAGTTGTAGCCAGGTGGGGATCAGCCTCTTCTCCCAAGCAACTAGCGACAGGATAAGAGGACATAATCTGTACCATGGAAGGTTTAGGTTGGTCATTTGGAAGAAATTCTTCACAGAAAGAGTGATAAGGTAGTGGAAGGGGCAATCTAGGGAGGTAGTAGATTCAGCATCCCTGGAGATGTTTAAGGAAAGACTGGTCATGGCACTTCGTGGACATGGTCTAGTTGACAGTGTGGTGTCCAGTCGTGGGTTGGACTTGATGGTCTCAGAGCTCTTTTCTAACCTAATTGATTCTATGATTCTGTGATTTTAAGCAGTATTCTTGTAATATTTTCTTTTACTCTAAACTGCACCAGAGCTGGTGGAAATACCATCTGATGTTCACCTCTGGTCCTATGGCACCTGCTTAATCTACACAATGCATCAAAATGCAGCATCATCCAGGAAAAACTTACTGAGATTACATGCATAAGAAATCTGAATCATATTTTCAAAGCTCAGAACAACTGTAATTTCTGCTCTAAATTCCTGGGTATTTCAAGTGAGAGGGTTGTTGTTAACTCACAAAATCTACTAGCCTAACTACAGCAGTAAAATGTCAATGTTTCAATCAATATTTTGAAAGGGTGAAAACAGACAACATTTTCCCTTACTGTCCTGTGTTATATATAACCTGTGATCAAACAGACCTGCTGGTTTTACCTGGACCAAACCCAAACAGGAGATATTTGTGTCTTTCAGCTTCAGAAGCATTGCTTAAAGCAGCCATGCTCTCTGCAAACTACAAGATAGACAACCTGAGCTTTGAGTAACCCAGGTTGAACAGCAACCCAGGTTCTGGAGCAGGAACTTGGATGCCTGACAACTTCACTATCAGTTATTAACTTACTTATTGAAAAGTTACTCTTCTGTAGGCCTTGGTATCTGATACAGATTTAAAGCTGATACCAGGTCAGTAAAATTTGCCCTGCATTCAGTCAGCACCAAAAATGCTTTTTACTCTTTGATTATCTGAGTGGCAGCCTAAAAGGTAGATTAAACAGCCAATCACATTTACTTTTTAAATTAATTTTAACCCAGAAAAAACGAATACCCTGTTGTTGAACACCATATTTTGTACACTCATGTTTTGATTCCAACTGGAAGGATAAAGAGCATGTAGAGCTGTTCCTATTACATATGCCTGACTTCTCGTATATGGAAAATATACTCTAGTTCTTAATATGCCTGCACTTTAGTTTACAGGTGTTACAATTTACCACAGATACCCTGTGTTTGATTACAGCACCCTCTACTTGAAAGTCAGCACATATGCATGTGTATTATTTCTTCTTGTGATTGCCATAGAGGTACAAGTGTATGGGCAGCAACAATTCATTTTCTTCATGCCAAGGCCAACTTTTCAAGTTCTATTGGTGTAATTAATCCGATTGGGGGAGGAGAAGGTCATTTACAAATAAAAGCTAAAATAGGGTGAGAGGGAGGATATAACTATGTCATTATAAAGATGACACGTCCAAGTGATGATTTTCCTTGATGTATGGGCACTGCTATCCCAGTATAAAGCACCTTTATACAAATACAGCTGTAGACATGACATGTCAGAAGCTGAGGTAGCAAGGAAATTGCATTGCTTTAGTTCTATCATGATAAATTAAAGTGGGACCTATTTTTGACAGAGAACACCCCAAAAACTTACAGGAATTTAAAATTATTTCATTTGGCAAGTGGTTTTCCACAAAGAAGCTTGTTCTTTTATGTGAAGTAAACTTTTCAACCTCCCATTTCCATTTTCTATGCTTCTGTACTGTTAACAGCTTTCCAAAAAGGCACGTTGTGTCAATTCTAGTCCTGGTGAACCCTGTGTCAAGGTTCTCCTTTCCACACCCTCACACAGAATTCCCACCCCTCTTGATCATTACTGCTCCTTCATTAAGTGCTCTTCACGAAAATGTGCTACTAGGAGAATAGCACAACATTTTCGTGAAGAGCACTTAATGAAGGAGCAGTAATGATCAAGAGGGGTGGGAATTCTGTGTGAGGGTGTGGAAAGGAGAACCTTGACACAGGGTTCACCAGGACTAGGGCTGCCAAATGTCATGTGTCAAGAACAAGGATGGATGGCCAGGGAGGAGGGGAGGCAGGTAGCCCTTCTGTCCCTGAGATCCTGCTGTCACCTTTAATTTCACATTAACAGTCCAAACAGCCCATGCAAGGGTCACCACTCCATACCCTCCTGCACTCTCCCATCTTCCAATGTTTTCCATCAAAACTGAGTCTCACTCGCAGATTAAATTAAGATTAAACTCTCAGTAACTGAAGGGGAGAGGAAAGTCTCACTCCCCTGAGGACATCCTGTTGATGCTCCCCAGCTCCAGGGCTGTTCCTCTCCCTCTATGCCTGTCTGTTCTTAGCCTTTTTGCTCACTGGCCCTGCTGCAGCTCTGCACTTGGTGTTGGCTGGACTCAGCCTCCTGTGCCTTGCACTGAGACTGTCCACAATGACCTTCTGCTCCCACTCTCCCTGTGCAAGAAGTGGTTCTTGCCACTGGCAGTCAGGCAAACACAGCCTGTGCTCTCCCAAAATCCCTGCAAGCAGGATCCTGATGGAGAAAAGAAAAGAAACTCAGACTACCTCAGTTGGATAGAGCACAGTGCTAATAATGCCAAGGTTGTGGGTTTGATTCCCATAGGGACCATTCAGTTATGAGTTGGACTTTGATGATACTTGTAGGTCCTTTCCAACTCAGAATATTCTGTGATTCTGTGAAGGTGTGTGTGGTAAAACCCAGATGCCCTAGCAAGGACTGCTGGTATTGTGGTGGGGAGAATGAATGGCAGAGTGATAACTGGAGTATCTTTGGGGGCCAAACCTCTGCAAGAGATGTAGAGCCTCAGTGAGGTGCAATACCACCATTGTGCATCATCTTAAGCCTGCAGTGTTGGCTGATCTACCATGCTAGCCCACTTTTTCAACACCATGCAGAGAGAAGAGAATTAAAAGCCTTCTTCAGGTATCCCTGCTTTGCAAATAAAAATCCCAGGACATTCCTCTAACTTTCCCCATTCTTGAGTTATACATCTCACTCCCTCAGTCTAGCACTCCTAACATTGCATCTGCACTGTCCCCCTCTTTTCTCTTGAATGCCTCCTTGTCCCACTGCAGAGCTCACTTTGGTCCCTGCTCTGTGTATTCTTTTGCAAAGTGGATCCCAGCACTATGTTGAATGTGAGGGAACACCTTGCAGTGGAGCAAGCACCAGGTTCAGCTGGGCACTGAACCTCCCATACTTTGACCAGATTGCTGTGCATTTCCATACAACATGTCACAGGTGAGCAGTTTCTGCAGGTGACAACGGAGGACCAAAGCAGTAATCTGTAAGCTGCCTTCAGCCCAGTTGTCAGGTGGTGATTTACCTGCTATAAAAAAGTCTTTTAGGGCACTGCCTTCTGAGTGGTCACGAAGGCTTTCTCCCATTATATGGAAACCAGATTATTGCTGAACTTATTTGAACGATTCCTGGGGAGTAATAAAACATACATTTTGCTTGGTAAAAACCCCATCTGATCTCTGAGATATATTGGCATGACAAGCATCCACCTTCCACTGCTGTCACTTGCAGTCCCCATCCAGCCACTTATCAGTTCACCTGTCACAAGAAGCAGAACAATCTCCATTGCACAGACAAAAAGTCACCTCCCTGAGGCCTCTAGTAACTGGTCCTGCCTCAATTCTGGCAACTATAGTGGCACATTTTAAGGCTGTATCAGCCTGAAAAGGATTTAAGAGACTGCCCCTTCTGCTCAGGCATCTTGAACTGTCTCTGTACAGAGAAACTGTGTAATGGAGAGGAAAAGTACTGGGAATTAAAAACTAATCACTCTTGGATTTTTTCTGGAATACCTCTTTTATAATGCTTCAGAGCAGACAGGAGTTAGCTGGGTAGAAAAATCAGGAAACTGATTTTGAGAGAAAATGTGATTAATTTGCAGCTGTGCATACAGTCTTAATCCACTCCAAGTTTAGCACTTTTGAAAACAATTTTATCAACCTCACCAAAGTAAAAGAAGTGCCACAGGTTCGGGCTTAACTCTCTTTCTGATACCTATAAGTCAAGGCTGAGATCTCAGGTCTTTCCTTTTGTAGAGTGGGACGTACTTTCCTCCCTCTTAGTCTGAGTTTATTAAAATTTCTGACCTGTTGCAATTCATTGTGATTACACAAGTTACTCAGTCACCTTTCGAAAGCATTGCAGTATTTCAAGACAAAAATATTACTGAGTAATATCATGACAGTAAATATTTAATGGAAAAATACTGTTTGTCAAGTTTAACTGGTTTTTGGAGTTATTAATTCTTCTGTCAAGTGTGTTTTTCTGTGTGTGTTTCCTTGTTCAGAGGTGTCCTGTCTCTGTGCCCTTCTCCTTCCATGGTTTTTGTCCTTTTGAGCCAGAATCCATTAACAAATTTCTTCAGGCACAAAATTTCCCAGCCTTGTTTACCAGTTGTAAGATTAATCTTAACTACTCTTCCGTGATTCTAAGATCTCAAAGATGCAAATGACACCTATTGATACACTAACCTATGAACATTTCATGTGTGCAGAATCTGGAGGGGAAGCCATATGAGGGGCAGCTGATGTCACTTGGTCTGTTCATCCTGGAGAAGAGGAGGCTGAGGGGAGATCTCCTTGCAGTCTACAACTTCCTCCTGAGGGGAAGAGGAGGGGCAGGCAGTCTGTGGTGACCCATGACAGGGCTCAAGGGAATGTCCTGAAGTTGTATCAGGGGAGGTTTACGTTGGATATTAGAAAAATGTTCTTCACCAAGAGGGTGATTGGGTTCTGGAACAGGCTCCCCAGGGAAGTGGTCACAGAACTAAGCCTGCTAGAGTTCAAGAATCATTTGGACTATACTCTCAGGCACATGATGTGACTGTTGGGGATGGTCCTGTGCAGGGCCAGGAGTTGGACTCGGTGATTCTTGTGGGTTCCTTCCAACTCAACATATTTTGTGATTTTGTAAGATACAATTTTTGCTTTTTCTGTGCTTTCAAAGTCTCATGTATGTCACAAAAAAAAAAAAAAAAAAGACACTTAAGCTATTCAGTGGGAGTAAAAAGGCTTAGAATTGGAGGTCAAAGTGACAGACAACAAAGATGACCTAATTGTGGAGGTGTGTGAGGGTGTTTCTGAATAGTGGGTGAAAAATGGAAATAAAAGAGGTCAAAGAGTTTCAGAAGATGCTTCTGGCTGAGTATTTTTGCCAGATCATGAGATGTAATGGGAAATATGGAGTGCAATTCAGCTCCAGATTGTAGTCATCTAAATTTAGATATTAAATGTAGGTGACTGCCTGGGAGTCACATACCTCAAGTTCCATTTCAAGCAATGGAGATCAAGTCCTTAGAGATATTGGAGCCTGGAGAGCTACTGAGCTCATCCTAAATTAGACACCTACAAGGCCAGTCAGATCTCTCTGGTAACTGTGTTGGCAGGGGGAAACTATGAAGCTGTTTGCCCAGACAGAAACACACCAGATGGTTGGAACAACTGTAATGCATCCTTTAGTGCAAGCCTTCTTGAATGTCTCAAAAGCTGCTCATATACTTCCTTGTTTCACATGGTAGACACGTGAAGGACATAAACACAGTATCAAATGCTCCTGGGAAGCCCAAGAGCCTCATCTGTTCAGAGTCTCTCTGTCGGGCTTACTGTCACGGGCCCCATCATCTGTGGAGCTGTGGACTGGAGCTGTAGGACTCAGGGTTCTTTGGTAAGAGTGGTTAGATATCTCTAAGGTAAACACTATTAATTGCAAAGACATGGCAGAACAACTCTGGCATTTCATACATATGGAGTATTCATGGAACATATAGGAAAGTCTAAAACAAAATACATAACATATAGTTCACTTGTTTACAAAAGGAAGGGCACTTGGGCACTTTCATCATGTGTTTCTCTTTTAGCTTACCCTCTACTCCACATAAAAGGTAAAAAAAAACCCCAACCCCCCCAAAAAACCCAACAAAAAAAATCCCAAACGGATCCACAATGACATTATCATTATCAGAGCTTATTTTTATCTCTTTCTTTGTAGAGTTCACTAAAAAAGTTACAAATCTTTTTGGTGTATTGCATAAGGATTACAAGAATTGTACTACCAATGGATTTTCACAGTAGAATATAAGACGAGTACAGAACATCTCTGGAAATACAGTATGTTCATACGGTTCAACATAAGATACGTGAACACGTGAATACTTAACAGCAGATATTAAGAAGAGATACCATCAGCTAATATAGCAGGCTATATGCATAGATAATTGACTTGCACTTCATGAGAAGGTTCTTGGTCCCTCTCTGCTCATTGAACATTCCCTTCACACGATATTTGTGATAAACATCTGCCTTAAAAGCATCATCAGCTTTGTCTGTGCCACTGTTTTTACATGGTCTTGCCCTTTCTTGCTGTTGACAGGCTTCTGTTTGCAGCTAGAGGCTGTTACTTCCATCTGCTGTGGGCAAAAATCTGCCTCTGAAAGACTCTCATTGTCCCTTGGCATCATGCCACACAAATGTTTCTCCATAAAACCAGTAGCTGTCAGTTCTGGATTTTAGGGACTGCAGGATCATCTTGAATACTTAACAGTGCACCTTTACATTAGTTATTATTAGGTCCCTGCAGAATTTTCTGGAACTGGACTTCTGAGCCTCTTACATTCCCCAGACGAGCAAATTGACTGATAAACAGCACGTTGTTCATGCAAACACAAAGCAGCCTGGTGAGCTGCAGCACTCCTTTTCTTACTGCCTCTTTTCCTTACTTTTAAGCAAGAGATCTCAAAAGACAAGTGATTTATCTCTTGTAACCATATGTATCACTGTGCCACCCAACAAAATATTTCCTCTCTCCTATGCTCTTTGTAATCAACATTGACATCACAATTCTTCTGCTTGTTAATCAGGTTTATAACCTGAAACAAAACTTAAGTGGATACAAAGAAGCAGACAGGAATACAGAGAATCAAGAAGTCATTATTGGCCAACGTGGGGAAGACAGTAGTTCTGTCTCACCTGCTGTATAAGAGTTTCAAGATTTTTGCTGGAAAGCTTTGAAAAGCATGATGCATTAATTTCACAAATGCTTATGGCATTCTTCTCATATGTGATGGTTGTAAGGGAGGAAGTACCAAAGGGATGCATTGACAAATGTAACATGTTGTTGGCTGGAATCAGCATTTTTATAGAGAATGAATGATTGCAACCCAGTGCAAACACACAAAGAGAGTTCTTGAAAATGAAGACAAGGGTATGTTTGATGAATGAGACAAAGAGCAGAGAAGAAATGTGTGGAGTTCAAATACAAACCGATGGAGAGGAACTGAAAAAAACAAATGGAGGGCAAAAGTCATTCCATAAGGTGGTAAGGGTGCAACCTTTAATGGAGCAAGCCCCTATGCTGCTGGCTATAGAAGAAAGGAACCCTCTAAATTTCTAGTTTTCTGCTCATACCGTGAGTGCCTCTGTGAGTCCACAGGTGATTTCAAGGAGTGTGAGATAAGGTAAATACAAAGGAGAAGTCTTGTAAGTAGGGTTAGGCATTTGTACTGTCAAATATTTTTTAAACTTTGCACTGAAAAGTAATGGTCTGCACATTATTTTCTCTAAATACACCCAGTGAGCAACAGTAGAGCATTTCGCTACCAGGACAAGGGGAGAATAAAGAACATCTATAGGATGTGGGACTTAACACCAGAAACTTACCTGTATTACAGTTACAAATTTCTTAGCCTTATTTACCTAGCTAGAGAAAAGCTGTGATGTCTAACTAAGAGAGTTGTATCCAAGTAAACCCACTTCTTGCACAGTCCACGTTAGATTATTGCAGGATACAAAAGTGTCTCAAATTTGATGAGTTTTCCCTCCAATCACTCAGCACCTTGTGTGCTACAATCTGCTACCCCTGGAGCATCTCTGCCTTCAGAGCTGCTCACCTCCTCTCAGCCTTTCCCCTCTCCTTAATAGAAAATAAAACAAATTTTGAACCAAAAATTCTTTTCACTTAGCTTTTCTCATTTAAAAGTTAGTGTAGAAATCTAAAAGTAAAGCTACCGATTCAGTTCTGGATGAGTAAATTGAGAGGATGGTTCATTTCATTCCTTAAAAATAAGTATGTACTTACTTTTGCAAAGATATTTTAAGTTCTTTAAGGTAGGGCCTCAATTTTTTCTTAACCTTGATATCAAAAACATCATTCAGGTGAACTAGAGGGAAAATTCTGTATTTATAATTGGTGATTGCCCACATCAAGGACCTGTTGGAGTACATCATTACCCATTCCTTTCTCATGTATCTAGGTCTTCCTCAGGTGGAAAAGAGCCTCAGGGAAGGAGAAGGAGCACAAACATCTGGCTTTCCCCCAAGTATGCAGTCAGCATGGAGTCAGGGTGGGTATCTGAACCCTGATGTTCTTTGATATATGACATATTATACCAAATAATCTCTCCTTATATTTATTATTTAAGAGGGTTATGATTTTTTGAGCTGTTAGACATTCTCTACAAATCTGCAACTTCTACACAAAGCAGGTCACAAAACCCAGAACAGGGAAGAGGTTAATAGCACTGTATCCAAAGGTCTTTAGCAGCCACTTCTGTCTCTTTTCTGTATTTTTATACTATTCTCTTGAAATTTTATCATGTTGTTTTCAAATATGTTTCCCATATTTATTGCTTGAGAATATTTCTATCATATTATTATTGAGCTGCTTATGTGTCTGTGGCTGTTCTTCTCATGATTCTTCTAATTTTTCAAAATGTTCATTAATACCCTTGTTGGAAGAAAAAAAAAGATGCACACATGATAATTTGTAGACATAGCAAACTTCATAAAAGCTGTTTGTGTTTCTGAGCTCTCAGATTTAATTCTGCCTGTCTCTTTAATGTCAGCTGAACACTTAATACTGATGAGAAGACAGCTGGCTGCTCAGACATGGATGTACAACATCTGTTGGCTGCTGTATGAGCTTGAGACTTGGAACAGCTTCCACTCACTGTGCACCTGACTTTTTTGAAAATGGTCCAGTTTTTGTGTTTGGGAACTGATTTGATGCCTTTATTCATCATAGAGCATCTCCTCATCCCTTTTTTATCCATCCTTGAATGTGTGCCACACCATCTGAAAACAAAAGATTGAATTGGAAGGATGGCACTTTTTTAGCTTTTTCCCAGTTCTTCCAACATTTCCTTCATTTAAAACAAAAATAAATGATTTTTGGAGTAACTGCAGGTCTGTGTGACTCCTTGTCTCCCTTGCCACGGGTGGCAGAAGTAAGAAAATGAAACACAATCTTAGAGCTATGGGTAAGGGGCTGCTAAAGAATCCACTTAGGGATGAAGAATCTTGGGTTCCACAGCACCTGAACTGTGAGGTCTCATTTCTTGAAAGAGGAAACAGGTAACTCTTGTGACTAGAAAGAATACCTGAGAGATTAAATAAAACAGCAGCATTGGAATCAACTTGCAATAAAGAAATTTAAAGAGCTTCTAGGTCCCTGGATGTAGCTAGGCAAGCGTCCAGCAAGGAGAAATCTTTCTGGGGCTGTAACCTGGGAGCTTCCAGCAGAATACAACAAAAAAGGATTGCAAATAGTGGATATCTACATATGCAGATGTTGGCTTTCTAATTCTGAAAATGCTTTTTTTTCCAGTACACAACACATGCATGTCATTCCATGCCAGTGTGAATATGTTCATACAGTTCGCTAAAATCATCCTTTATGCTAAAGGAACAAGTGGAGAGATGGGAACTTTATTTACCATCAACATAAAAGTAAGAGGGGATGCATTTCATTGCCTGTTTACGCTTTCTTTTCTCAGGGCAGGACCTGCACAAACATATACACCTGTATAGTCACAAGTGTGAAAAGTAATTTCCAAAGTGGGGATTGGGAGGTGTTCATGTACTCAGAATTAAGCACAGGGCTAAGAACTTGCAGACCCAAAGTTGGGAGCATAAGTTCTCCTGGGACATGCATTCCAGGCAGCTGGGTGTTTATATCATCAACAGCATGCCCTCATCCAAAATTCTTGTAGCTGTATTTGCTACAAGACCACTTGGGTCTCTTGGTCACTGTTACTAGATACAGATGGTGTTTCATGAGTGCATCTACACATGTTCTGGATTGAAGTTAGCTCCCTCGAGTGAGGGTGAGGGGAGCTTACTGGGATAGGTACAAGGTGTTATCCAGTGTCCATCCAGGGCTTTGGGTCTTGCCCAGAACCTGTAGGTATTATTGCCATAGGAATAATATATTTTGCCTGCTTTGTCAAGGTATGAGAGTATTTAGGCTCTAAGTGTTTCAACAGCTGCCTGTTCCTTCCCTTTTGCCAGGAAGAACAGAACTTCTTCTTTTGGCTAGTCTACTGCAGTCCATAGGTCAGGATAGCAAACCCACTTCATCTGCTTTTTAGCTAAAATAAGCTCTGAACAGAAACATCTAAAGTATGTTCTGGTTTACACTGGTACTCTTCTGGGTGTGTGTGGATGGACTAGAAATTTTTTTGGTGACTGTAGCGACTTTGTCAGGTCCCTTCTACACAAATGCCTTGTGAAGAAATATAGGCACATCAATTTCTGTTTTTTATTGTAGACAGAATTAGATTTGAGCTTACACCACTGGCTGTGACAAGGCTAGAGTGTATTTGAGTGTGTACATGTCCAAAATCTCTTGGCATGTGCGTTCCCTTTGAAGGTTGAAAGGCAAAAGTAGAGCTTATTTGCTTTAATTGAGGTGTTTGAAGGGAAAGTATTTAGCCTTAGCTTCACATTGTAGGCTCTTTTTCTAAGCAATGAACAGAGAAATGTACAATCAAAGTTGATACATGTAATACAAAATGAATGCCTGTGGAAAGTTAGGCAAGTAAGAGAGACAATTCCTCTGTCTCCCTCCATTATACTTAAAGAGAACATAGGGTCCTAGCTCTGACTGCTGTGCACTACTGTGGATTGGTGGTGATATTCCAATATTTATGGAACCTGGCCGTCTCTTTTCACAGGTGACAAAAGCAGAACACAGCTATGAAGGCATAAGAATAAGGGACAGAAGGACCTGAGATGACAGACATTTACAGTGACTATCAGGACGTCCTAGGACTGGATGGTTCTCTTCCAGGAGTGATAAAGAGTGGAACAGCTGACTTGTTAATAAATATCCACAAGTGTTCATCTCACATTTATTATGCCACATTGAGGTGAAACCCTAACCCTGACTCTAACTCTAGCCCCAGTTAAGTTATAGATCTTTTACTTTTCCATTACCATGAAAACCAGAAATATTGTTAACACTTAACTCATGCTAGAGAAATTCCAAAGAAACACCAACTAAGTACCAACTAGAATAGTAATAACAAACACATTGAGAATGACAAAATACTGAGTTGCTTACAGTTTAAGAGCAAATTACCAGATTTCATGAAGATAAATTCTAATTTTGCATCATTTTTTCTTTCTTTTTTTTTTTTTAACAAATTAACAAGGGAAGGGAGAAAGAAAATCAGGCAAATAATTTACTGGCTGAACTTTCTCACAACAGGTAGTAAAAGAAACATGAAAACCATGGGGTTTCAGGAGCTGTTCTATCATTAATCCAAACCTGTAAGAGAAAGGAAGCAAAGGATAATAATATCAGTCTGAAATGAGGTTAAATCTGAACTGTTCAAGTGACCATTACACATAAAATTTTCCTGTGTACTATCATCAGGCAGAGTTAAAACCAGAATCAGCTAATTATTATAAAATGTGTGTATAATTAATCAGCAAAATGATCTAAAAAATTATTTAGAAATTAGCACTTACTTTCATTAACCTTTGTTTCACCCGGCTATGCTGCAAAACCTTCCTACAGTATTACTGTATTCAAGTATCTCATAGAATGAAGAAGGATTAATTCTCTTCACCCAAATCCCTGGAATACATCCATTTGCTAGGTTTCATGTTCTGCATTTTCTGGTGTCTGTGGAGGAGGATGGGAGTACAGCTGGCCACAGTTGCTCATGCTTTATACCTCCCAACATATTAGAGCCTGGAAAAAAGCTGTGAGCATGCCACCATGAGTATGTCATCTTGAACATTTGGTCAGTGGCATACAAAATAGAAACCCTAGTGCCTGAACAGTTGCACTGACCAGGTGGTCCTCTGAGGTTGGCTGGGGACACAGACGCTTCTTTTTACACTTTCTAGGAAGCATCCGGGTGCTACTGAGTGAGCTCAGAAAAAGACCTGTTCTTCATTCCTTGGAAAGCCGAGGTAGTATGGAAGAAATGCCTTGGGTTTTCCATGACACACTCCTAAAATGGTTGGCAAAGAAGCACATTTGAGCAGAGAAACAAGGGCAACGCAGTGTCACATTTTTGGAGAGGTGAGGCGAGTGGAGGAACTCCTGCAGTGTGGAAATAACCCAAGATTGTTTTTTGCTACTTTCTATGCTTTGTGGCACCATGAAGGTGTCACACAACAGGAGCCACAGGATCTGTCATTACACTGGTAATGCTACCACAGCCTGTGGAGCCAGCTTCATTTACCTGCCCTCTGCCTCCCAGCTGGCTACTGGTATTAAGTGAGGAAGGTCTCAGTGCAGATTCTGGTAGAAGCATTTCTTTGCTTACAACAATGAGAGCAATGGGTCTAAGTCAGTCTGATACTTTCTTAACCTCATTTGAGTCCTGCTGAAGATGAGATCTTGATCTTACCGCTTCTTTTTGCATAATCCTGTCTTTCAGCCCTTTCAAATACAGTGGCTTTGTGGACAAGAATTGTTTCTGTAGATGAGGAAGCAGCAGCTAACCAAGTAATCTGCTCCAGAACCACAGTCAGCATCACTAACATGTCCATTAAAGCCTGTGAAGTGCATGCAAGTAAAATTTATGAAATATGATGGTAATTTGCCTGTATCCACTGCCTCTTATATTGTCAAATAAACTGTTGAAGATCAGAGCTTCATTATTCTCTTTAGTGCAGGCATAAACTGAAACAGAAAAGTGAAGAAATATGAATAAAGTCACTCCTAAAATTTCAGCCAGGATGGCTTTTGCCCAATGAGCTAATGAAGACCTTGCAATGTCTCTTTTTCTTTTTTTTTCCTTAATTAATACCTTCAGGTTAAAATGCCAACCGAATGAATCAAAATTAGGAGTGTTCAGCAGAGCAGGAAAGACTTCAGAGGACTGCTCCTGCCAAAATTAATAGAGACATTTTGGAACCCTGGCTCAGTTGCAAGAATGAGTCTGTAACTTCAACTATCAAAAGTTTGTTATATATGTAGCTTTGGGGGATTTAACAAGCTGCTTCTAAGACTGAAGAGTATAAAAGGAACAAAAAATAAGAGAAAAATAAATTAAATATGTGCATTACATTATTGTTCCTTCATTTTGCCTTCAGAAACTGGCGTGTATGATTTGGCTAAACAAACATGGAATAGTTTATTTTGATCAGTATGAAATACAATTTCTTTTGCACTGCTGCTGTTACTCTTTCCATGGCTCAGATTGCATAGGGTTTTACTAATCTATGTGCTTTACACAGTGTAATTTTTTCTTTTATATCCCCTCTAGTAGTTATATGAAAAGGCAGTGTCTACCCCGGATCAGAGTGCCCTTGTTAGAGGAAAAACACACACGTACACTTTTTCTTTTCCTGAATTTTTGCTCTGTGATTTTAAAGGAAATAACTTTGGATGTCACAATTTTTGCACTTTAGTGAACATAATATTGGTCTAGGAAGAGAGCAAACCTAAACATGAATAATCAGCCAGAGTCTCTCACGAAATACTGCCCTGACAGCTACAGACTTGGCCTTATGGGATGCACTTTAATATAGTATCCACAACTACTAATGGAAGGTAACAACTGTCTTATTGGCCTTACCAAGACCATTTGATATATTGATCTAGCTTTAGGTATCCAAGTAAAACCAGTTACTCCCAATGTTCTAAATTTTTGTGATAGGAGCATGTGCATTTAATTGGTAAATGAAATTGAAACCAATGGAATACTTTTGTGTTAATTTATACCACTGCTAAAAGACACAGCCTTCCATCAGGCTGAAAAAGTTCAATTATCCCTTTTCAATATTGACAAAATGAGATTTTATTATTTTTTACTTTTTTTTTTTTTTTTTACAAAGCTCATGCAAAATTTAATTTCACTCAGGCTTCAGCATTGCTTTTGTTCTCCTATAGATATAATTCTATCAACTTCAAAATGCTCCATATAGAAGTTATTTTACTTTCAGGATACTCAACTAATAATTTTCAATGGTGTACAAGAGTTGTTGCATTGAAACTATTTGGGTTGTATTAACATTTACAATACTGCAGATGTTGTCAGACACTGGCTCCTTGGAAGTATGGCAACTTTTCAGCCAGTCATTTTGCTGCTTTATGTCTAATGGATTACCAATACTACACTGTGCCTGACTAAGAATCTTCTTTCTCTGTCATTTTTTGATTTTGAATGTCATCTGTATTTAAGAGAAGCAGAAGTAAAAGCAGGTTTTCTTTTTAGGCATCCCACTGACCTAAGGGCATTGCTGATAAATTGAAAACCAGGTGCAGGTACCAGAGTAATACTATGTCAGTGCTGCTCCTGTGCCCAGGGCTGGCAGAAGGTGCTCCACAGAGCTCTGCAGCAGCTATGAAGAGCTGTTTACTGACCATGAGCAACCACTGACATACCATTAAGAATCCACATATTAACACTAGGCACTAGGCTTCATTAAAAATGGGAGAGAAAATCCAAAATCATCTAAAACTCTCAGCATTGCAGTTTGCATCAAAGGAAATCCTCAGATCGTTTTTGACTCCCAGCTGCTCTTTCTTTGCTGCAACCTTTGCTATGCAAGGCATGTTACTCGCATTCGGGTTAAGACACGAGGATATTTAGACCACAGCTAACCCAGAGTTTTTGGTATACTTTCTTACCATACAAATGGCTGTATATTTTCATGCTACCAGAGTGCTTAGTCCAGTCAGAAGGTTTTCATGTCTTTAAGGAATGCTGTCAGTCTCTATGCTCATCAGAAATAGATTCAAGTAAGTTTTTCTGGAAAGTGATTGTGATCTAAACAGCATTTGACTGGACATGTCAGCACTCTTCCTGTGGCATCCATTTCTAGCTGACATGAAGAGGGGTCTCACACATGTGGGTGAATCCCCAGGCAGCAGCAGCCTCCAGGCTGTCATGACAACCACAGGGCTATGGGCATGGGCTCTGGACACTTGCTCACACTGCATGGATGTTGGGTTTGTGACTAGTTCTTTACCATCAGCTGACTGCCACAGCTTTTTCCAGTCCAGCAAACATGGGAAGTAATTTCCAACAGGCGGTTCATTTGTATTTCTGACTTAATGGTACTTTTCTGACTAATGGTACCAAATTATTCTGGGAAATTATGTATCAGTTGACCATTTTATCAGTGGCCTAAAAATATTATACTGCCTTTTGTCTCTTTCATTTCAGTGATGGCCCCAAACCCTCTTCTTTTCTAAGTGCAGGGATATTCTTGATTATTACAGTAGTGACAGAGAACATGAATTGCAATAGCCCAAGCATGTCAACATCTCAGTGCAGTGTGACTGCAATACAAAGTAGTTTTGGGCTCATGCTGTGACGGTTCAGGGGAAGAGAGTCTCCATCTCCACCACAGTACCTTCACAGCACTTATCAGCAGAGCTTTTCCAGAAAGTGGACAGCCTAGGTATTCTCTGCTGTTTGAATCATTTGTCTTTGTCAAGTATTTCTTGCTGTGATAAGCTTTCAGTTTAATTTGTGGATATAGGATTATTCAGAGAGGTGATAGCAGAGCTGTATTCGAACAGGATAAATGCTGGTCCTTACTTGCCACAATATCACTGCAGTTTCATGATGCTGCTGTTGCCTGAATTAGGGGGAGAAGGATTCTGTAGTCCTCCACCAGCACACCGGGAATGTGTTCAAGCAAGGACATGCAGCCCCTTTCTCACCCGTCCACCTCATCATCACCGAGATCAGCACTGAACTGCCCCAGGGCCCTCACCAGCCAGCGACACTGTCCTGCTGGTGTGAAACCCTCTGAGCAGCTGCAGGGGTGGCAGCCCCGGACACGGGCTCTGGGCAGCTCTAGGTCTCCCTCTCCAGGAGCAAGGCTGTTGAAAAGGCAGCTGCTGAGGCTGATCGTCAGTTTCTTCATTTGCCAGCTTCTTCGGAAAGAAAGATTGTGAATCCATTACTGAAAAAAAAGCTTTCTTAACGCACTCACATGACTGTTATGTATTTGAGCTTTCGAGTTAAGCAGAGAGCAAAGAGCAGTGAGGAAATACCTAGAGACAGCCAGTCTTCTGGGCCTTCAGAGCCAAGGGGCTTCCCCTGACTCTGCAGCTAATTCATTCATTAGCTGCTGGGAAACAGCAATAATAATAAACATGTGTCGGTACTTACCAGAATTTGTCCCTTGCCCACGAAGTGGGGCTGGCACTTCTACAAAGCCATGCAGAGGCTCAGCAGGTCCATGAGGGGCTGGCAGCCTCCACATAGCAATGGGAGCTCTGCCAAAGCTACTGCTACCTTTAATGTTGCAACAGACTACCTAAATATTATAGAGTGGCTACTCAAAACCCCATGAACAGATTTTCCATTAGATATGATTTCTATGGCCACATAATTTCCATGGGAAGTGTATGTTTTGACCCCTGAGCCTACAGTGATGTCCTCCTCCCTCCTTGGGTCATGGCACTCACATTTCCCCTAGCTGTGTGACTTTGGCTAGCAGTCACCCAGTTTTCAGAAGAAAGATCTGAACCTGGCCATCAGCAGTCAGGGTGCTCTGTCTCATTGCTCCTCATTCACATGCCTGTTAGTTCAAGAGCCCAAGCATGTGGACTCTCAGGCATAGCAAAAACTCTCTCAGGACGGCAGGACAAACAGGCTTCATCCCTCGACAAGATTTCAGGTGTAGCCTGAATTACCCAAAAGCCATTTCATATTTGGGACCTGGTATTGTGTCAAGAAATAGTACCATGAGGAGGAAGGCAAGAGGAGCGTGGGCAGTCAGGCTGCCTCCCACTATACCTCTGCCAGTTATTGGGCTTTTGAAGGTTGGAAAGAGCAGAACCCCAAAATATGTGATGTTCCACCAGAGGTGAGAGCCTGGGGCTGAAACTCTGGCAGGAGAGGGAATGTGAGGTGCTCGCTGGAGGATCCTAGTTCAAGCCCCCTGTGCTGTCACCTGCCGTCTCAGAGTGAAACCCTCACACCCACCCAGACATTTCCGCTTGCCCCACCTTGTGCACCTTACAAATTATCTTATAGCAATCCAGTTTTCCAGACTTGTCTGGGACCACACATATCCTCAGCATTTGCATGACTTCCAGTATGTTTTATCCTACTTTGTAAAGTAAATATTAATATCACATAGTGCACGCATAACAGGAGATTTTGGAAAAAAATATGGCCAGGAGAAATGACAATCACCTCTTTTTCTTTGCAAGAGCTTATTTAAGAAGTAATTCTTCCAGTTTTGGCTATGCAAATACTGTTGAGGCACATATACTCTATATGTGTGTGCAGTCTTGATTTTCCTACTTGTCCAGATAAAGGCATTTGTCCAAGATTGCACCTGCTCCTTCCTGTCTGAACATCAAGTTTTCTTTTACGTAGGAAAATAATGAACAGCAAAAGGACAGGAATAGTGCTTTGTTCATAAAATCAGGACACAAATTTTTAAGCATCCAGACTTGACAACAGAGAAATGCCCTCATGCCCCATAATGCAGTCACATCCTGAACATCCTATTGTAATTGGAGTAGTTTGTGTTTCCATACACAACAACACAAATCTGCAGAATTTTCACGTATTGTAGTGTGAGACTAGGCATCAATTTACATTGCCAATTCTTCAAGGATGTTTTCCAAAAGGATATCTGTGTTTCAAAGCATATCCCTCCTGCTTCAAGTTCTTTCATTTACCTGTGTCCAGAACAGGCAAAGCAGAAATTCAGAGAATTTTAACTGGATTTAACTGAAGGGGTAACACAACATCAGATGAACCTTTTTAATAAATGAGAAATCATTCATCTTTGGACACCTAGACCTGACAAGGTCTCCCACAGGAGGCCTTAAAAAACATCTCCCTTCATTGACTGTATAGCCTATACCCAAACCATTTAGTCAGAGAACTGAGGAAGAAGTGTGGCTCGCAGACTGAGAGAAAACAGGCTGCTTTCAGGACAAGGTCCACCGTGTATCCATAACTCAGTCCAGAACACAGAATCATAGAACTTCTTAGGTTGGAAAAGATCTCTAAGATCATTGAATCCAACTGTTAACACTTTCAAATCCACCACTAAACCATGTCTTTTAAATACTTCCAGGGATTGTGACTTAACCACTTCTCTGGGCAGCCTGTTCCAATGCTCAACAACATTTTCAGTGAAGAAATTTTTCTTGGTACCCAATCTAAACATCCCCTAGTGCAGCTTGAGGTCATTTTCCCTCATTCCGTCACTTGTTATTTGGAAGACTGACCCCCACCTTGCTAAAGCCTCCTTTCAGGTAGTTGTAGACGATAAGGTCTCCCCTGAGCCTCCTTTTCTCCAGGCTAAACTACCCTAGCTCCATCAGCCATTCCTCATATAACTTACTCTCTAGACCCTTCACCACCTTTGTTGCAGTCTTCTGGACACACTTCAACACCTCAATGCCTCAAGGTTTTCTGGAAAAAAGTGAACTGTAAAGAAGGCTAAAATACAATTTCGCTAATACAGATGAACAATGCCAAAACTGGAGGCTGACACTTTAGCCCCTGAGGGCATCCTGGTGAACAGTTACTTTTACTTCTGCATTTGTTATCATGTTATGTTAATGCAATTAATATGCATAAACAGTAGATTCTGATCTACTCCTCTCTTTAAAGAGGCTATTTTTTTTTCAGCCATCAGAAACTGGCTTTGTCAAGGTCATGAATCATCTCATTCCTCAGCAATGACTGATTTCACAATGTGACCAAACTAGCTTCTATCTACTAGTTAATAGTTAACAGTTTATTTCAAGTGCCTGATAAATTCTGGGTCATGTTGCCTGAAAACATTTGAGGGCTTAGAGTTAATGTTTATCTTAGCGGGGTGAAAATGTGAACCACTTATTTCTCTAGCCTCTCGTGATTTGATTTTATTTTCTGCATGAAACAAATGGGGAACAAGCAGCCACCTACCTTGCCAGAGAGACACAATAAAAGAAATTATCAGAAAAATCTCTTGGAAATAGAAGACCAGATGAGAGAAAGCTACAAAGACAAGAATCATAAGTTACCACTGCTAATCAGGTATTTTAAGGCCAAACATCTACCCTCACCTAAGTTTTGATCGAGTTATGCAGATTTTGCAAAAACTTTTCCATTCTATAATTTCTAACTACTATCTCTATATGTCTTTGCTCAAATCCAGTATAGATTACATTACTTCCTAAAACCCATACTACTTAATTTTTTTTTCCATTTCAACTACTTGGATCACATCAATATAAGTTTTATGATCTTTTCAGCTGTAATTGATAAGCAAGAGAGTACCTACAGTTTGTTATTCAAAAACTTGAAAAATAAAACCTTGGACAGTTGTTAGCCTTCATGTGGGTCATGTGGGTCTAGTATCCTTTAAACTAGAGGATGTGGTAGATCAGAATCTGGGAGACCTTTGCAGCCCCTTTCTACAGTCACTTCCTACCCTGGCTGCACCTCAAATTCTCAGTGCCCCATAGAAGGGACAAATGAGTCGTCATTTCCATCTCCTGCAATGCCACAGCTTTTAGATTAATGCTTTAAGACAAGCTGGCCCAACTTTCAGTTTATGTTTATATATAACTGCAGTGGTTCAGGGGCTGCTTCATGAAACCATTCCATTCACAGAGGTCAGGAGGACTCAAGTGGGAAACAGAGCAAACATACCGGAGCTCTTTCCTGATAACTGATGCAAGTGTCTGAGAATTAGCAGCTTTGGGGCTTTCTGATTTTCATTAGTCTAACCTTTCTTTTTTAACTTTTGACCTCCACAAGGCAAAGAGTTCTGCAATGTAATCATTCACTGAGAAAAAAAACAATTACTTCCTTCCCTTTTAAACCTTCTACCATGAGACTCTAATGGCTTCTTCCACTATTGGTAACTTCCTGATAATTTTTCATCCTTTGTATTGGCAATTTGAGGACAGAGACAATGAGGCAAATGTTTTATCTGAAGAACAAACTCCACTTCCACTCTCTGAATTGCCTAAATTCTTCCATTTTAAAAAGTCCTTGAGTTTCAAGTTGTTGTAGTTTTTGTGCCTTCGTGCAAAAGTTTGTTACAGACCTTTTCTCTTTCATGATCACAAGATGTACTTGTAATGAATATGAGCACTTGTGTGCCTTATCCATCAAAACACAGGATTTGACTTGAAGTTCACTGAAATGAATGGATTTTTTTCTACTTGCTCTGAAGAACACAGATAACAAGTGTTCGTTCCAATTTGCTCATTTGTAGTCGATTATTTCTTTTTGTTACTATTAATTATATGTATGTTCAGAAGTGATATAATTTATAACTCTAATCAGGAACTCATAACAGAATTTAAATTCAAGTCTAGCCTTCTTCACTTAAGAATTTTAGCATAGGCTTCTTTTAGGTATGCTTTTAACAGTTAATAGTATTTTTAAGAGCTAAGAAAATACTTCAGCACCCAGCTAACCAGCAACATGATATGGGATCAGCTCCATACTTGCCATTTCACTGAGAATGGAAATTTTTTTCTAGAGTCACTGATGTCTTACAACCAGACCGGTTTTTTTTTTTCTTTTACCCTCTTCCATTCTCATTTTACCCTCTTCCATTCTCATTTCCCATGCATATATTCTGTAATGAAGGTTTTGTTTTACACTTTGTATCCTCTCTCCTCTCCTTTGGAAAACGCTGTCTGTTTCACCTTTTTTTTCAAGGTTTTTTTTTTTCATTCAGTGTCATTTGTCTATATTAATTTAATCGCCAGCTTTCCCCTTTATCTGATTTAGGAATAGCAGTCTTGCTATGTTATTTTATAGTAATCTCATCTGAGTTCTAGAGAATTACAAGGTTCTTTATTTGAATTAAATAGGAATAAGCTCATTCCAATAATAGTATCTTACGTTAACATCTCCAGTATGTTCTAAAAGTTCCCTTTTCCCAGTATGTTCTAAAAGTTATTTTTACTCCTTAAATGGACCAGCTTTGACAGAAGCAGGTGTTTGAAGTAAAGCAGATGATACTGTATTAAATCTGGAACGAGTTCTCCCAGCACTTCTGTTTAAATTAGGGATTTAGATTAAATATCAACAAGTCTTAATAATTTTTGCAATTTCCCCTGTCTCTCAGAAGCTTGTTTTCTCGGAATGTTAAAAGGATACACATAATTCACATTCGATGAAAAAAAATCTCATGATGGAGAGAAACTTTTTCCTTGAGTATTTTCCTCCTTCTTCCATCCTTTATGGTTCTAAATTTTCTCTCTGATTTAAGAGTTTCTTTCCCTGAGTGTGAAGGAGGATTAGGATACTTTATAATCAAAGCTTCTGGAACCAATCAGTGGTATGTCAGGCCAAATACATAACTGATTTTCTCCCATAAGCAATTCAATCAATGTTTTAGTGAATTTAGCATAAGTGTAAATGAGCACAGAATGTGGTGCTGTATTTCTGCAATGCTCAGAAGATGGGAACATCACGACAATACTAATTAATACTGATAACTAAATAGCCAAAGAAAGCCAATTATGTTTACCTCCCACTTGGCATGCGAAATGCAAAAAACAAGCAAGCAGATTTTCAAATAATATTTTCAGAGCTGAAGCCAGACCAGGAGGTACTAAAGCAATTATTTCAGCAACTTGCTTTTATAAAGGGAACCACCAGCAATAGATTTCATTTCTAGGTGATTTCCCAGGCTCTCAAGAAACACAGCAGCATCTACAGACTGGAAAGATGTCAAAATAATAGCATGCAATTCCTAGTAACTCAGAAACCAAGGGCTAAAAAATATACTGCTTCAGCAAACATCACTTGCATCAAATTTTCCCATAACAGAACTACACAGAGGATAACTGTATTATACCAACACAAAAAAAAAGTTTCAGTTGTAAATACTGATAGTGTTTGTCAGAGGCAATTTTAAAGTATTTTTGCTCTTGAATTTAGAGCAGGATTTTCTCTATATAATTAGAGGGGAGATTAATTTTTTGAGATGTCTGAAGGTCAAATCCCATCATACTTATTTATACCTTGGCTATGATTAGTTTCACTGATGTCAATAAGATTTCCAGAGGAGAGTAATGATGAAAAACCTGGTTATTAAAAAAGAAAGGATAGAAGCAAAACAGAACAGTTTCCTAAGATCAATCAACAGAAAATTTTTAAATGGTGAAATTGAAAATGCACTCAAAAGAATGACATATAAATTAATTTCCAGAAACACTGTGATGTAAAGGGATGTGTTGGGGAGTAGTGTACTTCATTTTAATCATAATTATGTGGTTAAAGACACAGAAAAATAAGAAATTCTGAATGCATCACCTCTATGTAAGTCTCTATAGGTTATTATAGTATGGCATTGTTTCAAATCTAATGATGCTGCCCTCATGCTGTGTTTGAAACTATTTTAATAAATCTTTGTGTTTCAGTAGGCTTTAGTGTCTAGATATCTGATAAAATGAAAGTCCAACTAAACAGCTAGCAACCCAAATCTGAGATAATCTGGGGGTTTTTGTCTGTCTATACAATTTATAAAGTGGCTAGGAAGTCCTCTTTCATATTTTTGGAATGAAAGATTTTCTGTTACAAAAGCAACTCTTACTAAGAAAATCATCATAACATCATTGGTTCCTTTTTTTCTAATTCTAAACTAGAACTAGACAAAGACTGGAACATTTTATGGAGTAAGTTTCTAATTTGAAGACTACAAACTTAGGCCAAAATTTTCAATATTATACTCCATAAACCTACTAGTATCAATTATATTTGCATGTTCTAAATTTGTCTTTGATCATCCTTTCTTCTCCTAATTTCGAAGTCGCATCTTCACACATGTAAGTAAGTAATTACTATCTTTATACTCGTAATTACATTAATATTTTCTTTCTAAATAAGTTCCATTATGCACCAATAGCTGGTGCATCTCTCACCCAAGGGCCAGATGTGGGGGGGATGAAAAAAGAGCCCATGAGAAGGTACAATGTTTTTAGGAGAAATCATTGGGATAAATCTCATTTCTCAGTGATCGTTTTATACTTTGAAGGTCAATGTTATTTTTCTTTAAGGGGATAAAAAGAGGATGGCTGTTCTTTTCTGACAAATTTAATCAATTTTTTTTAACCTTTAACAAGCGCAAGGAGGAGAAATCCCACTTGCCCCTACACACTGCTAGTATGGGTGGGGAGGAGTTCAAAGAGGACAGAGAAAAGAGATTGCAATGCTTTATCCAGTCACGAGGTGAAATAAAAGCATAGTAACAGGACTGGAGGCAGGACAAAGTGTAACTCCTGACTGGATATGTGTTGTGGTTTAGGAATGGTATTCCCCAATTTAGTGTTCCCAATGAAACACTCCAAACCACACACTGCTCACTCACTCCCCTGTCCCACCCATCTTCTCCCCTGCAGTGGGATGGAGAGGAGAACTGAAGACACAAAAACTACACATCATGGCTTGAGATAAGAACAATTGTTGGAAACAGTAATAAAATAAGAAAATGAATAGTAAAAGCAACAATATTAATAACAAAGTGTACAAGAGGTGAATGATTCACACCTCAGTGCTCATCGCATGGAAACTCCTGACAATACTCCAACATGCCTTCACTTTACATGCCCCACAAGGGACCCCTTCCCCTGTCCCTCGAAAATGACCTAAGCTGGTATAGAAAAACCTGTGGATCCTAGCCATGCCCTCTCCTGGCTACTGCAAAAACTAACACTGCTTGACCAGAATCAGGAAAATGTGATTTTGCCCCCAGGCAAATTTGTCTGTGACACTCTTCAATGTCCTTTTCTTTCTGACCAGAAACACTGATGGCATGCTTGGCACCATGTGAATTTCTTCACAGGGATTAGCTATGGTTACAGCCTAGAGAAATGACTTAAAATCAAGGTAGAATATGCAAAAGATGCTTGATATGCATGAATGTCTTTAGTGACGAGGTGGGCTCAACTGAAAACACACATCTATTCTTCTGTATATGTTGCTTTTTTAACAATTCATATGATGACAGTATTGACCTTGCAAATGAAAATTAAGTTCTTTCAACTATCACAAACCTGTGTTGTGAAAATAACTTCACATTTGAAGGTCACAAGTTGTGTTTGTTTCGGCTCTCATGTCATTATTAATCATTAGGATCATGCCATCTGATTCTGCCAAATCTGCATTCATATTCCTGTTCCTGGGCTGCTTCTCTCCGTGGGATGTCTCATAGATACTTGGATCTGTTTATTATGGGCAGGAATCTTAATGAATTTATAAGAACTAAAGCAAATTCAGTCCTACTACTGGCTAACTTACTTTATCTCTATGATGCCAGGAAGAGTGAAAACCTAATGCATCTTTTTATAGGCCATAATTCTGTAATTTCTTGTAGGCATGTCCCTCCACACAGTGCCAGCTGCTAGCTGTTCACAAACTCAGATTCCTCACTGCAGAAGGCTGACTTAAGACCTTGACTCACAGTTGAGCAACAAAGGCTAAACTAACTTCCTATGAAAGACCTGTGTGAGAAGTTCTTTCTGAGCTCCTTTTGCATGTGCATCTCTAGCATCTGTGCATCAGGGAAGAGTTCACATTTGCTCACTCAGTGGCTGTATCTATAGCTCAAGTTGCCTCATGTTTTCCTTGTAAGATCTTCTGTTCAACTGCCTTTAACACAGGAAAATTCTAATCATCCATGACAGGCTTTTCTATGATAAGGATGTCTTAAACTGGTTGATTTACCCATCTCGTTTTCAGTGTGCTGTGGTTCAGACACTGACCAGGCAGAAGTAGTACAGTGATATGTTTTTTCAATTCTGGTAAAAGAAAACAACAACTACAACTGAGGTGTCCAAAACCTGCAAGGTTTGAAGAGGAGGCAGAGCAGGGACATTTGCCAAGGGAAAATAAAGTTCTGCAAGCAGCCAGTGCCAATCAACTAAAACCTCAGGGAACTGAAGCTCAGTGGCTCCAACCGCGGGCTGCCTCATCAGCCTCCTCTGTGTTGATCACAAAACCAGCAGAAAACTACTCACTGTCACTGTTGAGCTAGTTTTTAATCAGTTCATCAAGCTCAACCGGCACAGGAAATGGCCAAGCAGAAGCTAGTGCCAGCCTAAGAGAAAGCTGGGAAAAAGAGAGGGAGAAAGGTGTGGAACTGCAACCCTAGAGAAAGCAAACTAACTCTTGTTATGCACTACAGGGCGATTTCCCTTAATTAGGGCATTTAGGTTGTGGACTGATCTATGGGGTGAAGAGGAAGAACCTAGTACATGTTAGGATAAATATGTAGGCAGAGTAGTGGCAATGTGATGAATAGCTCTTTCAGGCTATTCATCATGTTGCCATTGCTCTGTCTACATATTTCAGGCTTTATAGCCTGAAAGAGCACCTCGAGAGTGAGCTCTAGCTAGGGCTGCCTGGAAGATGATGAGTGCAAATATTTCTGCTTAATGAGCATGCATACTCATTTGCTCATTTAGAAGAAAGAAGTCATAAAGACAGGCAATAAGCAGAAACAAAAACAGAAATTGCCGTGGTTCACCAGCTGGTACCTGTTCATAGCTTTTGCAGTGACCTCATGCTTCACAAAGAAGTGCAACAAACAAAGCACTGGAGTGCCAGCACGTACAGAGGACAAGGGATAAGCCTCTCTTACTGCCCTTCTCCTTGGTTCAAAAAGCCTTGTCTAGGATTCACTAGATAACTGACATACATGCCTCTAAGTGATGGATTCATCTGTGTTCAAAAAGCAGCATGTTTCTTTCAGCAGTTTCTACTGAGGTCTCCTGAAGTATCTCCAGAAAGCACAGATCTGATCATGGAGATTCAACATCCCAAAAGACAGAGACACTGACAGAAGACAAAAAACCAGAGACATGTTGAGGTGCTGAAAACAAAGGCCACAGCACACCTGTGACACGTTGGGGGCAGCAGAAAGCTGACACGACATATGCCTTCAACTACTTGCTCAGTTTGTCTCCAAAATAAGATCAGCTCAGCAAAAAACAACTCTGTTCTGTGACAAACATTTCACCTCATGTGAACTTACAAAATATTGTTAGCCTGGAGACCAAATGGGGCCCATAACCAGGACAATGTACATAAATACCTAGGGAATGCTGGCAAGGAAACAAATAAACAGGCTCTAATTTTCTCATGCAACATTAAGCAGTTTTCATACTGTGGGAGACTAGAAAGGTTGAGTTACCCTGATGTCGGTACTGTCATTATTGGCTCAGTTTTTTGGCTTGTGTACAAGGCTAACATTCCTTTTCTTGTGAGGGTCTTACTTTAGCACAGAAGTGGTTAAGAAACTTTAATGTTGTCCACCTCTGTATCCTAACCCAAGTGTCTGAATTTCACAATACCTAGAAACCAACCATGGTGACCATGCTATCACACTGTCAGGAAGGTTAATGAACAACTTCACTGTAATTACAGGCATTTTCAGATGCTCTAAAATAAAAAAAACCCCACCAGTCCACATACATGCATCTAGACAGTAAAGTATTCCATATTCCTTCCTGTCACGCAACTTCTGACATTCTTTATTCCAATACTTACTACCATGGAGATCTCTCACTACAGACGACTCAATGATTTTGGGAAATTACCTTGCAACAGGCTGATGCATCTGAATGTTAGAGAGCAAATTACAGGCTCTTAATGTTTGCCCAAGTATTTTCACATATGCTCTGTTATTATTTATACTGCATTACAGACTATCATGACCCATTTGACTTCAACAAGAGGCTACTTAAATTGTATGCTGTAGATCGGAGTGCATTCACCCAACGAGACGTCGGCAGTAATAACCAAACACACTGTGCTGTGCCTAATGAAGGTGTTTTCCTGAGGTCAGTGGGAGCTCAGACTGCTGAGGACTTCACAAACTTGAGTCTTTAAGGGCTTACCTCAAGAGCTCTTCCACATACCTGGAACCTGTCCAGATCATCCTTTTCCTAAATTCTCCCAAGGATCTAAAACAACACCTAGTACCTTCCAAGCACCTGATTCCCAGCTGATTCCCAGCACCTGATTATTAGGCATGGATTGATATGAAACAACCCTTTAAATAAGTGGGGAATGGGAAATACGTACTACAGGGATAATGCACATCCCTGGCTGAGTGAGGGTTGTCAGCTGTGGCACCAGGTCCAAATAAGTACTGAACCAGACAGATCTGGCATGTCATTTAGCTAGGCCATGGTTAACATACAAAAGTAATACATTACCATCAGTGAAAGCTGGCTGGTGACACTTTCAGGAGAGTCTCCTGTCTGTCTGATTGCTGCTAGATGGAAATACACGCACTCAAAAATGTGGGAATGTAGGCATGTGTTTCAAGAAATGGTGGAAAAACATCAGGCTTCTCTTTTCATAGTGCATGTTATTAACAAAACATCAAATCTCAGTTGCATTTTCACCATATTATTGAAATTGTTTTCTGTCCTAACTTCTCTGCATCACTGTTAGAAACTCATTTTGTTGATACTTGTTTTGAATACCAGAAAGACCTACATTTCACCAGTACATGAAAATCATTCAAGTACAGCAGATTTTTGGTAAAATTCAGAAATAACTGCTCTAAGTGCTTTAACTGCTAGGATTTGGTGGCAGAAGCACTGCTGTAAATTAATAACTGTGTTTAAGCTTTTAGGTGTTTCTTTATTCTGTGGTGTCTTGGGGTGACTTTATGATGTATCCCATATCGCCTACTCTATGCCAGAAAAATGAATCTTGTGCCTTTCTGTGCCTTTAAACTGAGCCTGAGAGGGGAGAGAAAGAAAAAAACCCAGCCAAAGAAGCTTTTTTAAAGCATGTCTGTGTTCCAAGGTCACTTGTTTGCTCTCTGGTTCTTCTGCTGCAAGGAGTATAGCTGCTGCGCGGGGGCGGGGAGGAAGCACCCTCTTCTTGCTTTTCAGGCAGCTCTGGGCTCTGTTTCTTTGGAGAGAGATGGAGATTTGAGCTCCTGTGTTCTCCTGGGACTTTGGTTTCTTCTTCCTCTCCTCTGGACTTGTTCGGAACACCAGAGCACCAGGACCTCACTGGGAGACCTTCCATCAGCCTGGAGGGGGGGGTCCCCCACACCGACCCAGCAGGAGGACACCACACCCACAGAAGGACTCTGAAATCTTCCATGTTTTCTCTCCACAGCAAGAGATTTTATTATTTAGCATTATTATTATTTTCCTGTGTGTTTGTTAAATAAATAGTTTTGAATCTTCTTCACTTTCCTTTGAGGAAATATTTGTTTTCCCAAACCTGGTTGGGGGAGGGGTGACTGCGACCTGTTTTCTATCAGACGATAGCTTTTGTCTTTCTCTGAATTTGTCTCAAACCAGGACATGTGGGCAGTAAAACAATGCTTAAGGTGAGAGTACATAAAGTCAAGATCTTTTCACTGGTGCAGATCCCTATGGTCTTTGATACAAAATTCTTCTTTTCTCTTTCTGAAATGGTGTGTGCCACTTCAAAAGGGCGTAACTTATATTGCACGTGGGAATTTGTAAGCAGTATCTATGCAAAGAGAACTCTGTTCTTTTTACACTTTCATACTAAGTACTCAGAAGAACACTACTTGCTTTGCACTGCCTCAGAGAAGCACTTTGATTCAATGAGTATTTCTTTCCCAACTCTGGGACTGAGATGGGAATCCTGGCAGAAAATGGGAATCTGAGACAAAGGCTGCACATACCACAGAAAAATACTGCCACACAATTATCAAAGTGAAACAACTACCCCTCACATAATATTTCATGTAGCCCTGAATCATATCACACATTAATAAATTGGAGTCGCTTGTAAGATTTTTTTTACCAAATAATTTAACATCCTCTCTCTTTGGGTATTTCCAGTACTTTAATATCTGGAGTGTATCTGTTTCTGAACAGAAATTTCATATCACTGGGTACAGCTGCAAAGCCACAAATCTGGGCAGTAAAAGGAGAATAAGCAAAATTAAGTAGGCACATGTTAAAAAACCACACTGCTACACAGCTAATCCTTTTTAGCAGGTAAGCAAAAACCAAAGTGTCTCATAAATGGCTGGAGGAATTAAATTGGCTAAAGAAATTTTAAGTTTCAATATGAGACATACAAGAGTGAGGATGCATGTTCATTTATTAAGAAAAGTGCTGCTTTTACACTTTCATGTGGGAAGGGAGAGAAAATTGGTGTTCTCTTAAAAATCCTGTAACAGTTGTTTCCCCTCCACAATGTGGTCTACACATTATGCTTTTATTTGCCCCAAATTTGTATCATGTTTATACCCTATTAAAATATTTTTCTTTCTAGATTTGTTTGGCATGAAAAGGATTGATATAAAAATGATAAGCTAGATCTCTGGGTTACTTAAATGATTGCAATTCTGTCACCTAAAATGGAATTAATCTGAATTACAGCATCTGGGCAACTGACTGTGCTCCTAATTTCGGAGCAACTTTCTGCCCCTCCATGTACACGCCATGTACATGTACATGTACAGCGGGCTGAGCGGGCTTTCCCTTGGGTTCTAAGAGGGCTGCGGGGCTGGTGACTGTTGTGTCTCCGGCGGGAAGGACGCGGGCAGCCCGGGACGCAGCAGCACCAGCACCAGCAGGCCTCCCCCGAGGGCTCCGCGCCGCCGAGCTCGGGCCCGGCACCCCCAGCAGCGGCCGCCCTGCCCC
>WEIV01002882.1:210396-280381 GCA_013390005.1 Calyptomena viridis
GAATGTTTCTAATAGAGTAGACCATTTAATTTTATTTATGGTTGGATACAAAACTTAATCCAAAGAGGGTCTAATCAGTAACAGTAAACTCTTTTTTATTTCTCTAAAATGTCAATGTACTTAACTAAAATGTTTGTTAAGTGCATGGTGTTTCCTCACTCAAAAAATGGTGTGGTGTATTGTACTGATTGACTTGGTATGTATGTAGTTACCCTTCTGCAAAAAATCCTATGGGGAATTTTGATTTTTAAAAAAAGTTATAAAGAGCTATCTAAAGCAAAGTGTCTAATGAGGAAGTTGAAAAACCTAAGTAAATTTAGAACAGGAATAAAAAATTAAGAAAAACAGGAAACATTTCTTGTCTGTGAGGTAGTGGGCAGACTGACCTACCAAATCTTTGCTGAGAGCTGTCAGGAATTGTGACAAGTGTGACAAGCATTTCAGAGTGCTTATTGAGATACATTTAGGAGGGGAATGTCACCTAAGCCTCAAGCAGCCTCTCACTTACTCTGCTCCTTTGGAATGGGGGAGAGAATTGGAGAGAGAAAAGTCATGGGTTGAGATAAAGAGAGTTTAATGGGTAAAGCGAAAGCTGTGGTGCACCAGCAAAGCAAAACCAGGAATCCGTTCCTCACTTGGTGTTTGCAGACAGGTGTTCAGCCACCTGCGGGAAAGCTGGGCTTCGTCACTCGTAATGTTGACTTAAGAAGAAAAGAGCCATCACTCTGAACTTCCTCCCCTTTTTACCTCTTTCCTCGAGCTTTATGTGCTGAGAATGATGCCATATGGTGTGGGATGTCCTCCTGGTCAGCTGGGCACAGCTGTCCTGGCAGTGTCCCCTCTCAACTTGCAGTTGTACCCTTAGTCTGCTCACTGGTGGGGTGATATCACAGAATCAACTAGGTTGGAAAAGGGCTCTGAGGTCGAGTCCAACCTATGAGCAGACACCACCATGTCAACTAGACNTTACCTCTTTCCTCGAGCTTTATGTGCTGAGAATGATGCCATATGGTGTGGGATGTCCTCCTGGTCAGCTGGGCACAGCTGTCCTGGCAGTGTCCCCTCTCAACTTGCAGTTGTACCCTTAGTCTGCTCACTGGTGGGGTGATATCACAGAAGGGCTCTGAGGTTGAGTCCAACCTATGACCAGACACCACCATGTCAACTAGACCATGGCACTAAATGTCACATCCAGACTTTCCTTAACACTTCCAGGGACAGTGACTCCACCACCTCCCTGGGCCACCCCTTCCAATATCTAATCACTCTTTCTGTGAAAAATGTCTTCCTAATGTCCAAGCTAAATCTGCCCTGGCACAGCTTAAGACTGTCTTCCCATCCTGTCACTAGTTGCCTGGGAGAAGAGACCAACCCCCTCCTGGCTACAACCTTCTTTCAAGTAGTTACAGAGAGCGATAAGGTCCCCCCTGAGCCTTATTTTCTCCAGACTGAACAATCCCAGCTCCCTCAGCTGCTCCTCATAGGACTTGTGTCCCAGACTCTTCGCCAACTTTGTTGCCCTTCTCTGGACTTGCTCCAGCATCTCAATGTCCTTCCTGAACTGAGGGGTTCAGAACTGGACATAGTATTTGAGGTGTACAAAGTAAGTACAGGGGAAGAATCACTTTCCTGGTCCTGCTGGCCACACTATTCCTGGTACAGGCCAGGATGCCATTGGCCTTCCTGGCTGTCTCAGCACACTCTGGCTCATGTTCAGCCACTGCCTGCCAGCATCCCCAGGTCCTTCTCTGCTGGGCCTCTTTCCAGCTACTCTGTCCCCAGCCTGTAGTGCTGTGGGAAGTTGTTGTTGCCAAAGTGTAGGAGCCAGCACTCGGCCTTGTTGAACCTCATACTGTTGGTTTCAGCCCATCTATCCGGTCTGTCCAGGTCTCTCTGCAGAGCCTTCCTACCATCCAGCAGGTCGACACTCCCGCTCAACTTGATATTGCCCATGAATTTGCTAATGGTAGATTCAGTCCTCTCATCCAGATCATCAGTAAAGACATTAAACAAGACCAGGCCCAACACTGATCCCTGGGGGACACCATTAGTGACTGGCTGCCAACTGGATGCAGCACCATTCACCACCACTCTCTGGGCCTGGCCATCCAGCCAGTTCTTACCCCAGTGCAGAGTGCACCTGTCCACACCGTGGGCTGCCAGCTTTTCCAAGAGTATTCCATGGAAGAGAGTGTCAAAGGCTATGCTTAAGTCCAGGTAGACTATATCCACAGCGTTTCCCTCATGCACTAGGCAGGTCATGTGGTCATAAAAGGAAATCGGGTTGGTCAGGCAGGACCTGTCCTTCCTAAACCTGTGCTGGCTGGATCTGATCCCTTGGTTGTCCTGTATGTGCCATGTGATCACACTCAAGATGATCTGCTCCATAACCTTGCTCCAGTGCCCACACTCAGGTCAGGCTGACAGGCCTGTAGTTCCCTGGATCTTCATTCCAGCCCTTCTTGTGGATGGGAGTCACATTGGCCAACTTCGAATTGTCTGGGACCTCCCCAGTGAGCCAGGACTGTTGATAAATGATGGAGAGCTTAGCGAGCTCGTCTGCCAGCTCTCTCATCACCCTAGGATGGATCCCATCTGGTCTTGTAGACTTGCAAGGATCTAAATGGCTCGGCAGGTCACTACTTCCTCCTGGATTACCAGGGGTCTGTTCTGCTCCCTGTCCCTGTCTACCAGCTCAGGGAGCTGGTTGGCCTGAGGATAACTGGTCTCACTGTTGAAGACTGAGGCAAAGAAGGTGTAAAGTATCCCGTCCTTCTCCTTGCCTTTGGTGACTATGTTCCCCCTCTGCATGCAATAAAGAGTGGAGGTTTTCCTTGCCCCTCCTTTTGCTATTAATGTATTTATAAAAACATTTTTATTATCCTTTACCGAAGTGGCTAGATTAAGTTCTGAGCTTTTGCCTCTCTAATTTTCTTTCTGCATGACCTGATGACATCCTTAAATACCTATTGAGTTTCCTGCCGCTTTTTCCAAAGGTGGTACACCCTCTTTTTTTTCCCTGAGTTCCTGCGAAAGCTCCCTGCCCTGACAGGCTGTTCTTTTTCCCTGCCAGCTCATCTTTTGGCACATAGGGACAGCCTGTTCCTGTGCCTTCAAGAAGTTCCTTCTTAAAGAATGTATTACTTAAAGTTCGAGTACGTATTGAAGTATATGAGAAGCAGAAAAGGCCCTGATGCTGTGCAAGCACTGCTCAGCAATAGGTAAAACATCTCTGTGTTATCTGTGCTGTTTTCAGTACAAATCCAAAACACAGCCCCAGCCAAACCAGCACACCAAGTTAACTTACCAGTTCCTTATTGAGCAATATAAAACATCCAGTAAGTGTGGAGTGACCTCCTGGCCCGAAGTGCCAGTTGAACCGTGCTAAAATACACTTGGCCATGTATTCCTGCCTGAGCTAAGGACCTATTTCTCAGTTTTAGCAAACTTTGGGAGGGAATCTGGGCTTTGAAGATCTTTCTGAGTGACTCTGAAGTTAAGGACCTGGTAACAGCCTCTGCTTAGAAGAGCTTCTCTGCATAAAGGGGTTGTTTGCAGTGCCTGTTCTCCTGAGGAAAGGAATTGTAAATTTTAGGAAAAAGTGTCGTTTTTTTGGTACTGGAAAGAAAAAACAGCTACTTTTAGAACTCATCTAGTGGAAAATGAGTTGCCTTTCTGTAGAAGGGACTTTTCTTTGAGAAGATGGGTTGATGTTCCAGTGGGCGTTAAGGCTGAAAGGCTTTTGCTGCAGGCTGGAAGCAATTCTCTTGCCCATGTCAGGTTGTTGTTCTGCCCTCTCCTGTAACTGGCCTCTTTGCTATTCACTGCTGAGCAATATTTGACCGTCAAGCTCAGCTGCTGCAGTTAAGTCTTCAATGCTATTGCTTCCTGTAGAAGTCTTCCCAAGTAAATCTGAAGGTGTTTTTTTCCTTTATGGTTTGCAGAATGACCACTTCTTTTTAAGTGGCAGTTAAAATTGTCTTATAAACTTTCAGAAGAATTTTACATCAATGCTTACATTTTACTTAGATCTAAATTTCTAATTTCGTTTTTTCATTCCTGCTCTCGTTTCAGTACAGGCATAGAGGAACTTCATAAATTTAACTCTCAAGCACCCTGCCATGTTTTCTTTTCAGTACGCATGGCGTTGATGCTAGATTTCATCTGGAGTTCTGGTGGAGCATTTGCTCACAGACAGGATGGTAATGTCCCATCAATCCATCATGCCCTCATTTCTTTTGCCAGATATAAGTGTTTAGATAAAACATTTTCCTACACAACTATGATATTTCAGAGGGAAATAGATAAATACTGGTGTCATTTTTTCAGTTTGTGTTGAAGATGCACTCATGATATGCTTGCTGGTCTAGTGGGGCTAAGTTTAGTTCTGTTCATCTTTTACAAGGCACTACCCTTCCAGACAGCTGAAAATGTATGAACTACTTGAAACTTCAAGGGTTATTTTGTTTTTCAAGAAATAAACACAGTACATCAAGAGAACTAAATAAAATGGGTGGGTTGAAAAAAGTAAGTCTTACGTAGGTAGCTAAATGTAAAAGGTTTTTAGGATTGTAGAGGCATCAATGAAATCTTTAGCTACAAATAGGTTTGTGGGTTTTTTTTGTTTGGGTTTTTTTTTTGGAGGTCTGCTCAAAGTTTTGATTGGCAAAAACATGTTATATAGTGTGGTTAGGAACTTTTTTTCCTGTGTAATGCTTTGTGTTGTTAGACATAGCATAATTAAGTTTAAAACCTGGATAGAATGCATATTCATGGAGTAAAAGTGGTGTTTCTGTAGGAACTTTTATTTTGAAATTAAAATTCTTGTGAGTTTAGAAGCTCAGTCTTAATTTCATTATTAGAATGGTAAGTTCTGATTTATTCTTGCCAGCAAAAAAAAATAGTTTTGCATTTATACAGCAGAACAGATTTCAGGTACTCTTTCATTCCAGAAAAATAGAAACTTAATGGCCTAAATCTTGTAGATAATAAAGATCCCCTCTGATAATAGTTGTTCTTCTTTATATAGGAGTTGTGCAGCTGAAAGCATTGCTAGTTATCAATACTCTAAATACTCATTTAGTTCAAAGACACTCAATTTATAAGTCTCTTTATAAAAAGGTGATTGCAGCTAGAAATATAGAGATTAAACAAATGTATAAGGCTGCAAATGAAGAGAGACTAATGTTACAAAGTGCTGGCAACAGGCTAAGCTAGATTCATTGGGCAGCAATATATTTAGCAAGGTCCATTGAGTTGGTAGTAGATGGCAAACCAATCTTGTGGTGTTCCAGAACCTGTGAGCTCTTCTGAAAGGTATAGCACATATAGGGAGGGATGAAAGTTGTGAAGAATTTAAGCAATGTCATAGCTTCAGTGGGACTCTCGTACATTCTTAGTTATGGAATAATAAGGAAAGGCTGGAGAAAATAGCTACAGGTATGGTTATTAGTTTAGAGGAATATGCCAGAGACAAAGAATCTGAATATGAAATAATGTTCATTTCTCTGGCGTAACAGGGAGGAGGTTAAGTCATAGGGGAATACCTTTTAGGGAAGAATGTGGAATTTTCCTGGGGTTTGGGGAATGTGGTGTTTTTTAGTCTGGGATTTGAGGGCTTTTTTTGTTTTTTGAAGAGGATACTTCATGCAGCTGGAAGTCTGTCAAAATTCAGAATCTGAAAGCTGAACTAGAGCAACCTAATTTGTGGGATACTAACTTCCCTTTCTTTAGCTACTTAATAGGAGACAAATTCCTCCTCAGTCACAAGACAACTGAGTGAAATGCTATTATCTTTATTATGCGGGAGATCAGATTTGAAATTTGAGGATTATACTGGGTCCCTGGTCTTGCTCTGTAAATGGGAGATTTTTATGCCTTTTTTTTTTCTTTTTTTCCCCCTCTTCTATTCTCTTCCATGTAAACTTGATCTCTGCCTTCCATTGAATGTGTCTGATGGGTCTGTCATTGGGAACCAATAATGCAAGTCTTCAGTACCAGATATGGAATAAAAATGGACAAACTACTCTTCAGAGCGGGATTAAAAAAGTTTCTGGGAATATTTAAACTAGTTCTTGACCAAATAATACAGGACTTGACAAGATGACAGAGGGATGTTTATTTTAGTTGAGCTGTGGGTAAGAAGGCTTCATCTGCAATAATCGGCTTTTTTGGATACCTCTGGGACTCTGAATGCTCTGCAGGATGTAGCAATGGATTGATTTGCACCAGTGTGAGCTGTTAGGTATCTGCTTTTAGTTTAGCTGCCTTTAGAAAATTAAGCTTTTACTTAAAAGCACATTTCTCCATAAACTATCACACTATAACTGTCATAAAACCAACAATTTTTTACCCATGTGTCAGTTGTGGGTTCTTTAGAGATGTGCTGTAAGTTAAGGCTCCATGGCTTTTGAGGCATTTCTTCAGCACATCAGAAAAATGCGGTGACTAGACTTTTATTTTGGAGCTTCTACCAGGACATGCCTGGATCGAGAACCTTGGAGAATAAGAAATGAAACTAATCCTTTAACAAAATGTTACCATTATTTTCTGTTTTGCCATTCTTGTTAAACAGGGTTTTGTGTGTGCCCTTTTGCTGAAAAAAAAAGTATTTTGCAACAAGCATTCTTCTTCAGATAACTGCTCAGATGATCCTGTAGATCATTAACCACATCTTAGAGAATTTGGCATGTGATGTGCAACACACCACGCTGACATTCTTGCATAACTTCTCAGTGTGCTATTTGTCCTAACAATAAAAGGCCTATTTAAGTGAACTTCTTTGGAAGAATTGTTTTTTGTTGTGAATTGTTCCAAAGTATCACTAATGCTAATTGAATTGATGTTCTAATGACAATTAAAGAGTCAGTTGAAACTGCTTAACCTATGGATATAGTTCAAGTTTGAGAGAGAAAGATGTTCTCTGAAAGGACAGAGGCTTGAAGGGGGTTGTTCTCTCAACAAATAAGGGCTTTCCTGAATGATTGGCCTGTTATTATTCTGGGTGTATATAGCAAAAAAGAAAAACAGGAAAACCAGCAAAAGTAGAATTATGAGCACTTTTTACTGATGAAAAATATGAAGAGAGAGGCAAAATAGTAATAATTGCTGCTGTAGTTTGTTTTAGCTGGCTGTTAAGATGAGATAGGGGTCTTACTGGGGCATACAAGTATCTTAAGAATAGGTGTGAAGAGAACGGGGCCAAACACAATTTAGTGGTGCCCAGTGACAGAACAAAGGGCAATAGGCAGAAATCAAAACACAGGGAGTTTCATCTAAGTCTTAGGAAAAATCTTTACTTTGAGGGTGACAGAACACTGGAACAGGCTGCCCAGAGAGGTTTCAGAGTCTCTATAACTGGAGATATTCAAAACCTCCCTGGACGTGATCTTGTGCAACCTGTTCTAGGTGAGCCTGCTTCAACGGGGGGGTTGGACTAGATGATCTCCAGAGGTCCCTTCCACCCCCAACCATCCTGTGATTCTGTGTGACTTTCCTTTTGAAAAGGCTCTAAACTAGCAGTAAGCTTGAATCTGTAAAGAAATATAGAGAGCATTACTTGCATAAAAGTTAGTAATCCTTTTTAAGGGAAGACAGCTTTTAGAAGGTAGGTGAAGTGGCTGGAATTTTAGGGCAAAATTTTTTATGTGCTTTGTATTTATAGTTCCTATTTGCTGGTCCTTGCTGAAGCATATCCTTATTTACTTAAACAAATCTTATTTAAGGTTTATCAGTCAGCTTTAGTTTAGTTATTATATTTAAAGGAGAGAGGAAGAAGTAAGCTAAAAGAAATCTGCTATAGCTTTTTTCATTAAATGTGTTACTATTCTTAGATATAAAGTATAGTGGAATTTCCATTAAGCACCTCCTTTTTCTTTATTTCAGATGCCTTCTAGTGATTCTTTTTGTTTACCAAGATTTTGAATTAATTCTTTTCCTGGTTGTGATTGCAACTCAAAAAAATAAATTCATATGCTGCCTTTGTATTAGAACAAGTGAAAAGAGCAAAACCTGATACAGCACATGGGGTGTGGTGGTTTATTTTTTCCTCTGTGGTTCATCTTTATACTCTTTAAAAATTTAACATTTTTCCATCTTTGTCCTGTTTTACATATTTTATGTTTTAGGTTTTTAAATGTAGTAGGGGCCAGCAAGGCATGTTTTTTGTACCCTTAGATAAAGCATGGGAAGTAAGAGTGAGTTGCTTTTCGTAATGCACACTAGTAGGTGCTGGTGTAGACCAGCCTTCCAGGGGGCAGTTGCCTTCTCTTGTCAGAATGTTAGTAGCTAATTTCGATGCCCGAAGAAATGTTGACTTTATTATGAAAAGGAATGGAAACAAAGAACAAGTGTTATTGTTTTTCCTTGCATTTGTTTGATACAGAATCCCTAGTAATAGGCCTTGATGACTCTTAAGGCTAATAATCTCATCCAGCTTTTGCTGAGTCCTGTTGTAGATTTTCCTCTTATTCAATGGAGAATATATTAATATCTGTTAAATATTCCTGATCCTTCTGGGTCTCTTCCAAGTTTTCATATTCTGTGATTCTGGGTTAAGTTTGCCTCCAAAGACAAAAGGTAAGATTTATGCTCTTTCTAAAAAAATTTGTTTAGGAATTAGTCCTTTCCAACAGCCCTTCAGTTATTCATCACTGTGTATTTTTCCTCTATTTTGATTTCTGTCATAATTTAGATTCCCTAATAGCACAGTTTGTATATATTTTTGGATGTGTTTTATCTCAGACACTGTTGGATCACTGATGGTAATTTAGTAGATTAAATTTTGAGATAAAAAATATCTCTCTGTAATATTTTTATTTACGTAGAAGGGTACAGCTTAATCTCTCAGGAAAAAAGTCATGCTGTAGAATCATAGCTCATAAATTTGGGATTATAGTGCCAAAGCATTTTCTGTTTTATCAAAACCTTCCTCTGCTTCCAATTAGATAACTAGTTGGATTTTCTTGAGTAACTTTATCAGGCTGTCCAGACAAAAATCAGATCTATTAAATTGAATATTTAAATATTTGATAGAATTCTATTCTGTAATCTGCCAGTAGATTGTGTAAGATTTATGAGTGTGAATTCAGCAGAGACTAGATTATAGTGACATAATATAAAGCCACTTCCAGATCAGGAAGATAATGTTACATTCCTCCTGTATAAAAGCATGCTGAACTCTTGAGATCTGCCTTTTGGTCAAATGTCATGGAGTTAAATGTATTGGAAAGCGTCTTCTGCTTCACTGTTTACAGTTCATAAGGCTTTCCCATCTGTGGCAGCTCGAATACATCCTTGGTTCCTCTGAATCTGGGACTTGCCTCCATTTGGATATTGTGATCTTTTTAATGGGAAGATATTTGTAGTGCTTGAAAGTAATGTCCCGACTATATTTACTGTCCTGAATGCCAGCCTCCAGGGGGAGGAGAAGCAGCTCATGCAGGACATTTCCTTTATCTATATAAAAGCAGCAGTATAAATACCTAAATTCTGTCAGGCTTGGTTTTTGGTAACTTTGGACATAAGCTTGTAAATAACCTCTGTGATAAGGACTCTGTGTGTGTGTTGGTGGGAAGAAGGAACCATGCGTGCAACACGATGGTTCTTCTATGTGTTTTTATGTTTTAAATCAGAGTGAAAAGAAAAATGTTTTAAAGACTAAAGTTGTGTTGTTTCTATTTATTGTAGAAATATTTTTTAATAACTTCCATTTTCTAAGACCAGATCTGTGGGGATTTAAGTAATTCATAGATAATGATTATGCAGTGGAGAAGTTCTAGCCCTTCTAGTCATTGATTTTTGTGTCCAAGAGACACGTTTGTTAGTGGAGGTGTGATATTTCTAGTATGATAATTAAAGATCAGGGCTCACTTTGATCATGATTTCTTGTCATCTAAGCAAGAAGTAAATGATTGCTCCTGGTTTGTGTGGCTTGCTTTCTCACACTGAGCTGCTGTTTTGCAGAAAGAGCTTTATAAGCCTAAAATGATTCGTTTTAGGGAATTTCAGACTCCTTCAGAACTCAAAGTATTTGTTCATGAAGTCAAAAATGCATAGATTTAAGGGAAGAGATGGTCTCTTTGACACTTTTGAATCTTCTTTTATTGTGAAATAAAGATTCTTGACTTAGCAGTTCAGAGTAAATTGTGTTCAGAAGTGAAGTAAGCTTGTCTCAATCATATATTACATTGAGCCCACTTTCTAGGCTGGCTATTTTTGATATTTTTTCCTTTGGAGAGCTGTATCAAAGAATTTTCCTTTGTTCATTGTTCACTTAACCCATGTGTTTGTTATTTTCTTTTTCCATGTGTTGCTCTTTTTACTTTAAAACATGAAAGTGAAGCCCTCTGGGCATTGAGATGGTTCTTTACTATGTTTATGTTATATTCTGCTTTGGCCAAGACATCCATATCTAATTTTAATAACTTAAATAGAAGCTCCTAAAATAGGGCACAGTTCATGCCTTGAATGTTGATTCATATCTAGGTAATGAGTATAAACAAAATAAATGTCCTCGTGTTTTTTTAGTAGAGCTAAACATCTGTTGCATTCTGAAACGTCAATATACTCAAGTATCTTCTATAATGCAACTTTGTGATCTATAGTACTGGGTGAAGGTGGAGCTTAAATGAATTTTCTAGTTGCTCAACTGTAATTGTTTTAGTGGTTGTTTATTTTGGGGAGTGGGGTTTTTTTTACTTGTTTGAGTTTCTTGATTTAATTATTTTGGTTTTTTTCCCCTCACAAAGGTTTTCATTCCATGGGGAATTTTGTCTTGAAGGAAAACCAAATGTTGGGTTTTCCTGACAGATCAGAAAACCATGTGTTCAGACAGCTCCTGTATATGTAGGAATTGAACTATGCAATGCTTTCTGATTCATGTTTCCACTAATTCCTACTTATGTCCTCCATGTTAATCCTTTGGGATGGAGAGCTTTAGTTTTATCTGCAAGAAACCACAGGCATACTCTGGTTCTTAATAAAGCTTCTGACTTCAAGAGAAATGTGATAAAGCCACCTACAAGAAATAAATACCTATCTTGAACAAGGTAATAAAGAACCCTGACTTCATCCCTGTCAAAACTTGACAGCTTGACTCGTATGTGGGCAGGAGAATTTTCCTCAAACCTTTAGGGACTTTTACTGTTTGTTTGATAGTCAGTACATATCTGTATACACGCACAGACAGAAATCTCAGTTCCTAGCAAAATTGTTTCCCCTGATGTCCTTTAAGGGTCACAACTTTACTGCATTGTCTGTGAACAGAAGGAAATGTTGTTCCCTTTTCAAAAGGGAGCATCTTTGTCTATTCTCATGGTCACGCAGCTGTTCCTGCTGAGGTAACTCAAGAGCATAAGGGTCACCCCTTGAACTTTCATCCACTGCAGCTGAATCCTCAAAGCTCATTTCTTTTTAATATTGATTTCTGTGCTGTGTCATGGGTGTCATACTTTCTCTTTTCTTTCCTCTTCTAGCTAACTCTCTAGGGCACAGTTCCCATCCCTCTCCATGTACACTCAAGTTCAGACTCTCTTATAAAGAAGAAAGAAAATTTGAAAGGCAAAACCTACCCGATACCTTGTGTTTGTGTTAATTCCTCTCTGTTGTTCAGATTATAATACTGTTTAAATCACAGCGAAAGTCATTGGAAGATACCTGGTTTATGGACTGAGAACTTCCTGAATATTTCTGTGCTCTTGTTTAATTTTAATGTGATGTTAACATGCCTCTGTAGCCCACTGTTGTGTACTTTTCCCCACTCCATATTTACTTCAGAAACTCAGAATTTAGGCTGCTGCTCAGAATGATATCAGAGTAGTGACAGTACTTTTTTCAGTACTTTATGGAAAACCTTTTTAACTCTCTGGTATTTGTTGTGTTTTACTCCTCAACACTGAAAGTAACAGCCCGTTCTGCATTCGTGTACATACTCAACACTGAGAGATTTAAAACCTGTTCTTCTGGTAGAAGTTTTAGTGAAAGAGTGTGTGTGTGGGAAGTTGTGCCACTTCAGAAGTTGTGGTGAAAGCCTTTGAAGAGGTAATAGGTAAGGAGCATTCAAATCTGTCTGGAGGAAGTCTTTTACTCTTGTAAACATCCACAGCAGCTTCACAAGCTACTTTGCATACCACCCTCGGGGGCATCGGGCAAGAGAAGAGCTCCAAGAGGGAGATTGAGGCACTGCTGCTGTGAGTGGATCCCACAGCTGAGAAGGGAAGGGGAATGCTTGGTCAGGCTGTGATCCCATTCAGAGAAAGCATGCACAGGGGCTGCTGTCTTCCAGCTGAGAGTGCTGTAAGAGGCTGGCTAGACCAAAGCCTAGGCATTAAGTTCAAGTCTCAGCACACTTTAAATCTAGCCTTGCTTATTTATCAGGCTGGCCTCTTGCAAAGTCTATTTTTCCCTTCTTTCTCCCTTAGATTTCTTATGAATGTTGTGGTACTGAGGACCACGTGGCTCGAAATTCTTCGATTTGTTCATGATGACTTTACAGGTGCTTAGGGGCTGCACTGCTCCTGAGTGGCTGAAGTCTCCAGCAGGACTTCATGTAGTTGCTGGAAGAGCCTCTGAAAAGCTAGTGGTGCTGCAGGTAGGAATACAGCTATGGAGTTGTTGACTGCAGCCAATAAGGCAAAATATAAAGAGGAAAAGAAAAATAGACATTAGTTTTTGGTGGATTGGCTTTAAAAAATTTCCCTGATGTGCCTTTGTGGTTGATTTGGTGGTTCTTGCAAGTCCTTTGACTGCGAATTATTTCATAGTTGTGCCACTCTTACCTGCTACCTTTATTATTTTTAACAGGTAAATCATTTGATTGTTGGATTCAGGGCTTACCATTTTATTTAGCTAATTATATAAAAAGGAATGTGGTTGGAGTGGGACCAGATGCATCCAGGGAAAGAAATGACTGGCTATAAGAAAGCGATGGCTGTTCTCATGAAGTAGGGCTTTCAGCCTAATGTCTGATACTATTTTGCCTGACACCTTGAGGACAGATGTGAGTTTAAACACTTTGTGTAGTTTTGGGCTTTTTTCCACATTTAGAGTTGTTCCAGCCCTTAAACATCAGAAGTTGCCTGTACAAGGAAACTGCTGCAAAAATGCATTATGAAGGTTTTCTGCACATAGATTGTTCTGTGGGAGTGAGGAAGACTATCTGTTATTCCTCTGGCATAATTAATCCCTTATGCAAGGTAAATTCTTACTGTTTCTTTACCCTTTTCAACATTATATTAGTTGTAGAAGTAATCACTTGGTAGTTATAATGTAAAAGTGTCATGGTTTATATTATGCTGTGCAAGATTAGATTAGCATATGAATTCTGTAAAAGAAATACTAGTATTGCTCTAGTACTCGGTTGTTGTAGCAAATGATTCTGGGGGCTGGATTTTATGCTTTAGGCATCTGAAGTGGGAGAACAGGGGAGGATGTATGTTCCATTGTGGTTTCCAGAATGCAGTATAATCAGGGTTTGGATGAAAACGCAATTGGTCATGGCACAAACTTTAACTGAAAAATTGGAGACATTTAAAGACTCAGTTGCAGCGCAACTGAAAGCACAGCTATAAACATGAGGTTGGAGGAAAAATTGTAAAAGCACTGACTTCCTCCCTCCCCTGTATTGCAATCTTCCTTGCCCTTACCCAGCATACCTAAACAAGGGCATAGCTATTCTTTCTTTTTTCCCAACTTCCTTTTTTCCTACTTAACAGATCATTAGTTAAAGAATTTCTTTTGATGGGGGAAAGAAAATTGAAACTTACACAAAATTGCACAGAAGCATTTCTCCATAAACTTTGCGTAATGGTTTTCTGAATGCCATTCATTGAACTTTTGACCTCTGCAATGTCATATAACACCTACTACCAATTATTCACTTTGCAGGAAAGTATTTAAATTACATGCCTGATTTTGATGTGAAATTCTCATTTTCTGTGTGACGAGAGAGTAAATAGTTGTTCCTCAGTTACTTTCTCAGTACTAGGCCTGAATTCATAGACATCTGTTTCTACCCTTTTTTTTTTGGTCATTCACAAGCCTGAGAGATCCCACAATTTTTCTTCATGCACATACTTCTTAGCATTCTCACCAGCTTCCTTTTACACTTATATATAATGAATTCCGCACCTTTACAAATCTATTTCCCAGGCAGTTCCTAGAGTTTCACTCAGGTATAAGGTGCAGTGAGCTTTGGATTTCATGTTCTATCTTGACATTTTCCAGTTTTGTTTTAGGGATAACGGTAAACACTTTGTCTCTTTTGGCAACTATGGAGTAGAACTCTGATGTTTGTTGAAGGACTTACTGCAGTGACCGTTCTGTTCCCAGCTGAGGTAGATCCTGAGTTCCTTTCACAGTGTGCATGTTCATGTGCAGATATGTTTTCCCAATATGTGCTGACCCACGTTTTTCAGCATAAATTTCTTCTGCCTTTTGTATTCCACGGTCATTTACAAGGATTTCATGATGCTATAACTCATGGTGGTCAATAGTTTTGTCTAGAAGAGGAATTTAAGCAGATCTCTTTCAGCTTTTCTATAAATTGAGACTCTGTGCAAAGGAATTGTGTGAAAAGAGAGTGTAGTTGGCTCTTTTTTCTCAGTTTTTTTTTATTTGTTCTTTCAGACTTCTGTAGTGACCTCAGGTTGATGGCTGGTTGAAATCTAGTGTGTTTTATCTGTTCCTTGATCCATTTTGGGGGGAGTAAAGTGAGTGCTCTATACCATGCTCTATATGTAGGAGGTACTTGGGGAAAGTAGTAGTTCTCAATAGGAAGGTAATCATGGTGTGTCTTCTGCCTCATTTCCCTTAGTCCCGTTGCAATTACTGAAGAACATTGTTTGCTTCCCAGAATTTAAAGAAGATTCAGTTTTGTCTTCCAAGAAATGGATTTGAAAGATACTACCAAAGCTTATTTGGAGGTGCTGGAAGATACCTGCTGAGTGACAAGGAAGAAATGTTTTAACTGTTGATTATTGAGCGATGGCTGGGGCAACTTAAAAATAAACTAGTCTTAGAATGTGTTTTGGATTTTCTATATTATGTGTGTTTAATACTGTAAAAAAGTGTGAATACTTGTGGTGGGACAGATGCATATCAATGCAGGATTATATACCACAGCAAGAGTCTTTTCCTGTAAAGCCAATGTACCTGGGAACTGTGGGCATGTAGAATCAGACTAGATACCTTACAAAATCCTTCAAAACCTAGGAAGAAGTTGATTAGTGATTTTGATCCAGATTTCTGAACTGGATGTACATGAAAATGTGTACTGAATTTATAGGAGTAAAAAATTCTAGAATTTGAAACAGTAGAATTTTTTTGTTTATGAATGGTTAAATAGGTGGATGGGCCATCTGTGGGTGCAAGCAGGGTAGTAGTTAATATGATATAAGTCAATTAGTATGCAATTTAATAAAAAACCCCAAATTTGTTCCTTTCTCCAAATGTGAATGCTGTGTGAGCTTTCTCACTCACTTGTCTTTACAGAGTTCCTGCTCTGAGACTGAGCAAGCAGTGAGCAAAATTCTGTGGCACTGCTGCACTTTTAAGGAAAAGCAGAAGGAAAAAGCTAAAAATGCTACAAGTAACGCATTTTTACCTTCACTGCTTCATCCAGACTTGTGAAATTGGCTTAAAAATGTGGCTCCTAGCACACTAACTTTTTGTTGTGTTTAAACCTTTGCCAGGACGGGAGCAGTTCCACGGCCTTGGGTCTATGTACTGCAGAGGAGCAGCTGCTGTGATCCTCACGTACGATGTGAACAGCCTCCAAAGCCTGACAGAGCTGGAAGAAAGATTCTTGGCACTGACAGACAGTGCAAGTGCTGACTGCATTTTTGCTATTGTTGGAAATAAAGTTGACCTCAGTGATGACTGCACTTTACCACTGGATGAAAATAGACGTGAAAAGTCTGTTGCCAGCTGTGGCTCGAAGGTGCGAAAACAAGTCCGTGCAGAGGATGCGATTGCGCTCTACAAAAAGATACTGAAATACAAAATGCTAGATGAGAAGGATGTTCCAGCAGCTGAGAAAATGTGTTTTGAGACCAGTGCAAAAACAGGATACAAGGTGGACTACCTCTTTGAAACTGTGTTTGAGATGGTAGTCCCAATAATTGCACGACAGAAAGCTGAGGGGCCACCGCAAACTGTAGACATCACGGACTACAAGCCAGCAAAAAGGACAAAATCAGGTTGTTGTGCCTGAACCATTTACATGATGTAAGAAAAGGGGAGGGATTGTTCGCTCCAGTAAAAGAAGGAGCAAGAAGTCCTTGCAGTTCACCAGAAAGGAAAAGTCAAAGAATATGTAGACTGAAACGGTGTATGCAAAAAAAAGAAACAAACTAATCTTCTGACCATTAAAGGCTTCTGGGAAGCTCTGTATATAAAAATGGGAATGCAAGTGAAATTACAGAGTAAGACTTGCCAGGTTTCATGGGCTCTGAAGGCAAATTGTGTTTTAGTACAAGTGGTAGTGACAATCATTTGGACAGTTTTGAAGGAGTCTGATTTTTAGTGACTTGCCATTTCATGTTGCATGTAAATGATCTGTTTGTGTACTCCTGACAGCTTTCATATAAGTATCATCTTTCCTTTTATGATTCTAACTTTGGAAGATTGAACACATGGTACTTTTTTACTCTTAAGAAAAAAAAGAAAATACTCCTATAATTTATATTTGTAGCTAATAAATCAATTACAGTCTTTTTATGTCAGAGATGACAGTGTATCATTTAGAAGCTGAACTATTAAAATCACTGTGGATATTTACTATTCACTTGGAGACTTTATTAACGTGAATTCTCCTTCCATAGCGGGCTTCCATGTATTAATAAGCAGCATCACAGCTCTTGCTGCTCTAATTGCAATTTGCAGAAGGAAGTTTTTTTGGTTCATTTTTGTCTTGTAATTCTTTTTAATGTAGATAGCAAAGGTTTTTTGGGGAAGAAAGCAATCTGTTTTGTCTGCATTTTTGTAAAGACCTCATTCTAGTGCCTATAGGGATACCACTGCGTTGAGTACTTGTGTTCTGCCTCCCTTCCCACTCCTCTGCTTAGGCAGAGCTGTGGCTTTGATTTTTATCAGCTATGCATGACATTACTACCTGGAGTAGTAATTACCTCTGCCTGGAGGGAAGTGAAGACTAGCCAGTTTCACATCAGAAAACATCAATGAAGGAGGAAGGGAAGACAGACTGCCTTTTGTGGAGTAAAAGGTGCATGAAGGAGCAATAATGAGGGTGCATGGTTTCTTTCCTGACTGCAGTAGAAGGTAGGGGCTAATGCTTAATACAGCTCCTACAGCTCTTGGCTACAAAGAATGCATGCAGTGACCCAGGAGCTCTCACTGAGCTGTGACCAGAGTGAAGAACTTCCAGTTTTTCAAACACAACCCCCTCCTCAAAAACCCCCTTACTTCTCCCCAAACCAACCAAACAATAAACCCCAAAGATGTAGCTTGCATTTTCAGTTCTGTGAGTTCTTGTGTGGGAATTCCTTCATCTTCCTTTGGACACTTCTGGCATAATTTTCTAAAGCTAAAGGGGTTATTGTTACACTTTGTCATTGTCTTTCTCTGTCGCACCCAAATCACAGTTGTTAGTATATGGGGAGAAATCAATAATGAATTAAATTATTACTAAGTATATTTAAAGCATTTTTTTTTCCAAAAGTACATCCTCTTGAGGAAATTGCTGCAGATTAGTAGCTTTATTTTCTTCTCTCAAGTTAATTCACAGTACACATGTAGTGGGGGAGAATAGCTTGAGAGAAAAACCACTGAACATTAAATAATAGAATATTAATTAAATCATAGAATAAATCATAGAATAGTTTGGTTGGAAGGGACCTTTAAACATCATCTAGTCCAGTCCTCCATGCATTGAGCAAGGATGTCTTCAACTCAATGAGGTTGCTCAGAGCTCTGTCCAATCTAAACTTGAATGTTTCCAAGGATGAGGCATCTACCACCTCTCTCAGGGCATCCTGTTCCAGTGTTTTACCACCTTCATTGCAAAAAACCCAAAAAAGTCTTCCTTGTGTCTGGTCTGCATCTACCCTCTCATGGTTTAAAATCATTCCTTAGGGTTGTCATCTTTTGGGTTTGCTAGGGGTTTGCAGTTTAAAACCTACCAGTCTGTCAGAGACTAAACAGCACCTGAGGTGTGGTATTTAAAAACATGTACCATTAGAAACCCTCCAGCTATTAACAAAATTCTGAGATCAGTATCTAGTCTCCCCTCAGGACTGGGAGAAGGCATGAAGGCCACAACCTTAGTCTTGTTTGTGACCAAAGCGATTTGCTGACACACCTGTGAGAGGTCCAGCACTGGATTTGCTGCATCTGTTGACAGCTGAACCTGCAGCACACACTGATTTCAAGGTCAGGCTTTTTGGGAGGTGCCTGGGGGATGTATACCAAGAAGGTGCCAAAAGGTACCAAGAACAGGAAAAATATTTGCAAATTTAACATCCCAATGCTTTTTAAGGTATGAATATTTGCAATTGGGTTGCACCAGCATTTGATTTATATGATGGCTTAAGGAATTCTTATAGTCTTTCTAAAAGGTCAGACTTGGGCGTTTTCACCAAAATAGATGACACAGAAACCAGTCTTGTGTGCTGCGCTTTTGCCCTTAGGGCTGCACTTGTCTGACATGATGTTTGTGGCTTTTTAGTGTTGCTGGCTATTGTTCCTTGAGAAATGTCTGGCTTATGATGAGTTGTCACTCTGCCAGCCTGTGAGAGATCATGAGGTTGCACAGCAAACCCTGGGAAGTTGTGTAATGTATGGGAGCTATTGATGAGAGGTCAGAAGGAGATCTAGAACACTCATTGTTTATGCTAGCCCCATTTCTTTACTACTTTCTGAAATCAGGTTCTGCCTTCAAGAATAACTTAAAGGTTTGTGGAGTTTGATGGAGGATTTTATTTTTTTTTTTAATTTACTAGTAATTTAAACTGATGTAGCTGAGCTCCATTTTTACAGCCCAGTACTGATGCTCTATCTGCTGCAGTGGTGCCTATGCATGTCTGCAAACAATTTTTCATGTCTGCAAGCATTATTAGAGAGCACAGTCAACCCTCAACACTGCACAGAATTTCTGTTTAGTGGTGCTGAGGGGTTTTGTTTGTTTTGTTTTGTTTTGTTTTAACAGCATAGAGAAGCAATACACTATGGCCTGTATCCTAACATGAATACTTTAATTTCCCTATTGCTCCTGCAGATGGATCCTGATATACCAGCACTGCTAAAAACATCTTTTTGCCACCTGCCCCACATCCAACATAATTTTACTGGAATAATTCATCTTGGCCTACTGATGGCAAAGAGCAGTGAAGCTGCAGGGTAGGGACTGGCAGCACAGGAACTGCACAAAAACACATTTGTTCTAACTCTTTTTGCCTTAACAGCCTCACAGCCTGGCAGCCAATGTACTTTTAGCAGAGCAGCTGTAGCCTGGGCCACTAGTCACACTGGGCCAGTGCTGACAGTGGCTGTGCCATGCACTGGTTCAGTGGCAGCACTTCTGCACCCCACTGGCTGCAGCATGTTTTCCTTCATTGCTCCGAGGTTGCTTTCCCCAGTTATAACCTCACTTATAACAGCCTGCAGCTGGGCCAGTTATGGTGATACTGCTGAAGCCAAGGGAAACCCTCCCTGTGAGGGCTAGTGAAGGCATGGACCGAGGACTGCCTGCCCTGCCTTGGAGGGGTAACTCATTTTACAAATATTTATTTTGCCCCTCTCTCTCCCTGTTATGTCTGGATTATGTGAAGTGGTTGGACAGTGAAATAAGAGCTGTTATTTTTGGAATGTAAGCTACAGGCCTGCCTGTGCCTGAGGTGGTGGCTGGGCCAGTCTGTGACCCGTGGGGGAGGAGGGAAGGATGGCAGGTGAGGATCTGTGCCAGGCTGGTTGGGAAGGATCCATCCTGCTCCCTGCCCTTCATAATCTCTGATTGTGCAAGACTGAGGTTGCCATTGGCCCTTGACAATGCCAACAAGGCTTCAGGTCTTGTGGGGGCCACAAAAGGAGCCAGAACCTCCTCAGTGCCCATAGGGCTGGCAGAGCTGCTGAGCTGCCTGCTGTGGCTTGGGTACCTTCTTGTTCACATCACGTGGGAAATTCCTCTGTTGTTTTTCCTTCTCTGCTTGTGGGTTATGTGGTGCAGTGATGTTACTTCTTCCCCTTGTCCAGTATGTCTTGCACCATCGTGTGCCGAACAGCTGTGGGGCCAGACCCTCACTGACCCTCAGTGGGGCAGGTGGCCATCTCTGGGGGTGCTGCTGGTCCCCACACAGTTACAGGGGCAGATCCTGCCTGCACTGGGGTGCTGTTGGCAGTGACCTCTCAGCCTCTCCCCTCTCCAGACAGCAATCTGACACCTTCTGTGTCAAGGTCATGTTTGCTGCTTACTGCTTGCTAATTTTCTATTTCTGGCAGCTGTGGACAAGCCCAGTCACACAGGGTGTGAACAAACTTGGCTGATTTGGTCACTACATTCTGAGGAAATAATTGACATCAACTCATGTCGCTGTGTTGACTTCATTATATCTGTATTGATATTCTGATGCACTATTACCTACAAAAGGGAAATATAATCTCATTTACCTTCTCCAGGATCAAAGCATGTTTTACTTCAGCATGTTTTCAACACAGCACACTTTGAAGCAAAAGATTTGGTCAAATGGAGGCAAAACACTTGTGTTTTTTACACCCTAGGCTGGAACACTATAGTTCATTAAACAGACTTTTGCTGTATCTGAGTTTTTCCTATATAAGAATGTTTTAGCTTCCTGAATGTAGGTTCTTGAATCACAGAATTGTGCAGTAGTTTCAGATCTTAAAGATCATTTCCTTCCAACCCCTGGGCCATGGGCAGGGACACCTTCCAATAGCCCCGGTTGCTCAGCCTGGCCTTGAACACTTCCAGGGATGGAGTGTCCACAGCTTCTCTGGGCAACCTGTTCCAGTGTCTCGCCACCCTCACAGTAAAAAATTCCCTCTTTCTGTCCAACCTAAATCAACTCTCTTTCAGTTTAAAACTGCTGCCCCTTGACTGGTTACTACAGGCCTTGGTAAATGGTCCTTCTCCGTATTGCTTATGAGTCCCCTTTAGGTACTGGGACGCTGCTGTAAGGTCTCCCTGGATCCTTCTCTCCTCCAGCTGAACAACCCCAGCTCTCTCAGCCTTCTTCATAGGAGAGGAAGTAAACTTGCAGCTAAAAGGCAGTTTGAGTAAGTCAGTTCCCCTCCACGCAGTTCTCCACATGAGCTCAGGAAGTGAAATCCTCTCTCTGCTCCGAGTATTCCACGAGTTTGTGTGCACAAGCTCCCTCCCATTCTTAAAGAAGCGATTGCACAGGCTTTGGAGAAACACAGCTGTGAGTACACAGAGCTGAAGCACATGACGTACACAAAGTACAGAAGTTCAAGCCTGCTTGGCACCTTGAGAGGTTTTGTTGTTGGTTGGTTTTTCCCACACCATGACGGTGCTTTCAACTCAATGCTGTGCTGGTACCACTCTGAACATATTTAAGAACAGCCTATGTGAATCAGAAAAATGGGAGAGGCAAAGCAACTGCTGCTGGAAGACCTATCTGCTAAAGTTTTACATACAAAAAGGTCAGCTTCATAGGAAGATTAGGCAATGTATTAGCTATGAAAATCCAAATACTTTGCTTTTTGTTGTTGACATAATTGGTTTTTAGAGATTTGTACAACCTCCACCTGAATTCTAAAACACTGAATGTGCTGCATTGCTAGAATTGTATGCTGTACAACTCACAAGTGATTGTTGCATGATCATCCCACAACCACTGATACCTAGCAACAACCTGGAAGTTTTCTGTTCCTGGGTATTTGTTACTGCCACATGTACTTTAAAAGAATTGGGAAAAGTGGAAAGATTTAGCTCATGTGGACTGCAATGTTTTCAGTTCTAAGTGTTTATTTAGTTGAAACAAATACTAATGTGATAGGCTTGTTTAAAGCCTGCCTTTCAGAGCTACAATATGGCCAGAGAACTCATTTCAAGCTCAGGTAATTTCTGTTTATAGATACATCTAATTATATGTGCAACTAATCTAGGTTAGATAGTGTGCTAGTGAAGTACCAGAAGGGAGCCTACAAATAAACTTGGATGGGGACATTTTACAAGGACATCTAGTGACAGGACATGGGGGAATGGCTTCAAATTGAAAGAGAGTAGGTCTAGATTAGATATTAGGAAAACAAATCTTTACTGTGAGGGTGGTGAGTCACTGAAACAGACTGCCCAGAGAAGCTGTGGATGCCTTGTCTCTGGAAGTGTTTAATGCTAGGTTGGGTGGGGCTCTGAGCAACCTAGTCTTGGGATTGAAACTAGTTGATCTTTATGGTCCCTTCCAATCCAAACAATCCTATGATTCTAGGAACTTAATTTATACTTTATATTTCTTTGTGAAGGTAACACTTGTCAAGTTTGGTAAATGTTGATTTCCTGAACATTGCAGAGCATGAATGTTGTTTTAATCTGCAACATCACAGTTTATTGGCTTAAATTGTTTTAACAACACATGAAACACTATTTTATTTGTTCAGCTTAAATAAGCAATTTTAGACACGCAGCTTCCCTTTTGGATCTTTTTAAGTGCTATGAAATAAACAGGTGTATTCCTGCTTGAAGAGTTTGTGTTTTGGGGGAGGACTTTCTGGCAGTGCTTTTCTAGCTCCTTAGGTGCAAACAAAGTAATTCAATGGAGCAGTCCATATGCACTGTATGGAAAACAACAGTTTACAAAATAGAAATCATCAACAAATAAAGATGTAGAAAAAAACCCCAGGTTTTATTTACGATACAGTGAGGATGGAATTTAACTATAAAAGCCAAGAAGCATCTGAAGCAGGAGCAAGGTGAGCTATTGAAAAATCAACTGTCATTGCTATAAAAGTCTCTTTTTCCACTTCAATTTTAAACATTCAAGTATATAATCAGATTACACAAATAAGAAATTTTCAGCTGATCCTTTTTTTCCCCACTCTCTTGCAATGGTGGCAGATAACTTTGGCCTAAATTGCTTCTTTCTACAAAAGGAAAGAGCTAGCCATTCTGTCCATTTATCAAGCCTTTTCTATGGGAAAGGATTATGCCAAATAAATGCCTTGCTTCCTTCTCCTTTGCTTTTGCAAGGATGGCTGTGTGCAAGTTGGGATGGTGGTCATCCCATTGCCACATGTCCTTGGCTGCTAAGACAGCATGCCTTCAGCCAGCCAGCTGCAAGTTCTGTGTTAGAAGGTCATGTGGCATCAAGCAATGTGCTCTCCTGCAAAGCCTACCCTATGTGCAATTGCTGCTCCAACACTACGTGGGTAAAATCTGTTTGTGATGAGTGGCTTAATTTCAGAGGGGAAAAGCTGCAATGAAAAACCCAGTTGGTGCTGCTGCTGTGTGGATGGTGTGACACAGATGAAATGTCCACAGCACAGTGAAACATGAGATCCATCAGCTTGGGGTATGTCTAGAGAAAAATCATCAAGCCTATAAAATAAAATGCTGATCTTCCTTGTATAGACTCCTAGCCAAATAGGAAGAGTTGCATTTTGCGGTTACTGTTTCTGGGAGCACTGTGGGCTTCTCTGCTGTTGGCAGTGGTTAAGTGCTAAAGCATGGCGAGGCTTGAAAAAAACCAAATACAATAAAAAGATGATTGTTTTGTGTATGTTTGAAATGCCCAAGCATAAAGTACTAAAAGTTAGCTTTCAATGCTGGACATAGGTGTTTTGGACCACAGTACGTTTTCAGTATTTTGCAAGGATTTAGCAATTTGCTCACCCTATGTTAATTAATGAAACTGCAGCTGTTAGTGTTTACTGTTGTGACAAATGCAGTAAATAGAAGGATACATATATTCTGTCAAAGTAAATGCAGTGGATATCTGCCCAAGGTAACCATTTATTATTGAAGGTTTTTTGGTGTTTCAAAGGTGTATTTCTATCATTTGGCAAATTATGTAACGTTAGACTAGCAAAAAATGTGTATATATACTGCATAGTAGGGGTACACAGCACTATATCTGTGTGTTAGATTTAATTTGCTTTTACAGATAATTAGGAAGAAATATTTCCATTCAGCTTTTGAGGTAATACGTTAAAAAAAGCACCAACATGACTTATTCAATTGTCTAACCATCATAGAAGGCTCCACTGTACAAGAACTACATGATAAGGTGGTTCCTTATACTGTGAAAGCTATAAGTTTTTCATACAGACTTGGCATCTGCTGATATGGCTTCGGATGAGTCCTGCCTTGAGTGTATCTGCCGAGGGCTTGCTTTGGAAGGGTTGGTCGATCGTGGTGAGCCAGAAGCTGTATTTGTTTGCAAAGTAGTGACAGGTTCCGCGTGCGCCGTTGCACTCGATGAAAGGAGTCGCTCTGAAATCTTCCAGGCAGCTCCCAGGAGAAACCAGAGACTGTCCTCCACCTTCATCACCAGCAGCAGTGTGCTAAAGGAGACAAGGAGGGCAGCATTCAGAGTACAACCTCAGGCAATGCTGTCATAAATCTACATGTGTGACAAGAGAAAAAGCACTGTAATTGCTCAGAATTCTTGTCTCCAGAGCAGAAAGTCGGCCAATCCTGCAACTGTGTAAGGGTTTGGCTGTGCTGCTATAATTATATAAAGGAGCTAGCTCATATGCTGATGTCACTTTAAAATCATCTGACAAACTTCTATAGTTAAGATTTTCGCTGTTGAAAGTCTTAGAATTGGAGAATCATTTAGGTGGGAAGGGCCTACTGGAGGTCACTTCAGCCGTCAAAGCAGGTCGACACCAAAGTTGCCCTCGGGTGTTTCAGGGCACCGTTGAGTTGCTAATACCTCCAAGGATGGACTTTACACAACTTTTCTGGGCAGCTTGTTCCTCTGTTTTATTACCCTCACTAAGAAGAACTTTCCACCATATATATCTAACTTCTATTTCCCAAGTTAAAAAGTCTGTCTAACTCTCCATCACGCATGAAGAGCACTGTTGAAACAAAATTGTCTTCTATACAAATAACTAGTTCCTTCTATGACATTTTTTTTTGACAGCAGATTACACCAAAATCATACACCTTCAACATACACTGTTACCTTTGACAGGTACAGTGATAATGAACTGAATGTTACTTTTCTTCTGTCACAGACATTGCTAATGAAATGGGTGTTTTCTCTGTCCCTTTAAGAGCTATACAGCTGCACTTTTAAGTGATACTGTTGAATTTTCTGTTAGAAACTGAAAGAATCTACAATAGAAAGAAAGCAGCTGGAAAATAAAGTTTTTAAATACTTTTGTAAACGTAGGGAGAAATCTGGGCACATTCAATAGGTTTGCCTGCCTATGTTATAATAAACACCATACTATGAAAGTGCAAGCTCTAATTGGCTTATGCTGCAAGAGGCCCACTGTGTTAGATGAGTAACAGAAATGGCCACCTTTCTGTTTCAGCACTTTCAGCAGAGTAAAAGACTGATCTCTGGCTCATGTCACATGCTGCTGAGGTTTAGATAGTTGTGGGGTTTTTAAAAAAATGCAAAAAGCAACAACTCTCTCCTCTCTAAAGGCTCTCACCTAAACCTTGTAGCCTACCAGCTACAAATTGGCAAGATTTGCTAAGGTATGAAATTCATGAGCAAAACCATTCTAGCATCCCTCTAGAAGAACAAAGTTGGTAAGAAGCAGCCTAAAAACTATTACAACTTTAAGGCCTCTGCAGTTGGAGCAGCAAAGCAGTTAGAAAAACTGGCCAGGGATCAGACTCACTTGGCAACCTCAGGATGAACACTGACATTTCCATGCTTGGTGTACAAACTCCAACTCTATTCTTACAGCATCTCTTCTGATATTGACTGTGGTCTTTTATCCCTTTGCAATGCTTACTCCTCTCTGCTTGTATTAGCTGCCCTTGCTACATGAAAACTGACTGACTTCTATGGCTGTTGGGGCAGGAGTCTGTGCTGACCGTGTTGTACCTCACAGGGGAATGAAGTGACAAATTTAAGCAAGGAAGTAAAACAGTAGGTACTCTGAGATAATCACAAGTGTGCTGTACTTCTTTCACAGTTGCCTGAGAAGCAAAAATGCGTACACCAAACACTTCATTAGCTCCAAAAGCTAGCTGGGAAAACATAAACTTTTCTCACTGTGTGTTCTAGTGCTGACAGACTTTTTGTCCTGGCAAAAAGTTACTGCTAAGGTGATAACTTTGCTCTTAAAAATGCTCAGTGTTTATACAAGGCTTTGCAAACAGTTAATACTTGGCATTCTTTTGAGTAACTATGAGATTGGTAGCAGGGCTTTTTATAGAAACAAAAGAAAGGTCAAATATAGTGCTGGTAAAAAATTTGACCTGCTCTCTAAAAACAGGAGGTATATTTTCTGTAACTAATAACTTCAGATTTTCCTTTGACCTTATTTTCTGAAAAATTTAAGTTTTTTGTTTTTTGCTCATACAAATAGTTTGTGGGTAAGATTGACTATTGTTCTTTTATGGTGTCTTCTGCCACAGAAATCTTATTTTTTTCCTAACGCTGCTTCAGGATTCAGCCCAGTCTTCAAAGAGTTAACAACATGGGCACACTGTTGCAGGTTTTGACTCTCATGTACATCAAGCAAATCAGAAAAATGAGCATCTGTTAGACCATTCACTAACATTCTAGCTGCTCTTTACCATGTTAGACTCCCTCCAGTGCTCACATGATCCCTCTGTATGGTCTTGCAAGAAAAGCAGGTCAGGCCCTTCAGTAGGTCTTCTGCTGCACACCTAGCACTAAGTTTTTCTGTAGCATCCCATTTCCAAATTATCACATCATAAGATCTAAGAGATCCTGTAAGCCATGGGACATACAGCTCAGCTCTTATTGCCATTAAACATAGAACATGGAAGCTTAGTTTTAAAAACAATCAGAGGCTGTCTCTTTCCAGACAAAGTGAAAGACTTTGGCTTCTAAATGTTCAACCAAACACTTATGATTTTTAAGTTTCAGCGATGGGAGAAATTTGTTGTTTTGTGTTTTTTTCCTAGATCAACTTCTTAACAGTGATGTACATAAGTACCTCCCAATCTTTAGCTGTTAAAATGCTTTGTAGGCTATTGTTGCACCTCAGCACAATTTTATTTGTTAATCCACAGCTTTGTTCTGCTCTGAAGCTTTATTTTGTACATTCAGTAAAGTCTCCAGATACTATTCTAACAAGAGACAATTTTCTCTGAAATTCACAGAAATTTTGTTCTTTCTCATCTGCTTCCTAGAAACTAGTTTTGTAGTTCCCTGGTTCCCCAGTATGATGCATGGTTTTGATCTTGCTGGATTTAAAGAGGAGCAGCCTTCCTAGTATCTACAACTCAAATTTAAAACCCAGTGTGGCATAAAACGTGACACTTGAGACCAGATACCATAAGGAAGGAATATCCAATCCACAAACTGCGCCAGCCCTCAGGACAGTGAGGAATAGAAGCTTCTTGGCTATGGACAGCAATTGCCACAGCCGGGGCCTCACAAACCGAGCAGCGACTGATATATGGCTTAATGTCTTCTTCTGCCACAGGCATCATTGGAAGAGGTGCTGTAGTTGAGAGCCAGTAGGATTTATCATTTCGACTTGCATAGTAACAGATATCCCCAGGGTTACAGTAGAGGAATGGCATAGTACTAAAACGAGACAAACATGAGCCAGCAAGCCCTGTTAAAAAAGAAGTAAAAAAAAAAAGCAATCATTCTCACAGAAGACAATGCACATTTTCAGTTTCCTGCTCTTTCCTAAATACCTGTCAGTAAAACCTTGTGGTCCAGAATGTTTCACTGGCTTTACAGGTTCCCTTGAACAACACTAATGACTTACAGGAGCTCTCTTGGGACTCTACAAAGACATGCAGTTTTTATCTTATTTTGGTGTTTCCTAAGCCTGTTTGCTGATGTCCCAACTTCTGGAATTGAGGCTGCTGCTAGCAACATCTGTACATACCTAGATCCTGGTTGTGTGCTTTCTCTTGTCCTTCAAAGTACAGTAGGCTGTATCCACTCCAGAGTTTGTTCATGCCAACCGGGCACATTGGCTCTTGATCGGACTGGCTGTGCTTCACCAGCAGGTAGCCCATGCTGACACTGCGACCCGGCATGCCTGCTGGCCCAGGGCTACCAGGGCGGCCTGGCTGACCTTAGAAGAGTGAGGAAAAGAAAGAATACAACTTAGTTTGTGCTCCCACAAATGATCTGATGCCAGCTGATATTCCAGTTAAGCTGCTGATGAAAAAACTTAATTGCATGATGCCTCTTCTTATAGTAAGTTATTGTTAAAAGAGCTGCGATTTTAGGATTATAGCAGTTGCTTTTGAAGTAGATTGGTGCTTGATCAGGCTCCCTGGTTTTCTAAGATGATGTATTTCATGTCAGAGCTAGGGAAAGTCACCAACAAAATGCTGATGAATTTGATCATATTTTGTACAGTACAAATGAGCATATTTTTCCTTTAAAATGTTTTCTTACTCCAAAATTAACCAATGTTTTTTTAATTGCTTGCATTTGTTTCATACACTTGAAACTATGTTCTGCAAATACCTTTTTCTCTGTGTACTTAGCTAATTAAGATAGTAATAATTCTGCTCTTTGATTTGATAAGGACACAAGTATTTCTTTTACAAAAACATTCCCTTAAACTTCATCTATCCAAATATCACCTACCCAGCCATTCATTTCCATGAATTTAACTGTTAGTAAAACACTAGGCTGAAAATACTTAAAAAGAATATAAAAACACACTCAGATCAAAACAAACTTACTAGTGGACAGACATCTACATCTATCAAAATTTATTCTGAAAATATTGCTGTAAGAGAACGGCTAACAACTAGTTAGTTGTCGCTTTTCAAGCATCTATGAAGACAGAAACTTTCTCTCTCTCTATCCCGCCCCCCTCCCCCCTCCCCTCCTCTCCTTCCAGTGACCTAGTAACTACAGAGCAATTTATTGCAGTGAAATGGGAAAGAGGGAAGAAGTGCCGTGTGATATCTCTTACCTTCAAATCCCACCGGACCCTGAAATCCTGTTCCTCCTTGTTCACCTCTGGAGCCGGGAGGAGCTGGAATGCCACCCCTGCCCTGGAGTCCTGGCTGTCCAGGTGAACCTCTGAAACCTTGCACAACAATGTTTGTAAGCACAGCGACTGCAGAGGTATCAAGATGCTACCAACTTTGTTAACATGTACTTGTGTATGTTTGGTCCTATCTGCTTGGTTTACTAATTTACACTAGAGACAATTTACTAATTTTCACTATGGTGCTTGCTCAGGCAAAAAGCACTAATTTCACTGGAAAAGGTTCCTGAGATCAAGACTACAAGAACCCCACAACCATGATCCTTCATTTTTGCTACTACTCATCTCTGATGAGGCTCACAGCAAGATGTGCACTGACTGCATTGGGTCCACACATCACTAGCACTACGTTATTCCTTGGGTTGACAGCACTCCCACGAGGATGTTCACATTTCCACCAAAGGTAGTCTTGAGTGAGATCCATATCCGATCCTGCTTTGGCTACGTGAGCATTGCCCAAGTTTTCTCCTGTTTGCTTATGTTCTGAATGTGAGGAGGAAAGCCTGAGCCCCAGCTTTGGAAGACCAAAAAATTGACTCTCCTTTCTGTCTTACAGAATTTTAAGTAGAAGAGAGTCAAAGCAGTGCTCTGGTGCCTCACTCTGCTAAGGGGAATTGAGCTTTCAGTCTGAGTGTGCAATCCCTACCTGGATCCCCTGGTGGACCTTGAGGTCCCATATCTCCCGGGCTTCCCTGAGGTCCTATATTTCCACGGGGACCTGGTGAACCTTGCTCAGCAACCAGCCTTGGAGGAAGAGGGGGCAGCCCAGGAGAGCCTGGAGGTCCCTGGAAGCCTGTGAGCAAGATGAGATAGTTTGATTAAAAGAAAAACCCAACTACCCTGTATTTTTCCTTTATGCGCTTTAACCCACAGATACGTTGCTCTTACTTGGCTGCATATGTATGAGAGGGGCTATGGTCTGTGACTCATCACTTTGGGTATAGCAGCTATATTATATTGGTTGAACGTGTATGAGTATGGGATCTCCAAGATGAGACAATCACCAAGAGATTGTGACATATGATAATCTACAAGAGATTACTTTCTCTTGGACAGTACACAGACAAGCGGAAGGAAATGAATGAGGCTATTTCCCTCATTTATGACACAGGAACCTGGGAAGTTCCACCCATACAGCCAACAGCTCTCTGAAGGGCAGCACCATCTTCTGGTGGGCTTCAAGAGACACAAATACATGATGGAGTGAAGGATTTTAAAGCTCTTTCTAAATATCCAGTATGTCTACTTTGGAGGATTAGTTCAGATCAGAAATTCTTTTTTTTTAACCCCAAAAGTGGCTCTGATTTGGGAGTCGTCACCTCATACAATTAAATTCATAAAGGCAAAAAATTGACTACTCATGTTAAATTCATGTATCTGTCCACTTGAATTTGCCAGGATTCACACAATTGTGTGAGACGGAGAGGACTCTGGAGGTCACCCAGCCCAACCTACTGCTCAAAGCAAGGCCAGTTAGATCAGCTGCAAAAATGAGTGGTTTGGAGAGGAGTCATATCTGACTGTACTTACCAGTTACTCCTCTATCCCCCTTTGGTCCAATAGGTCCCAAATCTCCTGGAAATCCTACTGTGCCCATAAAGCCGATGACACCTTGTTCACCCTTACGACCTTTAATGCAAAATGACAGGTGGCATTATTGCAGATCAAGTGAGTGCAAAAGTCATGGTATTAAAGTTACTGTGGCACAGGAGGCTCCCCTGCTGCTCCTGATCGAGATCAGCATTTCCCATCCTTACCTTTTGGTCCAGGGAATCCAGGTATTCCAGGTCTCCCTGCTAATCCAGGATCACCTCTGCTTCCCTTCTGGCCAATTTCTCCAATCACACCTGTTTGTCCACTTTCTCCTTTGCTTCCTGGTGGAGCAGGTATTCCAGGCTGCCCCTGTGGTCCTGGATAGCCTGTTTAGAGGACATATAGGTTGTAATCTGTTTGTACTTAAACTTGGGCACAGAGGAAAATAACAGAACTATCTAATTGTATCCCATCAGGTTTAATCTCCTTAATTTGAGGAGGGAGCAAATGTTTAGCTCCCCAACAGACTATTTCTTTACTCCTGCCCCTGCTCTCAGTCTGGCATACCCTTATGCAGCAGTGGCAGAGGAATTAGAATGTGAAGCTCTCACACAGCACAGTGTCATCTCAAGCCAGATTTCAGCAGCAGTGGGGCGCCTGCTGAGATACAGCCTTCAATGAGCTATTCATTCCCTAGCAAATGCCCCATTTCACTTTGTGCCTCCTTGCTTCATCCTAAATTTTCCAAGTAACTAGAGAGAAATCAGAGAGCAGCGAGTACCCGACTCAGTGCCAGGTGGTAAATAAGCCAAGGACTTCCATGTATCTTAGTGCTTCAGTTGAACACCTGGAACCAAACAAGTACTTCATGCTGTTTTGGGAATTATGGGAATTCCCATAATTCCCATAATCCCAAGCTTCTAGAATTTCATATTGCCTGAAGCTAAACCCGGCAGGTTTCTCTTCAGTTACCTCTGCTTCTTACAAGACATTTGGACTTTGTTTATGAGGGGAGAGTGGATTACTAACTAGGGTTTTAAGTGGGGCATCTCTTATGCTGCCTGTTGAAGTCGGATCACATGTGGAGACAAATGCAAGATGTCTGCATGTGTGAGAGAGGCAGGCTCATAGCTGGGACTTTTAGAGGGAAGAGCTAATGCTTCCCAGTGTGAGTTAGCTTGCATGGTCATTTCACATAGGAGAATTCTGTAAATGATTAAGAAAATATTCCATAGACTTGTAAATCTGCCACAGACCTCAGATTTTAAAGATTAGCATAATGCTTCTGAAAGTTCTTAAGAGAATTCTGGATTATTAAATCTGTTATTTGCATGAAAATCAAACCCTTCTATCAGGACAACCTGGAGGAACTGCCTTTTGCTTTCAAGAGGTCTGTCCCTATTACCATATGTACTATTAATTCTGTCCAAGAATTATTCGTACATTTTAATGTCGTGTTTAATAGGGCTATTTTACCAGATCAAGACAGAAATAACATGCCTACTGTTGCTTACCCAATACCTAATCTTCTATTGTAGTCTAAGGGCACAACCTTGTACTTAACGTTTATTGGTGTCTGAGGGGGAACAAGGCATGAATTACCTGGCACTCCATCTAGACCTGGGGAGCCTTTATCACCAGGATATCCTGATATATTTGAAATTCCAGGAGGGCCTGGAAATCCATCCTGTCCAGGAATACCAAAGGGTCCTGGGACTCCTGAAAGGAAAAGAAAAAAAAATCAATACTGCAAGGAAAATGCACAATTGCAATTTAAAGAACTCACCTTAGAATAATAATAAAGAATGAGATTTTCAAAATGGAAAATACCTCCAGTTCTCACTGATTTTTGTTTTACTTTTTTCAGATGATGTTGAAATTTTTCTTAAAAGAACCAAATACTTGGTCTCTGCCAAAGCTCTCTGGATAGCTAATTACATATCACCATGTGAAATGTTAATAATCTTGTGTCTGCCAGCTAAAATATAAGAAGGTATTTCTTATATTAGCATTTCTTGGGGTTGGTTAAAACCAGACGTTTGAATCCAAGAAGTTCTCTACAGATGAAAAAATGTTAAATGAACAAAAGTCTGACCTACCAATAACAGATTATTCTTTTAAGTAGATTTTAGTTGTCAGGAAGCCAAAAGACCCCTTTTGTTTATTCATTTAAAAAAATAATAATATTTAATCATGACAAACAAATGTACCTTACCTCAGTGAGGTAAGCTGTTTCTTCCAATGCTTGATAATAGATCTCTGAATGTTATTTGACATGGGACAGCATGTTAGTAACAATAAAGTGTAACACAAAGAATAGGAATGAGCCATTGAACCAAGCAGGCAAAGACAGTAAGGTTTTATATATATATCAGTCCTTAATCCTTTCTGAGGCAAAATGTTGGAAAAATTAAAAAAAACCCAAACAAAACCCCCTGTAATTAGTTATTTGCTTGTAACATTAATCTGGTGGCTTCTTCTACAACTACTTGAAAAGAGGTTGTAGCCATGTGGGGGTCGGCCTCTTCTCCCAGGCAACCAGTGACAAAACATGAAGACACAGTCTCAAGCTGTGCCAGGGGAAGTTTAGGCTGGACATTAGGAAAAAAATTCTGCACAGAACGAGTGATTGGCCATTGGAATGGGCTGCCCAGGGGGGTGGTGGAGTCACTGTCCCTGGAAGTGTTTAAAAAAGGACTGGATGTGGCACTTAGGGCCATGGTTTAGTGGAAGAGATCATAGGTTGGACTTGAAAATCTCAAAGGTCTTTTCCAACTTTGTTAATTCTGTGGTTCTGTTTTGAATGAAGAAAACCAGGTGGTGACCCATACTGAGGTAAGTGCAGCCTGTAACAGCACGGTGGGTTTGAGCTGGAAGGCTGTATGCTTATACTACACGAGGGCTGATGGTGCCAGCAAAGCACTGTGCATGAGAACAGAGCCCCCGAGGTGTCAGCAGGACAACTGCACACTGATGGACACTGAAGCTTTCAGGAGGAAGGTAAGCACTGACAGATTTGCAACGAAAGAAAGAACGAAAGAAAGAACGAAAGAAAGAACGAAAGAAAGAACGAAAGAAAAGTCATAGTGTTTGTGTAACCAGAACCTGATTAAAAATATTTTGGGAGCCCATGGCTGAGAGTAGCCTCTGGCATTTGCAGCTTGCTGAGCTCAGTGGGTGCTACAAGATGCTGCTACCGTGAGGAAGGACCCAGGCTGTCCAGCACTGGGGAACACACACTGGTGTTTCTAAGCAAAGGCTGGCTGAGCTGCAGCACAAACTCCAAACAGTGACCTTCTCGACTTTGGGAGTTCTATACAACAGTCTACGCAATACTGCATTTTTTGACGTCTCTAACGTGCATGGCTGAAGCAAAGAACAAGTGGATGTCATTCTCTGCAATACAAACCTGGAACACCTCTGTCTCCCTTTTGGCCTGGAGGTCCTCGGCTGCCTTCCACTCTGCTTGGTTCTCCTGCTTCTCCTTTGTCCCCCACTACACCGGGGAAACCTGCAGAGCCATACCCATCTGGACCTGTTGTGAAGTTGTTCAGAATTAAGAGAAATGTTTCGGCATGTAACAATGCATCAGCATACTAATGCACATGTATAGAGCATATGGATTTACAAAATACATGTGGAGTCATGCAATGGTTCATTGAAAAAAAAAAAATCTTGTAATGGGAAAAAAGGCCTTGAGGCTTTAACTTTATAAGAGGAAAGAAGTTATATTTTGAAGTTTTGTTCTAATCCATCTGTGGGGCAGCATATTGTGTATGAAGTTGTTTGCCTGAATCTACAATAATGAAGAACATTCCACATTGGGCTTTGGAGGACACAGATCTCACAGATCAAACTTGCAGCCAACACAATGTTGTGCATATGAACAGGCAGACTAAGAGTCTCACTTACCTGGTGATCCTGGCAAGCCCTTAGTGCCTGGTAAACCATGCAGCCCACTGATTCCTCTTAAGCCAGGTAAGCCTGTTTTAAAATAACATTCGTGATTATCATAATAGTTTCTAAGAGTTTCTATAAATTCCTAGGCAAAAAATTCAAATACTTGAATACTATTCTATGTTAAAATCTGATGTATTATATGCAATATAATATATATATATAATATGTATATACATATTATATGTATTATATTAATTATAATAAGCTTATTATGAAATACACCACATCATGGGTTTGTGATTGGTAAATTTTGTTATAATTCAATAAACTCATTACTCTGACCCATCTAATAGCATGCCATCACTTCCAGTCATGCTGCCACAGCTTTTTTAATACCCATTTAGTTTTCCAAAACCCTGACACCAAGAAAATTGTGGCATAATTGTAGGCTCTAAATGTGGATAAAATAAAGCTGTCTTCAGGAGAAATTCAGTGTCATTTAAAAAAACCCAACAAAACCCTAACAAAATGTCTAATAGCTGCTGTTACTGTTGTTACAGGTAAAATTTATTTCATCTATTTGTACCAGTCAAAGGGTAAGCACGATGTTAAAGCTATTAGACAGGTATCTCTAATCAGTGGATGAAGCTCTGAAGGACAATTCTATATCAGAAAAATAAGTGTCTGTCTTTCTCCACTGTCTATAAAGGCAGCCTTCATAACTGTATCAGCTTAGCTTTGACGCAGAGTCAGATAAAAGAATCTTACTAAAAGTAATTTCTGGCTGTAAGGTAGGAAAAAAATCTGCTAACTTAATATATTACGGAATTAAGTGGCATCCGATGAGATTCTGTATCCTGTGATACAAACAGCTTCATTTAAACTTCACTTGCATTTTGATAGCACAATTCTGTCTAAGCCATAAGTTATTTATTCTTGAAACCAGATATTGGATCAATTCAGAGATTTTGGTGATGTTGAGGGACAAATAAGTTGCCTGCTATCTAATGCCACATTAGGTATTCTCATACCGTCTATCACTACCCTTGCTGCATTTTAAATATTTTTTTTTGTTTCCTGAAAACTTTCTGGTTGAAGGATGTCATCAGCAGTTAGAATGAGCTGAGAAGACACGTGCCTTTGTTAATGCCCCTGGACTTAGCACAGGAAAGTGCCACCCTGAATTGCAAAAGGCCCCTTTTCTTCTTCACCCCAAAGGAACAACTGAAACAATTGAATAGCTGAAGCTGTATGAATACCTGCTTGTCCTGGTAAGCCAGGCCAGCCGGGAGTTCCCTTTTCACCTTGATATCCTGGTGTCCCAGGGTTTCCTTGCTGCCCTGGTGGGCCAACCAGTCCTGGCAAACCTGTGCAACAACAATGAATCATTGCTCATGAGTGTTCTCAAAACCAATAGCCCAAAACACAGACTTGTGCTACCTTCATTCTCCCAGGCAACAAAATGAAGATTCTCCCTTCCTAATGTCATTGTATGACATTACACTGCTCATCCAAGTGGAAGAAAACTAAAGAGAGCAAAGGTGGGAGAGAGAAAGTATAAAAGAACAGTTCATTACAAACTTCAGGTTTCTGGCAACCTCAGAAAGACAGTGTGCTTCTTCCATTAAAATGATAACCTGGCTTCTATTGCCAGTTACAATAAGTAATTTAATTTCTGTGAACCTCAATTTCCCCTTCTGTCACACCTCTTTTGCCTTTCCAACTGGAAAGCTGATCAGACAAGGACTGTTTCCCAGTGAGGTACCTATCCAAACTCTTCCTTTCTTGGCTGGAGTTTTTAAGTACTCTAATTAGGAGTAACATGGGGAGCAATTGGTCTAAAAGAGCATTTCTATGATCCTCCTGCAATAAGACATGTTCTTAAGCCTCAAGTGTATGATCCAGCCACAGCTGAACCTGACTTGGCTTCTCTTGTACAGCTGGCCAATGAGCCTGGCTCACAGGCTCTATAACTGTGTCCTGGGGAATACTGACTTCATGTATGGAGGAAAAGATCATTGAAAAGCCCACTTCCTTGCAGTACTGCAACAATATTAGAATATCTGAGTATGCCAGTACAACACTTGACTGGACACATGATCACTATAAAAAAAAACCAAAACTGATATGATGCAGAATTAGGTTTTTGACATTTCCTCTTAACTTCTACTGTGAATTCCACATTCCACATCCTTGTCACTGTTCTTCACCAACTTACAGAATGATCAACATATTAAAAATCTTACTGATTTTCTTTTGAGGGGAAATATTTTTTTCATTCTTTTCTTAAATTGTTTTATTCTTTGGAGTGTTAAGAAGAATATTTTACCTTCCTGTCCAACAGAGCCAGGGTCACCCAGCGTGCCCTTGAGGCCTTCAATGCCAGGGAAACCAGGATCACCACCTTCACCTTTTTGTCCCACGCTTCCTCTTATACCTGGAAAACCACAAAACCAGTATATTCTTTTAATAATCTTTATACAACCCTAAGCTAACAAACATGTGAGCTTGGCTACTGAATGGGTCCTGATCATGCCACACAAAGACATTTTTCTAGTCAGGATAGTTGCATGGTATGTGAGACTGAACAGTCATCTGGCCAAACCATCATTAAATTTGTTATTAAAAGTACTCCCAAACTTACGTGGAATATGACACTCATGTTCAAGTGTGCTGCATGTGCAGGGAAATTTTACAGTACAACCTAACCAACCCAATCCAAAATCTACCAGATTTTGCTATCTCCTCTTCCATAATTATGGCCTGATACTGCTCTTTTTGTTACCAATGGCAAAAAATTATACGGAAATGTTTACTGTAGTTGCATGTGATGTTTACTGCTATAATTATACTTTCAGTTGAAGAGGTAAATGTAGCACATGTTGATTTCAACAAAAAAAGAGATGAAGATCTCCCGGAAGTGTCATGAAAGCAAAATTTCAAGAGCCAGCAAAAAGCCCATAGTAAACTCCCCCTCCCCTCCTCTGCAGACTTTAATATATGGAAAGAAATACATCCAGAGAGCAACTGTGAAATTCATACCTGTTAAGCCTGGTACACCAACTTCCCCTTTAAGGCCTGGCATTCCCGGTAAATTTATAGTATCTCCTCGATCACCTATTTCAAGCAAAAATTTACACATGAAAGGCAAGACTTTAATTTAAACACTATTTTCTGTTGCTTTGAAGGAATTACAACTTCCAAGGCAAAATTCAGCAATTATTATCTTTTTAGAATACAGGAGAAGTAAGTTAAAGAAAGCAAAAAAATTCTCTAGAACAGCCTCCCTCACTGCCATGGATGGATTTATCCATGGACAGTACCTGTTGCATAAAATTAACAGTATTAACCTTTTCATAGTCTCCCACATCTGCAATAACATTCTGTAAGACTCTAAGACTGATGATCCACTAAGACCCTTCAGAACTTGATGTCAAGTATTTGATGGGTAATGAATACAAAGAGCACTCACATAAGAGAACAAACTCACCTAGTTCTCCATGTGAGCCAGGAGTACCAAAATGGCCTGAAATTCCTGGAACTCCCTTTTCTCCCTATCATATGATTGAAAACAGGTGTCAGTTAATGAGGTTGAGGATTTATTTAACCTTCCAAGCAGTGGAGTTTGGAAATACCGAAAATATTAAATTTACCATTTTTGACTTTCTGTAGTACTTTATAGAGCTGCAGGTCAATTAAGCTAAACCAGTACAAACCAAAGGTCAAGCTATATTGACAAAGGCTTAAGTCTGAAATTGAGGATATCCTACTACACATATATAGTAGTGAGCACCTATGCTGGTTTTGGATGGGGCAGAGTTTATTTTCTTCATGGCAGCCAATATGAGGCTGTGTTTCAGATTTGTGTTGGAAACAGTGTAGATAATGGAGGGATGTTTTCATTACTGCCCAACAGCACTTATACAGTGTCAGGACCTTTTTTGCTTCTCACCCCACCCTGCTGGGGATGCACAAGGATTCGGGAGGGGACACAGCCAGGACAGCTGACCCCAACTGACCCAAGGGATATCCCACACCATATGGTGTCACGCTCAGCACATAAGGCTGGGAGGACGGTGAGCTGGGGGGTAACACTGCTCAGGGACTGGCTGGGCATTGGCCAGGTGGTGGTGAGTGGCCATTTTGGTTTGTATCACTTGTCTTTCTTGGGGTTTATTTATCTCTCATTGTTATATTCCTTTTCATTATTCTTCTGTTATTATTCTTACTGTTATTATTATATTTTATTTCAATTATTAATCTTACCTCAACCCACAAGTTTTCTCACTGTTACCCTTCCAAATCTCATCTCCCCATCCTGCTGAGTGTATGGGGGGGAATTGAGCAAGCAGCTGTGTGGGGCTTAGTTTCTGGTTGGGGTTAAACTGTAACAGTCCTGCAGTCCTTGGTTAGAAAAAAGTCTTATTGAAACCTAAGGACAAAACTACCTGAGAAAGGAATGTAGTTTTTGTCTCTCTTGAATAAATGATATTTGTCAGTTGACTGTCAGGCCTCTTCTAAGTGTTTATTTCTTCTAGTGTAACTTATTTTGCAGCCAAAGTGAATGACAGAGATTTACCCTCTAGAAGCTAAGATTCTTCGACTATTCTACTGTTAGATGAGTGGCAGTGAGTGGCAGTCATGGGAGAAAGAGAAAAGTAAGGCCGGCATTGAGAATAATTTTTACCAACAGCTACAGCAACAGGAGTGACGACTTAGAAGGAATCACCTGGATCCTCATTGGCAAAAAGCTCGTACATGAAATTTGGATGTCTCACAATGGGAAAAGAAATTACTCTGTTTAATGAATGTTAGAGGGTTAGAATGTTAGAGCAAAAAGATTTGATCTATTTATTCACTGATTATTGCATTTTTATCTTGGCACAGTAGTTGTTCAGCACAATTTCAAGGGGTGAATGCCATTTCCTAGAGAAGCTGAATGTCATACAAGGACACCCTTATTCACTCATGGGCATGAACTTACTCTGACTCCTGTGCTGCCAGGGAAGCCTCTGATGCCAGGAGAGCCAGCAGGACCAGGATACCCTTTCAGACCTGTCAGCCCTTTCACGCCAACGTCCCCTTTCACACCAGCCACATAGCTGGGATGCCCAGGAGACCCTGGGGTTCCTGTCTTTCCAGGAATGCCTGGCATTCCCTTGCTACCTGAAGGTGGGGAAGAAGAAAAATAAATAAGGCAAGACTGACATGTAGTTGCTTGTGTTCAAGAAGTTTTCCTGCAAATGGCCTTCTCTAAACATGGCACCATGAAGTGCTATACAAGGCAGCACAAACACATTCACACACATCACCCGTCAAAGCTTTCCTTGGGGTGACTCTGTGAAATCCAGCTGAGAGCTCAGTTTTCACTGTCAGAGATTTTGCTGGGGGGCTGCAGTGCAGTGTTACAATGAGCAGGGAATATTTACTACGGTAGTTGAGAAAAGGCACCAATCGATAGTCCTGAATGTGCTTACTTTATTTTGCTGTGACCACTGACCTTTTAAGCCAAAGAATCCCTTTGTGCCTCTTTCTCCAGCATCTCCTTTTTCACCTTTAACTTCCATCATCATGCTGGGCATGAGCTTTGGGGGTTCTCCTGGGGGGCCTTGATCCCCACGGTCACCTAGAGGGTAAAAAACCCAACCATGTTACAAAAAGCTAGTCAATGGCACTACATTAGAAAAAGTGAATAGAAGAGTAAATTAGGAAAAAGGAATAATCTCGTACAACCTAGGGAAAATCCACTTGCATAAAAAGTAATCTGTGTCAATACGTGTCAATGGAACAGTCATGCTTAAGAAAACCTGAAAACTGAGTTAAACTTTCATACATAAAATCCTGGGGAGCTAGAACTAGACTCCTCTGTGATAGGTAATTTACTTCTCAGCAGATCAGTTAGGAATTATGTATTTATAAAAAAAACAAAATCATGATTTATAAAAAAACCTGAAAAGCACACTGGAGAAAGCACAGAAAAGTAGTTTAGTTGCAGTGAAAGGGAAATTCTCTGTCAAAAATCCTTGGGGAAAAGAAAGCGTTTGGATTTGTTACCAGTTATATTGTTCATTTTCTTGACTTTGTGTTTACTGGTGACATCAGTAAATAATGTCCTGAAGAAAGGACCCACACAGACTGTATGACTGTATTTAGTTCTTTCCGGGGTACAGAGACAGGACAGTAACCCAGACTTGCCTCCTGTGATTATGCACGGTCTTGTATTTCTTCACCAAGAAGTATATTTGCACTTCTCTTCACAGGGGCTGTTTTCACACTTTCCTCTTGCTGAGACCTCTTCTGAGTTATTTGGATCACTATTCTGCAACCTCTGAATTGCAGATGACTTTTTTTTTTAAAATACCAATCTCAGGGTCCCTAGAAAGAACATTTCAGCCTTGTGGCAAAGCATTTATTTAAAGATAATTGTATGCAAAGAAAAGAGGACTGAGTTACAATTTTCATTTCTCTGGTGATGATATCGACTGATATGTTTGTGACTTTTAACTATTTAATTGCCTTGTTTTCTGAATATACTTCCTGGGAAAAGGATTTGTTGACTTCTGCACATGCCCAGAAATGCCACTGTCTGAGCTCAGATGAATAATGATACGTCTGTCTCCAACCTTAAACATGTAAAGATTCATAAAGAAGTAACCTTTCCCTGAGCCTAAAATCCAGGCCTCTTGGCCAGAGGCCCATGTGTGAATTAGGTGGAGGAATGTCTGAACTAAATTTACCATGTGAAAAATGTGTCTTCTTTATGTCCTTGTAAAATAGTTCTGCAGATGTGAAGAGCAAACACAGTGATACCACCCATAAGCAAATACCTTTGAAGCCACGTGCACCCTGTGAGCCTTTATCACCCTGAGCCCCAAATGGGCCAAATTCTCCTTTGATTCCCTTGATGCCTGGTCTTCCTTTTAGGCCTGTCATGCCTTTGAAACCATCAATGCCAGGTGAACCTCTTAAGCCTTTAAAGAAAGAAGGGGAAGAAAACGGTTACTTCACTCAGATTTCTGCAAACTAAGTAAATGTGAACCAGCAACGCATGACTAAAACAGCATGAAAACTTCAGTGCAACAGTACATATTTTTTGGGTGCCTTGATGCCTACAGCAACCTACAGCTTTGGAGCAGGCACCTAAGCTCTCTGAGAGGTAGTAGAGCTCCTGAGGTAATGTATTCTCAAGAGTACACTAACCTGCCCCAACTGGCCAAGAGGAGATGTGATGTCCAGAACTTAGTGTATTCTTTTGAAAGATCAGTTCAACCCCTCTCCTAGAGGTAAACTAGAGAAAGGTACTTAGTTCCACACAAGGTTTTTAGTCAGCCTATTCTACTACATATAGAGATACAAACCATGGGTCTAGGACTGGCTGGCCCTTTCTCACCAAAAATTCTCCTACTCCTCTTTTCTAAGAGGATGATGTTTTACATGGGCAATGCTAACAAATAGATCTTAATTTCTCTCAAATGAGAGCTGATCAGTATTCCGGAGTTGTCCTAGGAAAAAAGTCCTATCTTTCCAATGGATGAAATTGCAACCTGCATTTTTAAGCATGCATCCCTGTTTGTGATTAACTTGCTTCATATGGAGTTGAATCCTCTTAAAACTCCTGGTGGTGTAGGCAAAGTGCATTATACACAGTGTTTGCATGGCTGACAGGTGACAATCTCACCTTTTCGATATGGCATTAGTATCCTGCTAGAAGTCAACATCGAGGTCTTGTGTCTGGCATTGCTCAGTTTACAACTCCCAGCTTTAAAAAACTTTAAAGACAAGCTTTGGGAAAACATGTCTTAAATTTCACTGAGGGCCAGTGGGACTAGGACAAGGGAAAGACTTTTAGAGAGAGAAAAGCGTAAATACTGTATATTTTTTAAAATGAGAAATAGAGCAGCCGTTGCTTTTCTAAATAGGGCTGCATATAAGAATATGCCAAACACAATGCAGAGGAAAACGGACAGTTGATTTTGAAATATGTTAGGCACATGATCCTAATTCTTTTGTTTTAAACAAAGGCAGACCATCAGAGAATGTGTTCAGTTCATCTCAGCATGGACCAGCTTTAAGCAACTATTTTTTTCTAAGCAGAAGTACAGTGCTTACCTTTATCTCCTGGAAAGCCACCCAATCCACTTATGCCAGGGGGACCAGTCACGCCACGTATGCCTGGTAATCCTGCATGACCTGTTTCACCTTTGTCACCAGACAGACCTTTCAGGCCCACAGGGCCAGGAAAACCTTGCTCACCATCTTCTCCCCTAGCACCAGGTGGACCTTGAACACAAGAGCAGGGAGATTAAAAAGTGTTTGGATGTACATGATGATTTCATACAAGGTAGCTCAAGAGGGAGAAAACTGCTGTCCTACCAGCTTCATATCGAGGTGGGAAAATTGTGATTTTTTAATCAAAGAACTGCAGAAACAATGATGGAGATAAAGCAGCTCATCAATGTGAACAAGTCCTGCTATCAGCTTGGTTCCATACCCACTCTCAACAGGACCTTCCCTATTTAAGAATTAAGCCCCTTTTCCATAAGACCACTCCCACTTGGCAGCTCCCTTCTCCCAGTCTGCCAGCAGCAAGCTCTGACCTGGCTTGGTAGGTGGTTATAGATGGAAAAGCAGTAGCTCTGCTGGTGAGGACCATCATCACCTCTACTTCCCATGCGTGATATCATCACAATTTGCAATTGCAGCGATTGCACTACTACTGCCATTCCTGTCCGGGAATTAAAGCCTGACATGTCCCACAGTCCCAAGCTTAACTTTCTTCTGTGAAAACCATACAATTGCCCTGCCACAGAGAACTAGCATGAAGAGTGACACAGGACAGCTATACTTCCTCACCAAGAGGTCCTTGAGAGCCAGGCCCACCATCTGGCCCACGGTTTCCTGATGGCCCTGGGAATCCATGTGTTCCCGGTGTTCCTGGCAATCCCATCAAACCAGGGAGACCTTGTGGCCCTGGATCTCCTTTTGGTCCTGGCAAACCTGGGTTACCATCAGCTCCTAAAAGACCATAATTATGCATTAGAGAGCATACATATCTAGAAAGCTTATCTTTACATATCTTTTCTGAGCATGAACTAGTCTTTCAGAGTATGCTTTGCCTTTGAAAATTCAGTGAGACCAGGAAAAGCAAATTAAAGGACTGCTTATCAGTTTTAAAATAATTGACATTACCAGTACTCAATATTTGCATCAGAAAGACTAACTGGCTCTTTCAAATGAATGGTAATAGTTTGGCACCAGGTGGATATAGATGGAGCAGGTCTCTTTCACTTTTAATCCAAATAATTCTATAATACCTGATCTCTCTATCGCATCTTAGTAAGAATTGAATCAAGCAGCTAACTAAACCGCTGAAATAATGCTATATATCTTTTCTAAAATGTTACAGGCAAGAATACTAACATTTTTAAGGCAGATGGTGTGTTTTGTGGTATTATTCAGAAATTTTTAAAGTCATTACAAGGCATTGTTATAAGATTCATACAAATTCCTAAGCAAAAAGGCCCTGATTCTACATGACTTAATGCACTGGGTGAAAATTTTTGTCTCTATAGCTCTACCATATAAGAGCAAAGGGGTTGTCAAGTTTTAAAAGCTAATGCTTTTCATTAAGATTGGAGGAACAGCAGCATACAAGTAGTACACGACATTTAAAATCCAGGTCAGGTCAAGTGGATCAGTTTCTCTTTTTTCAGGTTTTACACCAGTGTAGGTCCACTCGTTTGACTGTAGTTAAGTGAGCTTTATAGCTGCAGTCACTTAAGGCGAGTTTTCTGAACAACAGAATGCAGACTTTAATTTGCTATTCTGAAGGTGGCATAGACAGTATAAAGGAATTCTTAGCCATGTCCTGTAAAACTAAAAAAAAAATTTATAACTCATACAAAAATTCACATGCCATTTGGAGCCATTCTGTCAGAACTGTAGTATAAATCAAGAAGAGACAAACTGGTAATGCTTTTTCTTTTCACTGGATTTATTTTTTGTTATTACTGAAAGCTTAGTTCTACAGAAATGCTTACAGAGAGGGTACAAAGTCACAACAATTTTTTTTGTTTTCAATCAATGTTTTACCTTGAATTTCTTTCCCTTTTCAGAGGTGTTAGTGATGTTTTCTGCTTTTTCTCGAACTTGTGAAGTGCCACAGAACTGCTTTCATCCCTTCCCTTCACTCTGGGGCTCTACTGCAGGTCAAACCAGCTATCCTCACTTCAAATAACTCAGGGAAGGAGATGATCTTCTTTATTTATTTGTATCAAAAATCACGAGAAGAGCATCCAAAACCAGTTCCTGTGATAAACCCCCTTGCTTTGAGCTAGTCACACAATTATTACTCCTTTCTCACTTCCACACAGGGCAAAGGGGTAATCAGCAGTCCTAAATTTAACTACATGTCCAAATGCTACTGAAACTGTGTAGCAGGGCATGCTAAATTCCCACATGTGCTTTTTGAAAGTCCTCCACAGAATTCAGACAGTGACAAAGTCAGATTTTGTAGAGAAACTATGTTTTCTCTGTTTTTTTATAGGGAGTTCAGCATGGTTTTTAAGGTCTGTGAAATAACAAACTAAAATGAACACCCTGAAGTTATGAGTAAGTATATAATGTTATCTTGTTATTCTTCTTGAGTGCCCAAAGACTGACAAGGTAAAATGGCTTATTAACACTAACACTATGTACTCTTAGTTAAAGTTTAGAAATTTAGCACTAATGCAATGTGCTGATCAACAAAGCCAGGCGTCTTTTACCCAGCATTACCCAGACGTCTTTTGGCACGGGAAAGAATCTCAGTATTATGCAGTATGCAAGTGAAAAGTCAGGATAACAACTACATCACCATTCCCTTAACTACAGAGGAAAAAAATTAGCAGTACATCTGAATGCAACAAAGATGAGCAAAATCTGGTTCTCTTGTATCCTACTGTAGCTAATTTCATGTAGAGCAGTGTGAAGCAGAGCTGAACATAAGCAATGGATCTCCAGATGTTTGGAGGAGCCAGGCATATTGGTAACAGTTGACACAGATGTAGAAGGGATGGGAGATCATCAGGCACTGGGAATTGATACTGGGATCATCACAGTTGAAAGGGACCACAGGGATCATTGACTCCAACTCCTGACCCTGCACAGGCTCATCCCCAAGAGTCACACCAGAAGCCTGAGAGTATCGTTCAAATGTTTCTTTAACTCTGGCAGGCTTGGAGCTGTGATCACTTCCCTGGGGAGCCTGTTCCAGTGCCCACCCAAAGGTGAAGAACTTTTTCTAATATCCAGCCTAAACCTCTCTTGACACAACTTCAGGCCATTCCCTCAGGTTCTGTCACTGGTCACCACAGAGAGGAGATCAGTGCCTGCCCTTCTTCTTCACCTCACGAGGAAGTTGTAGCTGCAATGAGGTCTCTCCTCAGTCTCCTCTTCTCCAGCTTGAACAGACCAAGTGACCGTGACCTCAGCTGCTCCTCATACAGCTTCCCCTCAAGGCCCTTCACCGTCTTCATTGCTCTCCTTTGGACACTCTCTAATATCTTAATGTCTTATATTGCAGTGTCCCAAATTGCCACAACATTCAAGGTGAGGCTGCACCAGTGCAGAGCAGAGCAGGACAATCCCCTCCCTGGACTGGTTGATGATGCTTTGCCTGATGCCCCAGGACACGGTTGTCCCTCCTGGCTGCCAGGGCACTGCTGACTCATATTCAACTTGCCATTGACCAGGACGCCCAGGTCCCTTTCTGTGGTATTGCTTTCCAGCATCTTATTCCCAAGTCTGTACGTACATCTGCGGTTGTCCCATCCCAGGTGCAGAATCTGGCACTTTCCCTTGTTGAACTCTGTGTGTTTGGTGATTGCCCAACCCTCTAACTTGTCAAGGTCTCTCTGCAGGGCCTCCCTGCCTTCCTGGGAGTCAACAGCTCCTCCCAGTTTTGTGTCATCTACAAACTTGCTCAGTATCCCTTCCAGTCCTGCATCCAAGTCATTTATAAAGATGTTGAAGAGCATTGGGCCTAAGATGGAGCCCTGTGGAACCCCACTAGTGACAGGTCACCAGTCTGATGCCACCTCATTCACTATTACCCTCTGTGCTTGACACATGAGCCAATTGCTCACCCACCCCATGATGTGTTTATCCAGCTGTGTGCTGGACATTTTGTCCAGAAGGATCCTGTGAGAGACAGTATCAAAAGCTTTACTGAAATCCAAAAAGATTACATCGACTGGCTTCCCTTGATCGAAGGGAACAAGGTGGGTTACCTTGATATAAAAGGAAATCAGTTCTGATAAGCAGGACTTTCCTCTCATGAAGCCAGGCTTGCTGTGACTGATGACAGCATTGTCTTTCAGGTGCTTTTCAATACTTCCCAGCATAATCTTTTCCATAATTTTACCAGGGACTGAAGTGACACTAACAGGCCTGTAGTTTCCAGGGTCCCCCTTCTTGCCCTTGTTGAAAATCCAGACGTTTCCCAGCTTCCAGTCAGCTGGAAACCTCTGACGTGTCCTAAGGTGCTCTTACTACTCCCATATCCCTGTAATTTGCCACATTTGTATCACACACTCTTACTCAAGCATTTCTTTATTTGAAGAAGCTGTTACCTCTAATTCCTGGTATTCCTTGATCTCCTGGTGCGCCTTTCAACCCTGGGAAGCCAGGAAGCCCAATATCCCCTCGGGAACCTGCTGCTGCTCCAAAAACATCACCAGGAAGGCCCTTCAGTCCTGGTGCTCCTGGAGCTCCGGATTTTCCTGTAAGGCCTGGGTGTCCCTGCAGTCCAGGTAAACCGTTCGGGCCTCTGTCTCCCCTGGGTCCAGTAAAACCTATAAATAAAACAGAGAATAGACACCACAGGGTTCACTACAAATGTTGGCGTTCAAATCCTAGATATACCATGCCCTCATTACCACAAATGACAGGGGAAAGGCTTCGTGTGGACTGGGAAACTGGACCTGGACTGGAAGGTGAGTCCAAGCACTGCTGAAAGACAGCACAGAAGACTGCAGATAATTGGTCCGTGTGTTTTGGGAGTCATATTGTATGAGAGCCATAATTTAGCATTTAGAGCAGTCTGCAGAGCTTAGCAAAGGAAATACAGATTCATGGGCCTGCCCCATGCTGCAGAGAGCCATGGTTTTTTATGCATTCCTTGCCTGTTGACCAGGGCATGCATCAACTCTTCTTTTGCTTTCTCTTTTGCTACTACAGATGCTGTAGATGAATCTAGAGAATACTTTCAGGTCATGTGCTGCCTGAGGGAGAAACAGCACCTGGCACTGGATTTGAGAAAGTTTGCAGTACTTCAGAATCTGTGAGGATTTAGGACTTGGAAAACAGATAAAACTAAAAGAATTTCTAAAGAGCTTGTGAATTATGTTGTATCAATGGCTTTTGTATTGTGCTACAGAAAAAAAAAACCTTAGTGTTCATTTCTCTGACCAAATCAACTGGTCAACCAGAGGGAAGTGGTAATTTCTGCAGGTAATTCTTGCTTGACTGACTGATGATCCATGAAAATACATAGCCACTGCACCTTATATGCTGTGCACTGGCACACACATATAGGCTCATTTGACTTACATCAATTCAAGATGCATCTGTTCGTAGATAGTATCTTAGACATCCTGGAACAAATGGAGAGATACAGAAGCCCTGGGATTTAAAAAATCTGTACCTATTACAAATTAGCATAAAATATAACCAGCAGTGAACACTTGCAAACACTTTGGGAACAGAGCTGCCTATGCACAACATGAGTAGCTAGTACTCCACCTTTGATATGTCCAGTATCATTTATACTAATGTTGGAAAGCATTCGGTAGAACTACAGATACTATTGTTTTCTTCCTTTCTGCTTGGAATCCGACATACCTCCTTATTGATTTTTTTATGTGAATTTCATGAATTTTTACAGTCACATTTTTAATTTTGCACTATAAAAAAGATATAAAAGGCTGGCATCTATGTCACTTTTCATCATTATAGAAGCTGTAGGAAATCCTTTTCGGTTTGAAAAGTAGCAGTTTTGTCTAATAGCTTATTGATTGATTGATTGTACTGTAGCTGAGAGATCAAAAGTATATTAAGAATGACCAATTATTTCAAGATACCTGGAGGACCTGGGAATCCTTCCCGACCTGGATCACCTCGTGTACCATTCAATCCTGGATAGCCCATTGGACCTGGATCACCCGGGAATCCTCTTGCACCTTTTGCACCTAAATTACATAAAAGTAAGAAAGTGTGATTTGAATAAATGAAACAGAAATGTGCACATAATGTAAGAAAAGGTAGTAGTAAATATCATCATGATGTGTTTCTGGATGTAAAGATGAAATTTTCTCAAAAATTTAATGGGACTATACTGTAGCTCTTTAGAAGTATGCAAGATCCCTGAATAGGGATCAAAATCTAGGCTAAGTGCTTTTACAAACGTGGATTAACCTGACAAAGACTAATGATATGGAGACTAGTAGGGTGAAAATAATTAGTCTCACAGACTTTTAGGAATCTTTTAATATTTTTGTAAATTAAGGCTTATAGCTAAAGGTCAAAAGGCAATGTCAAAAGAAGACTGTTCACAGAAATGGGCACAGATGAAATGCTGTAGGAGGAACAAATTTTTCCCTTCCCTGCTAAACTGATCACAGAACAAGAGCAGACTGCTTTAGATAACCACAAAACAGAAATGTAAGGCTAAAGGTTAGATCTAATCATCCTAGAAACCGAATACAAATTAACTAGCCTACTTACTATATTTGTAACACCACAGGCCTAGAGATTCAGTAGGAAAAGAAGGGCTGTGCTCTGAAAAAGTGTTCTTTTGGCACTGAACTCATGTTAATACTGAGTTGTCTCTGGACAGGTAAAATGAGACCTCACTTTCTTGTGATATAGTATTTGAAATTTCAGTAAGGGTACATATGACTGTTTCTTAACATCTCAAAACCTGCAAGCATTTTGTAGGATTCCTTGCTTACGTTTCAAAAATTTTATTTTTTTCTATGCAATACTTTATTACATCAGTCTCATTAATTTGTTGCATTCCAAGATCAAGATTTTTTGGTAAAGTTCTTTGAAAATAATTCCTCAGGAATGCTTTGTTTCCCTATCTTCCCCAGCACTTTGAACTTTATAAATTCCCAGCTCAGGCTTGAAGGTCAACAACATGCTTTAACTTTAAGTGTTGTTGCCTAGCATCACCATGAATTTATTTTTTACACTAAAAGCAAGTGTTTCTCCATCCCTAACTATGAAAAACAAAGGAAAATACCAACTGAATTTTGATACTTTTTTCCACTTCAGTTTTCTGAATGTCCATTATTTAACCATGATTATTTGTAGGTTTAGCTATTGTTTGTGAAGGGGAGAGGGAAACCTTTGAAAATACCAGAAATGAGGTGCACATAACCAGCCAATGCAGTGTGAATAGCATTTTGCAGTACTGTACAGAGCTATTCAGTGCTGTACAGGACTATTGTTCTCTCCCTTATATGAAAAATAACTTCTCAGAAAGAAATTAAAAGGAAAATCCTAGGCTTTCAGGTTTCAATGAAAAATTCTAATGTGCCTCTTACTCGAACAGCATCTTGGTCTTGTTTCCCATCTGCAATAACTGACTTTCATTCATTCTGTTCAGTATTGCACTAATTAAAAAGCCATGTTAGAAAAAGAAGGCAGCAGATGGAGTGTACAACCACTGCTTACCACATATTTCAGTAACTCATCATGTGATGTTAGCCAATGTTAACCCTTTGTGCCAAACAGCAGTGAGAAAAACTTTTTATTTTAGGCCAATGTTTAGTTTGCAAGCACTTTAGCAGTATGTTTGAAACAGAAAACAGCTCAAAAATTTTATTCAAAGTGATCATGTAGGTCTTGAGACTCCTGAATAACCAAAATGTAACTTAGGGTGGGTTGTGTTGCCAGGAATTTCAAAAGAACACAAGGACATGAGGCAACCCTTTGCTCAATATACTGTGTGCTATTAGAACCTAGGACACTGGGAGTCTTATTGTCTACAGCAGAGTTCCATCCAGGCTGAACAAAAGGTGGAAAATCTTGTGGACAAACCATGTCACTCTAGGCAGACAATGAAAATGGTGTAAAGGAGGTGTTGGTTCTTTTGTGTCAAGTCTGGAGAATGTAGGTAGGAATAGATGCTTTAGAAAATTCAATTAACACAGCTATGGCAAAAAGAAGCTGTGAAGATGTGTCCTGTTCCTCCAAGGCTTTCAGGTCCAGAACTGCCTCAGGCTCAAAGGCAGTTATGAACAGAATTCTCCACCAGGCTCAGCAAGCGCCTTTTCTAGTTTTTGGAGGGGGAGGATGAAAAACAAATCTTAAAATTACTAAAACATATAAGCTGACAAAGATAGAGAAAAAGATCTGTTAGAGAACTAACCAAGAATACAAAATATAAAACACATGAAATGGCATCACTTGTGTTACAGCAGTCTTACAGCTGAGAGTTAAATCTGACTGTAGTCACTGAAACAAAAACCTTCAAGCTCATATGAACGGAAGAATAAACAAATCATCATACTCAGAAAAAAATTACAAAGATGGCAAAGAAAACAAGCTTCAGAAGCATTGATCCCAACAACAAACTTGGGCATTAGGATTAAGGAAACACAGGTCATCTTTCAACAGAGTTAAAATGTTCCCTTTTAAGATCCATTAGTCTGTGATAAATCAATCCATGTATGCCAGAATAAACCTTGCACTGAAGAGGAAAAAAAAAAGCTTGACCTTAAAATTTATACTCCAGATCTCCAATCTTGGCTAAAGCACAGGGTCACAGGCACAGATGTATCAAGAATTTTACATTTCCCAAACTCTGAAGAACTCAGTTACGGGTTTTGTCAGTATCTTTACAGCTGGTGATGAGAAGGATTTACTGAAAAAACAGCTTTATTGCTTAGGCTGGGAGTACATAAGCTTATGGGAATTATCAATGCTGGTCAGAGGTTCCCTCTTCAAGATCAATCATTACTCAGCACATCTTGCCCATGTATGTCTCATTCCTTCTCACACAGTCCCTTAGACTCTGTTCTCACTTCCTCTTCCTCTTGGAAGGAAGTGGGGAACCCTCATTGCTAGGAAGGCCCAGGATTACCAGATGGTTTATCTGGGCTAGGGGGGACCAGCTGTGCAAGGAAGGTGTGCATGGCTACAGACAGCACAACAGCATTGTGACAGGCAGCCTGGCCCATGACACTGAACTGTGTGAAAGACTTCAGGCTCACACTTGCTGAAGGTACTCTGTATATCACTTGAGAAGGATCTGTCACAGTCCTCTGTTGCAACCTTTTATCACTCTGCTCTGAGAGGACAGGATTTTCCTTGTGAGGTGTCCAATCAGCTCTGGGAGACCTCAGTATTCTCTCTACCGCTAAACCTGTATACTCTGTCTTTATACTCTTACTTGCATGTGGAGAATAGCATATGGCCTGTCCTTTCTGTCTTCTGTTTCATGGCTGACACTCATTAGCAAAGGCAGAATTAGCTTAGGAATGGTGCAGTCACCCAGGCTGCATGCGTAGATGTCTCTGTCAGAGTCAGGTTAACACTGTCCTCCAACATAATTTCTAAGCCTCGCTGTCTGCTAAGGCTCAGCTTTCATTTATATGGGAAGATATGCCTCAAACGTAGTGTATGAGGGATACATAGGTGAAGACAAAATGTTACCTGTGGCTCCTGGCAGTCCTGGCTTGCCTTGGAATCCCTTTGGTGGCCTCACACAACCTATGCCTGCAAAAACCCAAGAGTTAGTCACAACATATGTGCTCGTATGCTGCCTCTTATAGTCTTTGTGCCTGCAGCTGGGACAACTTCATTAAAGCAGGTGAATGAAATTAACAGGCAAACCCCTAATTTTAAGAGAAGTTTTATTATTCATAAAAAAAAAAAAAAATTGGCCATGGGTGGCATTTTCAGGGGAGCACTCAAACTGAGCTTCACTCCAAGAGCTGCTCTTCTGCCTATTTTACAGGGGCTATGGTGGCTGCTCCAGTTAAACCAGCACAGGAAGGGTAGTCCAACCTCATGGATGACTGTATTTTTCAGAGTATAAGAGATGCTTTGTTTCCTCATGGGTGATGTATACCCCTGAAGCAATCCAGTCAATTTTTTTTACAGTTTAAGGGTTTTATTCTTATATGTTAAATTGCACTGAAAATCTTCACTCATTGTTCTTTAAAAAAAGTTGCCAAAATTTTCTTGGGCACGTAATTTCTGGTATTGTTGTTGTAGATTGCACAGCAATCATTGTTTTGTTACAATAAGCACTCAGGAGCAATAAAACAAGTAATTTTTGTATTGCAGAGCTAGAAGTGCAATAATTTTAGAACATGACTGATTAATTTACTTTAGAGCTACATACTGTATACACATGATTATTTGTGACCTGAAGTTCAAATAGTTTACAACCAAGAGCATCCAAAGCAGTCATCAGAAAGAAAGTATCAACTCATAAGAGCACCATAAAAGTAAATATTAAAAGATATTCAAGTCATTTGTATGTACAGAACCTGACGATATTGGATCGGTTGCATCTCCTCTAGGAAAGTCTTCAGTGACCTGTCCACAGTCTAAGAGCAAAAATGGGAAAAGACAGTTGTTACTGAAAAGAGAAAAATTGCAAAAAGAGAAAAATGCTCTCAGTTCTAACCAAAATTCTATTACAATGCAGACAATTATTCTCTTACATATTATGCACACATACAACACAAATTCATTGCTGTAATATACTGGAACTCAGTATCCATATATTTTCTTAGATCCAGGCCTAAACCCTAACCCTATCTGAGTTAGTAGGCTGTGTGTCCTGTGCACTATGTAGGGTTGACATGTGCCTGCTTTAGCTTGAATATTCTGCCAGGCTTCTCCAAGTTGAGCAATAAAACTTTGAGCCTGAGCTTTTCTGAATGTAGCCCTCGCATTCTTATGCTTGAATGGGACTTGGAAAATTTCAGAGATACGATATGGAGCCCTGAAGGACGGACACATGATTTTCTCTGGTCAATTAAGATTATGTTGGATGGGAAAGATCAGAGAAAATCACATGTGAGTATTTCAATGGCAGGACATTGCTTCATTGCCTCCAACTGCTTGAAACCTGAAAGATGTTTCTTGCTGGCACTAACACATTCATTCATGCTATTTCAATACATGACACGAAACTACTGGGACTTCCAAAGTATCTTCTTTAAGATTTAAGAAGTCTGAAGACTTCTTTAAGATTTCCGGACAATACCAGCAACCCGTTTTTCCCCACATAACTTCCATTGGTTATGGAGATTATTTGCTCTACCTTTTCAACAGCGTGCTACACAAATGCTGCACACAATTCGGTGATGATCTCCCATGGCTCAGAGTGATGTCTCTTACCTAGTTGGCCAGGCTCTCCTGGCAGACCAGGCAGACCTGGAGGTCCTGGGTTTCCATCTTGTCCTTGGTCACCTGGTGGACCCCGGAACCCTTTTGGACCAGGAAATCCTTCACCTGGCAGGCCTGCTTCTCCTGGAAAGCCCTTTGGGCCTGATTCACCTTGATAACCAGGATCACCGGGGAAACCTGTGATACCATCACCCTGCGGGAAGTGAACGGAGGTAGTCACTCCTGAGAAACAAACACCACTCTAACAGTTGAACTACTTTCCTGAAGAACATCTTCTAGGTAGCAATTTCTCATGTGTTGCATCCCAGCTCTCTAAATCAACATTGAAATTAAGTATTTTTCAAATAATCTGACTTTATGTAGACCTCACAGCTGAAAAGGTATGAGAGAAGCATTCATTGAAGGAACATTTCCATAAAAACATTGGCCCATGAACACCACTTGGGCAATATGAATCAGTGTTGTGGAGAGGTTCACGGCTCTTTCTGAAAAGCTGTAAGTGGGTTTGGGGAGACCACATGCACTGCTAGAAATGTTCTGTTGTGGTATTCACTTCTGAGAAAAGCTGACATAAAAATGCACCCAAAAAGGCAGATTTTTTCTCTATCTGTTCCTCTAGTGATATTTCTATACTATTGAATCAACATATTATGAACATCATTGGAGAAAAAACCTTTCCATCATCAGTACCATCTTTACTGGTAGGAAAAAGCACTATGGTACAGAGTGCACAATACAGCTCTTAACCATCTTCAAATACAGTGTAAGAATATCCCAATGGTTCAAAACAGCATTTATGATAGGATGGATGAACTCCTCTTGTGAAGTATTTAACTTTTGCTTACAGAAGGAGCTTAGAAAATGAACAAAAACTAAATGTCTAACTTCTAGATAGTGACAGTTAGGTGAGTTCTACCAAGCATATATATGATGACACAACTTCCATTTCAAGAACATAAAATGGTAGTAAATTTTGCTTTTTTTTAAATCAGTTGAACCAAAGCTGTTGAAATTCAGTCACAGAGAATCCTTCTTAGACAATGTTACAAGAAGGCACTAATAAACCACTAATTACCACGAACTAACTAGTAACAACAAGATGGCCTAAAGTAGTTGTACACTACTATCTAGTTGTTTAAATGAAACGGAAATAAAGTGCAAGATAGTTCTAAAATCTCTGAGAGAAAACCTGAAGTTTAATATATTGATAAGTAGCAAGGCAAGACTAGTTGTGTATCATTATCTGTGAGAGAGGGATAGCCTGGTGATTATAACCCCTCAGAATAAAATGCATTGAGTGTGATGGAAATGATTTAGCTGTATTTGCTGCTTACCGGAAGGCCAGGCGGTCCTGGTAAACCATCTAATCCATCTCTGCCTGGGAAACCATCTTCACCTCTGATACCAGGCAGCCCGGGATCTCCTCGGATTCCTTTGGTGCCTAAAGAAGGCCTTTCATTGTTAGACCAATCTCTCACTAAAGGTATAAATAATAGGAAAGTAGAAGTAATATGAATTTTTACTCTACCTTTAGTAGTTATATGCAAAGAAGTTCCCTTTTCTCCTTTCCGTCCAGGAAATCCAGCTTGACCCGAAAATCCCTGGTGTTACACACATTAAAAAAATGAAACAAACCAGAACTGTTTAAGAAGTAAGTATCAAGATTTGTATATCCACTGTCCTGCTTAAAAAAGTCTCCTTAAATTTTAGTGCTTTCCCATTACTTTCTGTGAATGATTTCCTCTTCAGTAATCCTATTCTTGTGCAGAATCCTTATTAGTATATTCTAATTAGGACCAAGGTCTCTGTGGCAAAGTAGGGGAGCTTCTGCATGAAGATGGACTGGGACACCTGTGTCTTTTCATGAGCTAGAGTACTGCAGGTGAGTAGCTGAAGAACTGCACTGGAGAAAACATGATGAATTACTCAGTGTTAGCCACTAAAGAAAATGCTGTAAGCACCTGTGATACTTGGGAAACAAAACTCAGTTATACTGACATCCAGCTCCTCCTGCGCACCCATCAAAGAGATTAAGTGACCTGCCTCAAATCACAGACTTGTGGGAAGGTTTTGGTTAGAAGGGAGGGTTGGAGTCCTTGGTCCAACCCAGCACTTGAAGACAGAGCAAGTTGCTCAGGGTCTTGCATTGAAAATCTCCAATCTTTCTCTCTTGCAAAGACAAACTGTGGTGAAACTAAAGACCACTCGCCAGTTTTCCTGATTCCCTGGCATAATGCAGAAACCTTGTCCTGAACAGCCCATCTGAAAGTGATATTGCAAACTGCTGGCCAACAGCCTTGCACCCACAGGACCAAATCCATGGTAGGTACTCAGGCCCAGAGGTTACAGATTCATTTACCATTGACTATTTTATGCCAGTTCTGCATTACACTCATGCTCACTAAAATAGAAGCTGTGCACATGAGATTTTCCTTAGCCACCTCTTACTGAATTCCAGAGCAGACGCTGAATGAAATGGATGTACCTGATAAATTTACTTTTTGTTTAAAATATTCCTGTACCATACATTATTTAAATGGGTGTCTTTTGCATCACTGCCTTTTAGTGACCTTCTGGATGAAAAACACATATGGAAACCATATCTCAGCTGCAGGTCATCTCAACAATACAGGTTAGCACTTCTCTTAGTCTAAAGGGGGAGATCAGAATTGATTATAAGGATCCTGCTTTACCAGGGCCACATTTGAAAACTGCATTTTAATGATCAGTGAAGCCACATCTGTATTCCATGGTAAAGATATTACTTTTGGACACTGATTTTTTTTCAGGCCAAAAGAAATCTCAGGAACTTAATATAATATTGAATTTTTTCACTGACTACATACCTGCAGAAGCAGTAACACTACATTAATAGTAGCGTTACCAATCTTCACACTGGTATTTTTTAAGGTTTAGATGTTCAGTATAATGCAATTTAACACAATTGTGTTATCAAAACATTTTACAACTGCTTCTAATTTCTCTTCCTCCACAGGAAAAAAAATCCCTTTGCTTTGGGTAAAATTTTATTTTAATTAAATTGATAGAGATCAGATCAAGATTCAGTGTATTTATTGTCCATATATGTAACTTGTTGAACATGCTGAAAGAATTACGGAGTTATTTCTGCCTAAGAATATATAAGCTAGATTGTTTTACCTTGAATTTGTTGCAGACTAAAATCTGAGATAAAGTTAGGGCTTTGCTGCTGACTGATATTTTGCCATGCTGTGCTATGTCCGTATATGTCTATACTTCTCTCTGTCCTACAGTAACTTAAATTCTGGAATGAAGATGCTGAAATTCTTCATTTCAAAGGACTTGCAGGACTTACAAGGTTTTAACTGATGTGTCAACACATTTTTGAAAAGATTTCTGTCTTTTTTGCATGACTTCTAGAAAATGGAAGTTTTTATAAAAGTATTTTGAATTTTTGGCAAAAAAAATCTTCTTTTTCTGTTTTTTTTACAGTCATAATAAAGTCAAAATTTATTTTATTATCCTTTAATTCTAAAAAAATCCCAAACTTTAGCTAGTTGTGAGTGAGTGTTTTTTTTGATGTTCAGAAGAGCCTAAAGAAGTAGTGAAAACATGTTTGCTCTAACATATTTGCATTTTGCAAAGTCATGTAGAGATAGAAGAAGGGAAAATGGTTTTAAACTGAAAGAGAGGTTTACATTAGAACTTAGGAAGAAATTCTTTACTGTGAGTGTAGTGAGGCACTGGAACACATGCACAGTCCCAGAGGAATTGTGGATGCCCCATCACTAGAAGTGTTCAAGTGAAGCTTTGAGCAACCTGGTCTAGATGAAAGTGGGAGGTTGAAACTAGATGATCTTTAAGGTCCCTGTCAACCCAAACTATTCCATGATTCTGTGATAAACAAAATCAGGTTTTGGGTCAGTATTGCAAAAAACATACTCTAAAAACTTGAGAGATATGACTTACTGAAGCCAGTTCTGACTGTGAGGAACCATGATGCATTTAGCACACTGCCATAGTTACATGGGCTGTGACTGGTTTATCACTATGAGGGTATAACCAAAAACTATTCTATACCCTCTACGTCATTCCTGATGGGCTGTTAACGATAAATCATTGGTAACAGCTGCCCAGAGCACACTTCACACCTCAGGCCACAATAGATAACGAAAGAGATCGGGGAGACATTAACACCTCCACACCCAGCTGGAGGGTCCTCCCTGCTAATGGGCCCAGCTGCACTGACACAATAGGCACTTACAACAGCCCACATCATCAAAGGACCCAAAAATATGCCAGGACTCACACAGATAAAACAACCCTTGTGAAACTCTCTGCTCTGGGAGGGGTACTGGGGATATGTAACTTTTGAGGTTTGAGACTAGGGAACCATCTCATCGGACCCAGAGAGGGAACAGAACTCCAGCAGGACTGTGGCTGCTACTCTTGAAGAGACTGCTACAAATTCTTGAACAGAACTGCTGTCTTCAACAGGACCATCATCCCGACTACCAGGTTTTTTTCCTTTCCTTCTGTTCTGCACCCAAGGGCACCACACAGTGCTGGGGCAGGGGCTCACGAGCACCATGCTGGTCCTGTCGCAGGGGAGCTGAATTGTACTTTGTTCTTGTGGGTCAAAGCAGTTTTTGTTATCTTGTGTCATTGTATGTATCGTGATCTTTTTAGTAAAATTGTAGCTCTGATTTGTGGTCTCTCCAAACTGGGTTCATTTCTCCTGTTGGTTTACTTTTAAACAAACACATATACCATACAGTACAGCACCTCTAAATGTAAATAACAAGCAAGCTGTTGTAAGTAAAGCCCTTTTCTCAGTGTTATTGAATAGAGTTTTTTAGGAAGACAATGTATTGTAAACAAAAACCTTACATTTCTTTGGTTTGATATATGTATCTTATTAGCAACTACTATCCGAATTGTTACCCTTCTAGATGATCATATCACACTCAGTATTACGAATACTTGAAAGGTTTCTGCTTTGTTCAAATAGAAAGTGAACTTTGGATTATGTGAAAATCTTTTGCTCTTCCCAAAGCATTTTATTTTCACTTCTCAAAGCATCCTATTTTCACTTCCATCCAAGCAATTTTTTGGCTTTCAGTATTTTGTAGCAACCTGAGAGCTACTGAAGGGGCAAAAAAAGAAATAAATTGCACTTTTCATCTTTCTTCCATGGAGAATAGCTTGGGCTTTTTAAAATTTTTTTCTAGTGGGCATATAAAAACCTAAGTAATAAAGAAACAACTATCTCACTTTTGCTCCAGGGTAGCCAGGAAGACCATGTGGTCCTTGGTCACCAGGTTCTCCTTTCCTCCCAGGCTGGCCAGGGGTTCCTGGAAAGCCAGGAGGACCAGGGGGGCCAGTAGAGCCCCTTCTGAGTTCCTCACCCAAAAGGCATGTACTGCAATCCCCTTCTTCGCCTAAGGAAAGGATTGGAAAGAGAAGAAAGAATGCTCTGTCACAACAAATAGATGTGCAGCTGTATCCATTTTATATACAGGCTTGAGAACACATGAGTAGTTTCTCAAACACTTGAGAAAAGTACTCTTTTTATTTTTTTTTCCCTTAAGAAAGCCAACACAGTGTTTCTTTGTCATGTTATCTCCAGATCAAATTCATTGGTCTTCATGCATATCACAGTTCAACAATATTGAATACAGTGGGAACTTTACATAACGCACAACAGCAGATCATCTATTGAGTTATGTGTTATAACCTACCTTTAGGTCCTTTTTGTCCTCTTGGCCCAGGGAAACCTTGTATACCAAATCTACCTGGCATTCCCTCCTGTCCTTTTAATCCAAAGAGAGGACCTAGAAGTTTAATCAAATAAAAATATAAATTAATCTATTGTAGATTTACTCTTCTTTTCTTTCCTTCCTCTTTTGAGATGCACTGCATCTGCCCCTTTCTGTTTCCCCTAATATCACTGTCTAACCCAGCCTGTTGTTATGTACCCCGCTCTCTCTTCTACTCTCCATCCTCTCACAGCTTCTCACGTCCATTCTCAATAACTTCCATCTGCTGTGGCAGATGATCTTTGCCATTCTTTGCTCTCTCTCATCCTGAAATCCTTTGCTTCTCTCACTCAGCCTATCTTAATTTGCATTAGCACAAACAGCCATCTCTGGATCATCTCCTGCATATCCTTTTCTCCACCCCTACTCTTGCACTGCAGTGTAGTGCTCTTCACAGAACCATGGCACAATCTCAGTCAAAGGCCACCTGGTCCAATCCTCTGCTCAAAGCAGGGCCAACCTCCAGGTTACAGCAAGTTGTCCAGGTCCTTGTCCAGCTGAGTATTGAATATATTCAAAGATGAAGTATACAAAATCACGGAATCAATTGGGTTGTAAAACGTCTCTGAGATCATTGAGTCCAACCTTTGACCCAACATCACCATGTCAACTAGACCATGGCTCTTAGTGCCACATCCAGTCTTTTCTTTAACATCTCCAGGGATGGTGATTCTACCACCCCCCTGGGCATATCATTCCAATGTTTGACAGCCTTTTCTCTTAAGAAATCCTAATGTCCGGGATTGCTCCTAGTGTCCAGGCATCTCTGGGCAACTTCTTCTTGTGTCTGAGCACCAACATGATGAAAAAGGTTTTCCTAATATCTAAGCAGAACTTCCTTTGTTGCAGCTCATGACCATTGCTTCTTGCTCTGTTGCTGTGCTCCTTACTGAAGCATATGGTTCCATTTTCCCTATCACTTCCTGAGAAGTCAGGGAAGTTGGTAAGATTCCCCCTAGTTTTCTCTACTCCAGGATAAAGGAGAAATCCACCTCTTTCAGACCTCCCCTTAACACTCATATCCTTCCCCCAGCCCAAAACAGACCTTCTTTTCTTTCACATGTTGTCAGGAATGTCTAAAAACCATGCAAATGTTTCCTTCATTGATGAGCATACAAGATTTCTCCTCCATGTGTCCTTCTCCACTGCCCACTTAGCTTCATTCTGTCAATCTACTATCTCACTTTGCCTTGAAAACAGCTATCTTTAAAATAAGCAATGATGGTCCTGTGAGGTCTCATTATCTCTCTTCATGCACTTACCAGGGGCTCCAGTGGGACCAGGTGGACCACGGAGTCCTGGTGAGCCATCCTTCCCTGGAAGCCCAGGTGGGCCCGCATAATAAGCAGGAGATCCTTGTTCGCCTTTTTCACCTTTTGGTCCCATTTCTCCAGGTAAGCCTGGCTTATCCCCATCCGCTGAAACACAACCAGGGAAGAAGTTCACAACAATTTCTTAGCAATACCTCTCAGTTGTAATGTAACAAAAGGGAAAGTTCATACAACTGCATCTGACATACAAGAAAAAAATGAAGATATTTCGCATAGAGCAAAAATGGTAACTGCACTTTTCACTCGAGGAAATCAATAGCAGTTACTGAAGCAAGGTTCTGTCATCATCTCTATTTCAATTGTTCTGCCAGAGCCCTGCTGGACCACAAGGAAAATGATTCTCTTGTTTTTTGCTCCCACAGTTATTATCTACCACTCTGCCCTGCATATTACATGGTTTGCACACATTTCCCCCACCCTGACTCTGCCTCAGTTAAAATTCGCTATAAAGTTAAAACTGTTGGAACATGTGTTGCTGGGATATTACCATCAGAGAATCCAGGGAGACCAGGCAACCCACGATCTCCTGCCTCTCCTCTGTCTCCTGGCAGTCCAGAAACACCTGGGAAGCCTGGATCGCCTCTTGCACCTGAAAGACATCCCCAGATCCACAAAACAAGTCAGTGTGATGCCGCCGTTTGTTAAAAAGGAACTTCAAGGACTTCAGAGTATTAGAATTTACAATAGTTTGTAAAAGGTAGCTTTAGAAATGGAATGACAGGAATGGTGTGAGGCCACCAAGAGCAGAAAGAAGGACCATATCTCTCAGCTTTTACTAATATGCAGCTAAAGCTACATTGCTGCAGGGAAGCACAGAAGACCAGCTCTCTGAGTAGAGGCCCTCTTTTTCCTACAGGAAGTTGCCATTGTAACAGATGTGTGATAGGTGAGTTTTCCTTTGCTTCCCAGTACCAAAAGCATCTGCTTGAGTCCATATATTACCTGTAGAAAGTATCATGCTCTTGTCAAATGTCAGTGATAATAGAGGACATATGGTGTGTCCAGTCTTCTGCCTGCTTCTTCCTTTCTCTACACAGTATCTCCTGCTCATAAAAGCCTGGCAGGATATTCAGGGTGATTTGATCACTGGTTTGGGCCTCTTGTTTCCTTTCTTTGGAAGGCAGGAAAACATTCATTGTTAGTCTCTCTGCCTTTCAACAAGACTAGTAAACTCGATGAGGACAAAGGTTGAGGTGATGCCATGTGATCACTCTTGCTGTTTGCTGGCACTTTCCCTTGAATAGTTCTGGCTTTGGCAAACTGCTACCACCTTCTATGTGTTTCCAGTCTGGCCAACCAGAGCCATCCCAGCTCTGCAGAACAGCTGAAGCTGGGTGTTACGAGCTTAGTTAAAAGATTACAAAGGAAATTTGTCAATTTAAAAAAGGAAAAAAATCCTCTTGTATTCCTCAAGGCTTTTTTAATGTGTGGGTTTTTTTTCTTTCTTTCTAAATATTAGATTGTAAGAATGTTCTCTGCTGTGCTGCCACTACTGCACTTTATCCAGAGTCTCTGAAACAGGACACAGAAGACAGACTCTCCCATTCTTCCTGACACTGGACAACAAAATCACATGCTTTTTTGCTTGTTTTTTCTCTGAGGATACAGGCACGCATGGATACCTTTTTTGTAGCAGTCCAGCTTCAGTAGGATAGACAAAGAAACCACCTGCCTGCAAAAAGGTGATTGGGACCTCTCTCGGAAGGCAATTATAACTTCTGGAACACTTTAGCAAAACACAGGGTGTTTTAGGAGTTGAATTGTCAGAATGTCATGCTTTTGATCTATGCAGAAGGTAGTAAAACACAGCTAAGATAAAGAATTTAAGCAAAGAAGACGTACCTTTCCTTGGGAAGCGGGAAGGAAAATAGGAATCTGGTCCTGGAGGACCCATCTCGCCAGGCTCCCCCTGTTAACAGAAGTTGAAGTAACACACCTAAGCACATTATTCTAGAGAATTATTTTTGAAATGGAAAAGTATGCACATGAAACATAAAGAAACAAACTTTTAAAGGCACTGACATGATATTTAAGAAACCTTAAAGATTTCAAATTAACAAACCACATAACTATCCTACAATGACAACAAAGACAATTGCTGCTACATGACAGCAAAGAAAGCAAAATGACATCTGGTTTATTGCTTCTGGCAAACAAAAATAAAGCAGTACCTTGCCTCCCCTAGGACCATAGCCACCAGGTGTACCATCAAATCCTGGAAAACCCTGTAATACACATAAAAATTATTGACTTTTCCTTTATCAGAAAGAGATTAAAACTATTTCGACTGTAGCAGCTGGCTTCCTCCAATGTCAATGTGAAAACTATGCAGCAGAGCTGAGAAGATCATCTTCCTGGAGTGTAGTAATTTGGGTAACACCATTAAGACTCCTTGAGTTTTGACGTCCCACTTCTTGGACCAATCCTAACTCTTGCCAAAGGCCTGAGGGACCTGCTGTGCCACAGTGTCTGTCGCCCCTGGCAGTAGTGCAGATTGAAGGAGCACCTACACTCATACCTTCCACGGATGCTCCAGGAGGGAGGAGGAGAAAGGGAATCCCCTCTGTGCCAGCTGACCCTGAGATATATGGGCCAGGCAGCCACTACACATCAGCCTGCTTCAAGAAGACTAAGTTGGAATCATTACAAGTGGACACATTTTCACTGGAATGCAAACACTGAGCAGCGAAATAGCACTGAAGTGCACAGGTCCTTTTTTAATCTTTTTTGTGTGACTGGGGATTGTTTGCCCAAAGAAGAGTTCCCTGGCTGAAGGAGAATCCAGGACCAACCCTGAAGACATGTTCACCCAACTCTCCCACTCCAGGGCATGCCATATCCTAGAGAAAATTTTTCATCCTTACCCCAGAAAATATAATATTTAAGGTCCTATTCACTCAATTCTTTTAAAAGATTTGAAATTCAAACCATTTGAATTAAAACACGTATGGTAAAACACATCACACGAGATGTTGATGGGGGTGAATAGGGAAGAGTGCAGATTTCAGAGATGCTGATACAGATGAGATGATCTCTACTGTGTGCTTTAGTCAGCTCTTTGACATCTTTTGTTCTCTAGAGAAACTCCAAAAAGAGACTGCTGTTAAAAGGGTGTGCTTTTACTGGAAAACAATGACCAGACCAAAAATTGGTATCAGTTAGCATGGTTTTGCTGAAAACAGTATTTTTGTATAATTTACATTTATAATAAATTTATTAGTCAGCTTTTTCAAAATTCAGAATCTCCCACATCTTCACAGTGGGTACAACTCCTCCATATTAATTGAATGTTAACAATGAGCTCTCTAAGTCACTTTTGAAGCAACTTAGAAGCACTACAAGTACCACAGCTCTCAGCAAGATGCCATGAACTGGACCTCACATTTCAGAGACCTATCCATAATGGCAACTGTACATCACACCATCCCAAAAGGAGCCTCTTGAGTATCAGGTGTAAAATCTCTTCACACTAGGTGGAGCTGGTGCTCTAAAAGTGAAGACAGCAGCTTCCTGATTAGTATCTGTGTACTGTCAGGATTTAACCACTCTTCTTTCTTTCTTAAGAAACAAATCACTCAAAAATCAACAAAAAAGAGGTTGTTGTGAATAGCACAAAGAGTAGGGTGTCTCCTCTCATACACACATTATACAATAATACTCCATCCACACTAATGTAATTTTTGCTAAAATTGTTGCAAGGATTCACACTCAATAAGGGGCAGCCACTCACCACATTTGACTGGAGCATGAACCTATGTTAGGTCAACCAGTGGGCTTTAATGGGTTTTGCATCAGCCTCTCCACATATGTATTACTAACAGAAGATTCCCTTCCACACCACCGGGTTTTGCCATGAGACTGAACAGCTATGCAAATGTTATTTTTCAGATTTCATGTGCTTTCATGTCCCATGTGTTTCATCTTACTATTGTTATGCCTTGGTGGCAGGACAAATCCTTAAGCAACTAAAGATGGCAAAGTATGGAAAAGTCATGCATCCCACAGCTATTTAGCTCATGGAAGTGATTTGTAATGCTGACTGAAGAAGCCTTTTTCTGAGACCAAACAGAAAGAATGAGCTCCTCTCTGTCTGACAGAATGCTATTTTAAATATTTGGGTGTGTTTCCATGGGGACAGAGATTTAACTGGTATATTTATCAGTTTCCATCTCTTCTTCTTTTGTGATATCCAAGATAACCACATATCTCAACCACATCTACAGAAAGGTATTCCAAAAAGTAAGTTTCTACTTGTAGGAAGAAAGGCACAGAAATTATAGTCACAGTAAGGGAATAATGAAAATGACATCTCCCCATAGTGCTCCTAAAAGATGCTCATGGTTTAAGCAAAATCAGACTTTAATTATAGGGTGCATTTTTTTTTCTCCCCCTCATTGATGAGAAAAATAACTGTCCTAAAATGGAAATGATGGATGAATCCAGACAATATCTGTTAGACTACAGCTAATGTAATTGCAGGCAGAATTTGTCCTCTACAGTTTACTTTTCAGACAGATTGTCTACATATGTGTTAGAAACAACAGTCTTTTACGAAATACTTACTGTTTCTCCACTGAGTCCTGGAAAACCATTGATGCCAGGCAGTCCCTATGAAGGGAAAAAAAAATCAGCAACATAATGTGACATCCTAACATCCTCATGGCTAAGAACCATTATTATTTCTTAGATAAAATAAATCTGACACCTTGAAACTCTAACACTAACAGTTACAGTTCAGGTATGTTTTCAATGAGATTTTTGTATGGTGCAAACAGAACAGGTCTGAAATCTAATCTGGCATTTGATTTTTTCTCTCTTAATCAGTAAATTGAAAATTGACCATGACATAAAATGTATGCTGAGTACTGTTTGCACTCTGTTTAAGCACTTCAGAAACACTGCCCTAAAACAAGCAGTCATAGACGCTACAAGGTCATCTAAGCCACAAGTAAGGGAAGTTAACCATTGCTGAAGACAACTCAGAGGGAAACAGTGAAATACAGTCTGTGCTGAGGACCAGGACAGTAACTGTGGCTAGTGAGCACAGCTGTAAGTAAGAGAGGCACAAGACTTCCCAGTGATGGCACAGGTGTTCCTCTGAGTCATGTGGGGCCCTCCTCCCACCACCATTTCAAAATGGCCTTTTCTCCTTCCTACATCAGGCAGTCCTGAGCTGGCTGAACCTGGTGGGCTGAAGAATTGTAATTTCTATTATTTGTTCTGTGTTTTGTTCCAGAAGACAAACTCTCAGCTTGGATTTGAACATCCAGCTAGGTGAGTTTTACCTTTAATAAGTGACTCACCCTTTGTCCTGGGTAGCCCATTACCCCTTCTTCACCTTTTTCTGGAGCATAGAGAAGCACACCCTAGGAAACATTACAAACCATTTCAACATATTTCTTCATTATGTGCAAAAAAATGGCAACACTGTTATATGGAAGCTAAACAGGAAGAAGGCATCACTGTAACACATGGATAACTAATAATAGCTGCATGTGAAAGAACAGTTGTCCTTAAAATTAAGTGTAACATGCTTGCTTTGTTACAATAGCAGGCCATTAGGGAAAGGACAGTGTTTCCCTCCTATCATTTCTTCTGTAGCTGCAGCTCTGAAAAAGAGCCAAAGTAATTATGCAGCTATACAATCAATTATGCAACTCATCTTATGCCCAAACTGTACCTTCAGAGAGCTATTTGGCAAACACAGGCTATCCATCCTAATGTCAAAAAAAAAAAAAAGAGAAACTCACATCCTGTTTTGCTACATCAGCATATAATCTACACTTTTCCTAATGTAGTAAAAAACATTGTACATGTGTAAAATATGACCCACAGCTGAAGAACTGGCTATCAACTGCACACAGAGAGCATCAGGGCTCATACTGTGACCTTCTCCCATAACCTTGTGGAGCTGCTGACCAGACCATCTGAGAAAATAAAGATCTACAAAATGCTCAGTGAGGCATCCCTGCTTGGTAAAGACTGTATTTTTAACCACTTTGGGAAGTCAAAAGGAACCACTTAATGGCAAAGCTTTTTAGTCAGTCTAGAGGTTGTCTGTGAGTTGTAACTAAACCATGTTCAGTGAAGCCTGGTTGACAGCTACACATGAAACAGCAATATATGGGATTACTGCCCACTTATTCAACAGATCTAAGGACCCAAGAGGCCAAAAGTCTAAAGGCTGTATGTGTTGGAGAGTATGCTACCAAGGATTAAGAAATATTATTAATTATTGAAATTCAGTAAAATTTTATAACATAGATCAAAAGAGTAAATACAGAGATTTCTTAGTAGTTAAAATTAAAGATGTATGAGAGAAACCTAACTTTGGTATACCAGTATGGAAACAATTGATTGTGCTGTGAAGTTATTACACATCAAGTTGCTCAAATTTTCCAAAGCATTAGAATTTGTGTCTCTGCTTTTAACATATCTATATTGCTCCATATCTATATAGCATCATTTCAATGAAGAGTGCACCAGCATTAACTCAAATATTTGTATTTGTCTTTGTTCTCATCCACTTGACTTACTGGAATTCCAGCTTCCCCTTTTGGTCCTATATCTCCTCTTTCACCCTAAAAATAAAGAAAAAGTATTCAGATATGTTGGGTATTCCCATTTACATTTCACCAATTTTTATACAACACAAAATGCCAAATATTTATTAAGAGAAAAAACACCACTCTTGTGCTGTTCTTTATTCATACACTTGTCATGTGAAATCCATGTTTTCATAAAAAGTCTTTGAAGATGCTTTTTAAAGAATTATTTGATAATTTTTTCTGAAAAAGTGTCTAGGAATGTGAATGCCTGGCTGTTTCCAGGCTTGTTCATGAGATATCTGGGTGGTGAGTGCCTAAGTAATGCCTATGAATAAATGCACATTCTTCCATTTCTGCCTACTGATTATCTATGAATTATTTAATCAAGAGGTCCTGTTAGGATGAGATAAATCATAGCCTAAAGTCCACTCACTATACTGATGACATCTCCATTGAATATAACAGCTCACGTGCAGACATCTTTGCTTAGACATGAAAATCCCAGCAAATATTTTACTTAATGCAGGCTGCAGGCATTAAAAGTGTTTTTAGATCTTTCAGGATCATACCAGTTTACTCATCTTACTGCAGAAATTGTATGTATAAACTTTCTAACTTCAAATTTGGGATGGAAAAATTACCAGTTTGGGGGTGGTGTCTGATATAGAATACACACATACAAGTTATGATTACCTCTGCTCCCAGCAAGAAGCAATAGATGAGAATAAACTGCATCTTCTTGTTGAGGATTTCTCTAATATGTATGAACAAGCATTAATGCTAAGTATACAAATATCTGCACCTCATAGGCAAGTTATAAAAACAAACACAGTAATGATTTCTCAGCAGGTATTTCTCCTTGTAAAATCAGATGTGAGTGGTGGCCAGTAGTTGTATAGTTAAACAAAAAGAACAAGTTTGCCTTAAGCACCTTTAGACTTGAGAAGTACTTTCTGAATTACTCTGGCCACCATCGTTTCAGTAAATACTTTATTATCTAGGTCCTGGAAAAGTAGCAGCTTTCTCTTTTGATAATGTAAAGAAAGATAACACAGGTACCCCCAAAATGCCAGGCAGTGGAAGGACTTAGGAAAAATTTATTTTTCAAAGGTGAAAATGCTAAACTTGATGACGTGTATGCTGGGCATGAAAGAATGCAAAACTTTTCCCTTTCCAAGCCTTCTTAACAGCTTAGTTTGCCCCCCATCCCAGGGGCTCCAAGGTCGTCTGTGAAAAAGTTATCTTTTTAGGGAGTTAACTGCTCTGCAAGGCTGGAGAGGGAAAGAAATCCAAGTTTAAGTCTCCCAGCTACCAAAGGTCTCTCGAACAAAAAGAGAAATCCTTTAATCAGCCTATCTCCTCGCCACCTCTTGCACAAGGTCTACTTAACCCCCCTACAAATATACTAAAGTTTTCTAAGTTCTATATGTAAAAGAACATTTGTACAAAAGTTTACTTTTGGTAGAGCAGTGCTCTTTGTTTCTTGTTTATTTAATGAAAATACCCTCTACTTACCTTGTGTTTGTCAGAGGGGACACCCATCAGTTCTCTTGTAGGAAGCCCAGGTGGGCCTGGAGGACCTGGGGGGCCCTGCAGGAAAAGCATGAAGGTATATTGACTAATAGTTATAATACCTTGTCAAGGTGTTGATTAGCATAGGGTCTAGTAAGCTGCAAAAAAAAGGAGCAACACAGATTTGCCCCTGCTAGGAGTATGGTTCTAAACCATATACAATCATACCAAATAAATTGATAGCAAGATAAAATTATTTTGTGCTGAGTTAACAAATAGCAATGCCTGCTCTTGTTCTGTATCTTTCCAGAATAATGGTAATGGTTATCACTTTTTATAAAGTGGCTTGACTTTATAAATTTCAGAAGTGTTACATTTGTGTCAGTGTAAATGAAGGCATAGCTAGACCTAGACACGTAGAATTTAGTTCAGCTATGACATTCCTTATGGATAATTACTTTCAAGGCTGTACTTCATTTTTTCTCTTATAATTACATAATTGCAACTTCAAATCAAGAGTGTATTTAAAATAGGTTCCTTTATAAATAGCAGATAACATCAACCTGTCCTTTAGTAGTGATATTAATTCATTAATTTTCCTTTACCTGNCAGATGTGAGTGGTGGCCAGTAGTTGTATAGTTAAACAAAAAGAACAAGTTTGCCTTAAGCACCTTTAGACTTGAGAAGTACTTTCTGAATTACTCTGGCCACCATCGTTTCAGTAAATACTTTATTATCTAGGTCCTGGAAAAGTAGCAGCTTTCTCTTTTGATAATGTAAAGAAAGATAACACAGGTACCCCCAAAATGCCAGGCAGTGGAAGGACTTAGG
>WEIV01002882.1:280445-305156 GCA_013390005.1 Calyptomena viridis
AAAAAAAGGAGCAACACAGATTTGCCCCTGCTAGGAGTATGGTTCTAAACCATATACAATCATACCAAATAAATTGATAGCAAGATAAAATTATTTTGTGCTGAGTTAACAAATAGCAATGCCTGCTCTTGTTCTGTATCTTTCCAGAATAATGGTAATGGTTATCACTTTTTATAAAGTGGCTTGACTTTATAAATTTCAGAAGTGTTACATTTGTGTCAGTGTAAATGAAGGCATAGCTAGACCTAGACACGTAGAATTTAGTTCAGCTATGACATTCCTTATGGATAATTACTTTCAAGGCTGTACTTCATTTTTTCTCTTATAATTACATAATTGCAACTTCAAATCAAGAGTGTATTTAAAATAGGTTCCTTTATAAATAGCAGATAACATCAACCTGTCCTTTAGTAGTGATATTAATTCATTAATTTTCCTTTACCTGTTCACCTTTTTCTCCATAGAAGCCAAGGCCCCTGTTGCCCTGCAAAAACAACAGGTCAAATTTACCGAGTGTACAACTCAGTTTTGTAAGCTAAAATTAAAATTTACAATGCTTAAAGACCTTTACAGGCTTACAAGTCTGTAGGACACCACTGAGAAACTGCAATCAATTAATTGTCTAGGTTTACCTCAAACTATTTTTATAGATTTAGAAGTATTTTTATAGACCTAAACTTTCAGAAAGACAACTCTAATTAAAATCTCATGCTACTAATGCTTCTTACAACAGACTTTGAGTCATCTACTGATTAATGGAAAAAGATCAAGCATTTCTTTTGCAGGATTCTTAATAGCATTGAATACTAAATAAAAAACCAGAAGTGGGCTGGAACATGAACTCCAATATTTTTTCCACAGAGGTATAATTGAATATTGTAAAGACTGCAAGGATTCTCTATTCATGGGAAGCTACTGTGACTACAGTAGCAAATTAATTCTGGCTCTAGAACTGGATTAATCTTTTCAGGGTAGGAGATCCTAGTGTAAGATTAACTTCTTGTGGTATGCAGCCAACACAGAAGGTCTTTGGTGCAGCCTGTGGTTCTTTATTTTACCACCTTCAAGTGGGTCTTGGATAAACCTCAGGAACACAAAATCAACATTAACTACTTTGACACAAAGACTTACTTGTGGCCCTGGTGGTCCTGGGGGCCCTGGTGGTCCCTGGGGAAACACAATAGGGGAGAGCAAGTTATTTGTTGCTTTCTAATCAATGCATGCAGGAGGTTAGTTATTTTCTGTCTGAAACTGCCTATATTTAGCAGGCAGTGCATTCCTCAGCATTCCATGTGCTATCCTCACTATATTAGCTGTGTTTACTATTCTGAAAAATATCCTCCTAAGTCACACTGTAATCTTTCTGAACAGAATAACAGTTCCCTGTCTTAGACATAATGAAAACCCATTTTTATATCAAGCAATTAGAACTCTTGTTTTCGGATCCAAGGAAGAGCACTGGGAATATGAGTCATTGTAGGATGAGCTCCTGTGTGGAGCTCATGAACTTTGTGGGTTTGCTCTACAGGAAGAGTGAGTAAAGGACTGAGGAGATTTCCCATCAGGAGGACCAGGGGAGAAAGACAAGGTGATAAAACAGGCTACTGCAGAAAATTAACTTTGGAAAGGCTTAGCATGCTGAGGATTCAGTCCCTGAAAACAGCTATGGAGGCTGTGTGTAAGAAGCCCTGAACTAATTTTTTTCCCCCTAAGATCAGGGATGTAGAGCAGTCCCAAACTTTTTGTCCAAAGTGAATTTTGACAAAACAAAGAAAAAAAATAAATGCTATAAAGTTGTCTTACAGTAAAACAGAAAAAAAAAGCTTCAGGAAAATAAAACATATTGAATTTGAACATCTGCTTCTCACCCATAAAGCTATAAAGCATGGAAATAGGAAATGTAGAAAATGGTATCTGGAGAGCACACAATCTTCCCAAAGAACTACACAGCAACAATTGTTAACATCAACGCTGTAAATGTTGACTTCGGAAAAAAAGACTGAAAAATAGTTTAAAAATAAAATTGCATTCTAAATACTACTCAATCTCCTGTGGAAAGTGTGGTGAACGAAGATACATATCCTTTATGAGCAGAGAAAATAACACATTCAAGTCCTGATATTTCTGATAACTCAGTGTAGGGAGGTGTGGGCTGGGCAGCATTAAATAATCTTTACAAACAAAGCTCTTCCAGGGAGGTTAAAGAAGTACAATATCAATCAAAAGCCTCTGAAAACACAGGGCAAAAGAAACTATACCTCTTTCTGCAGTATTCATCCCTGTAGAATCAGTGTATCGCTCTGCTTTTTAAAAGGTTTTATGTCCATTGACACCTACTTGCTTTTTCTAACCTAGGTTACAATCCATAATGCAACTTCTTCCATTAGGGTAATTTTCTAGAGAACATATTTTAAATATACTTACTGGTCTTCCTCGCTGTCCTCTTGGACCAACAGGTCCTTGAATACCCACTGTACCTGGAGGTCCCTTTAAATAAAAAAATCCACCAACCATCAATTCATGTTGTTCTAAGTTACTGTTGACACTTTATCACATTCACTGTAACACTACTTACTGGAAAACCAATGAATCCTGGGTCTCCAGGATCCCCCTACAAAAAAACAAACAACAAAGAAGTAAGAAATGCTCTAAGTACTATATACAAATTTGAATAGAATCTTTTTCTCACTCATCAATTTTTTTCTCATTCAAATAACTAATTATAGCATACAATGCTGCACAAATCCTTACATACAGATATATTCCATACAGATGTTGAGATAACTGAATGTGGGCCACACCGAATTTGTACTTTCTATATACAGTATAGTTGCATACAATGCAGCAGGAGAGTACAAAGTTGGCTGGTGAAGCTATGCATCCAAACTTACAAGGCTGAAATATACAACAGACCACACTGAATTCTTTTTTGAAAATTCCTATCAAACCAGTGGCCTAATTAGGGCTATAACCTGAGCTGAAGTGGACAAGCTCATTTTTCATGAGTTGCATGGGAATTACCAAATCATTTTTATTCTCTTCTGAGTCACTAAAAGCATTTGGAACATACTGTTTTCAGTGACCACATATTTTAACTGCAGTACATGCTGAAATGTTTTTGGAAACTAGATCCAAAAATGTTCTGGTGTAAAGACCTTCCAATACCCATAAATAATGCAGCATTCAGTCCAAACACCTTCAATCATTTTGAGTAGCATCCTAACTATCTAGTTAATTCGAGCTTAGTTAACAGAATAATTTGTGGAATCAAGTACTTTCTGAAATGAATACAGGTGTCAGTATTCACCCTTGGCCACAACATACTTGAGCATTTCTTAAACATTACTTAATCATTCCTAATTACTAACAAGTACAGATTTGAAGAGTTTCTAAAATGAAAAGAAGGTTCCATTAAAAATACAGGCAACTTACAAGTATGTCAACAGAAACCCCAATTTTGGCACTCTTTGCCGGCACAAAATACACATAAATGATCTAAGCAGATCCCTTCTGTGCTAACTACAGCTCAGACGTAGCTTTTAAATAGGTCACAATTTATACTCTATGAGCATATGTAATCCCTTATCTACTTCTGATACTTTCAAACTATAAAATACTGTATGTACATATGACAAAAAGCTGCAAGTCATCACAAAACAAGTTTTAAGGATTAGACACATAAAGCACCCATAGGAACACTTAGGATTTACTAAATAACTAAAACATTGAAGCATATTTTACCCTAAGTCCATCAGAGTCCTGCAAGAAAATTTTACAGCAAGGATGCTAGTAGTAATCAGAATCATTCAATGAACAAAACTATGGCAAAGGAAGGATTTTGCCATGCATGGTACAAAGGTAGCTTTTGAATAAGGAGGGTAATAGTTGAACTACATCATCTACAATGCCTTTGCAATCCACCTGTAGGCTGGAATTCCTTGCCAATAATTGAATGAGATTTTTTTTTCCCTGGACATCAGATAGACTGTTGCAACCAGAGAAAGCAGAAGCTGCCTTGCAAAGCCTACACAAAATCAAAGTGGGCCTCTTGGGATGTGCCCGTCAGAGTGTAAAAAAAATTCATTCTCCATCATCTGCTTGAAAAACTGTACTGAACATGAATAACTCACAGGAGTTACAGACGTACCCTGTGTTGGGTTATGATCTCTGGTGCTATTATATACGGCTCCCCCTTCTGGCCCTTTGGCCCTTGGACTCCCTGGAGGTGACCAAAAGAAAACAAAATGTAAGCTTTCATATCATATATGTTAACATATAAACAGCTAAGGGTAATGAAAAATATTTGTTGGGGTTACATAAGCATACATAAACATACCACTGTTTAGAGGCAGAAACAGCCTAGCTTTAGAAATTTATTGTTTAGAAAAAAGTGTAAACTCTCACAGTATATAGAAGAATTTTTGATTATGGGGGAGGAATCCCTCACGACCCGGGAGTGCTATTATGGGGTAGCATCTCCTGGCTGACACCTGCTCTGGTAAAACCAGGAGCTCCACTGCTCACGTCAGCATGATCCCATGTATCTCACTATGGGAAGCCAATACTTTGGCCGTGGGGCAGGGAAGAAAAAGTTACTTTCATCAGGAATTATGAATTTAATATTATTTTATTGCTGTTGATTTAAGCTTCACAGGCTTCCCGAAAGTAATTTCTCCACAAGATCTATGTGACAGGTATAACTCTGAGCAGACCTTCTGCCCTTCACTGCAACTTAATGACTAAGCATAGTGCAGTGTGCCCATGGTAAACCAGCACGAATGCTCTGCTGGGCCAAAAGGGAGCTCCCTTAAAAGATGTCTCATTTTCTTCCAAAACACGTGTGAATGAAACTCACTTCAGCAATGTTCTTAGCTTCAGGTACTCACTTACTGCCAGCTACTTACAATGGTACCAGGGAAACCAGAGTGTCCGGGAATTCCCGAGTCACCAGGGTCACCTGCTGTCCCATTACAGCCATCATGACCCGGTTTCCCCCTTGGTCCTGGCTGCCCTGGATGACCCTGTTGAGGAAAAAAAAAGTGTTTATCTATCCATCTGTTTCTAGTTTTCCTTTTCCTGTAGTCACACAGTATTTAGACATTCTCACATTAAGCCCAAGGCTTGGATCCATGGGAAACTAGGATTTTCAAAGACAGAAACAGACAGTGTCTTTTTTTAATATAACTGCAGCTTGAACCAGATGCCCCAGACAGCATGAAAAAATGAGTAGTAAAGGACCTTTCAAAAAGGGTAAGAAAGCTATGTTCAATGCAGGCTCTGTTAAGCAGAGAACTAAGCCAGATGAGGCTGCTGTGCAGGGAGCCATCAAGAACTGAAATTGTTAAGCATTTCAGTGCTTCACACTGGAAGAATGGGGAGAAACTGTTCACTGATTTTGAACAGTTTCCAAGACAAGAAAAAAGTCAGAGATGCTGTTGGACATAGGTTGAGTGTTATGATGAGGCTGTGAGTATAGAAGAAAACAGCAGGGCTCAAAGGTAGGAAGACAGAGGCAGAACCTTGACACAGAACCTCTGAAAAGTTACTCCTATCTCCAACTGGATTTCCATTGCTACACCTACATTCACCTTAATTGCTGTTGTTTCTGGTTTGCACTGAGGCCAATGAGAGAAAATTTTCCCTTGAGCAGCTCTTTCTTCCAGGGGGCTCAGAAAAAAACAGAAACTAACATAAAATATTTCTCCCTTCTCCTCTATCTATAGCGAGAGTTTTCCCTTTGGTTCTGCTCCATTGTTTAGAAAAAAAAAGGAAATCTGTCCATGTCCTTACCTAGCTCCATCAAGTATTGGCACTCCTCACCCCAGAAGAGATTCTGTGTTGCCACCATTCTCTCTTGACCCCTAGCCTGACATCCTAGCACCATGCCATGCCATTACAGTTTGCTCATGTGCCTATCTACCTGCCTTCCCATAGTAAATGTTAAGTCTTGGCCTGAGAAAACTGGTTGGAGAATGTAAGGGAGTGAGAAGGGCCAGGGAGCTTGAGGAGAGGAAACAATGAAAATGCAGGTTCAAGTACTGTCTGAAGGTATTTATGCTTTACAATGCAATGAGCAGAGGTCAGGAAGGCAGAGCTGATGTGAAAGAAAACTTGTTCAGCTGAGAGAAGCAGTCCAGATACAGCAACACTAGGCTTCACAGGGGAGTGACTTACTCTACTTCCCATGATGTTATGGTGCTTAGAAAAAGCTCAGCATGATGCAGTGAGATGAACAAGATCCTTGGCTCAGGAGTGTTAATAGAAATGGGAAAGATGGTCTCTTTCTTTTCCTTTAAGAGTGAGAAAGAGGGAGATAAGGAAGATTGTGAGAGAGAAATCCCTGAAACTTGATAGGGAGCTCTTCTGGAAACAAAAAAGGGTGAAAACAGAGTGGATGTGGATGCGTGGGCTGCAAAGCGGGGCCCCGGTGTCCGGGAGCACTATAAAGGAAATCCAAGCCTGGGAACTCTGTCCAGGGATTCCAGTGACTCAGATTTCTTTGTTATTTTATGACACAAGATGTAAAGAATTGTAAGCTGGGAAAATACTGGGCTGTGAACTTTACCCGGTTTTCATCTTTGAATGTTTCAGTTTCAGGGACCTGATCAATTTGATCAAAGTTTGACACTGTTTAGTGCTCTGTAGGTTTTTTTTAAGACTATCTCAAGCATGAGCTATAAAGAAAATTAACAATGGTTAGTATTCTTAAAATCATTGGTGTTTCTACATGCTTTGCAAATCTGAAATAATTAAGGAATGACCCACTCATGTCCTTCATTCACAAGCTTAAGAAATGTGAAGTACTTACGTCACAGGTCTTTTCAAAAGAACATACTTAGCTTGGTAACCACCAAAGATACAGGAAATTTCTATCCTTTCTGGTCCCTTTCACAAGGGGATTTTTCCTTGCAAATGGCCCTTAATTATCTGAGGGAATGAGAGGAAGCACAGATTCTGCTTTCTTGTTGTGTATCTGCAGTTCTACTCACTTCAGCAAAAGCCCTTAACTGAAAAGTGTGTACGTGGCTGATGTAGAATTTAACCTAGACATTTTAATTAAGGTACAAAGGCTTTAAACTAGCCTGCAATACTTGCAGTTGGTGATTCCTTAAAGATGAAGTAACACCCTACTTACAGGAATGCCATCTGCCCCAGGGAATCCAGTGACTCCTCTTTGTCCCTACAGAGAAAGAGCACAATTAAAATGAAGTTCTGCCCAGTATTTTGCTTATTAGCTAAAACATTTAGTATTCAAAGTTACCGCTTCTCCTTTGGGTCCACTTATTCCTGGATATCCTCTTTCACCTTTGTGACCTTTGGGACCTTGCACTCCTGGGATCCCTGTCAATCCTGGTGGTCCAGTGAACCCCTGCGATCCAAGGAGTCCTGGCTGGCCCTGATAAAAATAATAAAACAGCATTTATATAGGAACACTTATGATGCATGAAGCTGGATTAGTTATCACTGCTGCAACGGAGTCAATTTCTCAAAGAGAAAATAAACACAGAATCCCTTTCCATTCCAGTAGGGCAGGCTCTTTGATGAATGTTATCTGGAAAAACTGCGCCAAGAAACTTCAGTAACAGTGACCACATTGCACATGTGGTCACAAAATTAACACATGGATATTAACATTCAAATCAACATTCACCACTTCAACATTCACGGCTACTCTATGAGAAAAATGTTTTCCTTGGAATGACGCTTCTTAAGAGCCATTCTCCAAAAACATAACCAATTACACTCCAACCAAGTAAAATATGCTTAACTGTGAAATCTGCTTAGTGGATGTATTTATCACAAGTGGAGTATGCTATTTAATGGCAGGAATTTCTGCCTCTTTAGGGATGATATTTCTATTCAGCAGTGGAGCCTGAAAATGATGAGACCTGCACACATCCACACAGGTTGAGGAGTTGCACACAGGGCTCCCCTGTCTTTCTCCCTTGCAATGCTGGTTCTGCTCTTCAGGCCACTTCAAACATTGTTTAAAAATAATTCCTGTTGACTGCCAACATCACAAAGCTCAAAAGGGGAAAAAACAATTTTGAAATGACACAATGGTAGTTTAAGTAATGGGTTGTGGCAGTATGTCTGAGATCTGTGAACCGAAATTTTTGAATGTTTTTCCAGACACAGTGTAACTGAAGGCACACATGTTTTGCATGCTCTACAGTACTGACTGCACTAATGACATTAATAGTAAATTGCCACAATCTTTTCTGGAAAAATATGCTCTAAATAGGGTAAAGCTCCATTTAGTGAGACATTCCAATTAAGCCAAATATAATGAAAGTTTTTTTAAAAGTGCAATTAGATTTTTTTCATAGAGCAGCTGCAATAGCATCAGTATGTCACAAAAGAAGAACTACAGCAAAACATGAACTAACATATATATATATTTATAAAAACAAACTCATAAAAAAAAATCATACCTTGTTTTACTATTAAGTACTTACAGTCTTGCCCATGCCTTCAAAGAAAAAGCTAGAAGATGAATGCAATCCCTGTCCAGGAAGGCTGAGAGTTCAACTTAATTTAATGCCATTAAGATGGGAAGAGGGGTGTGAGGACTTCAAGAAATCCTAATTTCTTTGTATTGGGAAGTTGTAGCAAAGATACGGAACAACACCTTACTAATATTAGGCAAAATTTATTTTATTCACATAATGAAGGATAGGCCCATTTGTGATACACTTTCAAAACTTCATGGTCAACAACTATCCATAATTAACATTTATCCATGCTACAGTTGTCTTCATTCTAAATACCCCAAATCAAACACTGTGACTGAAACATAACTTACTTGTAATTTTGAAAACAAATCAATTTTCCACACTGCTTTCATAGAACATGAACAGAACACTTGGAGTAGAATGTTATATTTTAAATCTTATTATATGATATCAAAGGAGTCCCTATTGAGAAGCTGATGAAAAAAGCCAAGCAAAGTACAGAACTCAGTGCAAGTCTTTTCCTTGGAAGAAGACTAGGAATGAGACATTATGAAGGCTGAATTACATGCACTTCCTTGGGACAAGTCATCAGGATGGATCTTGTACAGTACAGATCTTTTGCTATACTGTTACAATTAATCTGATAAGACTGATGGTTTAGGAGCATTGCCAAAGGACACCATGAATTTAAGTGTTTGAGCTGTCATGAAGGAGAGTTCCCTTTGCTTAAAACCAAGCCCAAGTTTATATAGCGTCCCTACTTCTAAACTAAGCCTGCTCATAGGGATTATTAGGTGATAGGAGGCCAATGTCTTTTCAGGTTAACTGACAAAGAACAAGATTATCTGAGTACATCTAAAACACAATATAACTCATGCTGGCAGGAGGCATATGCATCTGAACAAGCATCTGCTCATTTCCTTATGGCAGCTACAGCTGGCTATTACAGATGCATTTATCTCCACAGCAGTAGTTTTTAGTTTTTTTAAAAACCAGAGAATCTCTAAAAGTTATTCTATGGAGATGCAGATCATTGTCTAATTAGATTCACAGCAGACATATTTTCTTAGTTGTCTGACTCAAATGGAAAGATGCCGATTAGAAGCATTAGAATAGTGATTTAAATCTGAAGTAGTACTTACTTATTACAAGATCAAGAAAAAGTTCTTTCTGATGTCACATTTTCTCAAGTTTTCTTACCTGCTATGGCTCAAAATTTAAGAAGATAGGAATTAAGAGAATACATATGAACATACCCCATAAAACTGCCTTTTTAAGGAAATAATAGATATTTCATTAATTAAAAAAATGAAGTTTGTATTCTTTATTTGGGTTTTTTGGTAGAACAGTATCAATTCTTATGCAAGTAGCAGTATAAAATATTCCCATTTTACTATAAGGCCTTAAAACTTCATTAAATGCTTAAGGTAGTTTTTCCTTCCTCACACACCCAAATCTAGAAAGGAACCTATAAAAAGGTTTAACAAGGATGGAAACATATATCATACATCTGCAAAGAACACAGACAAATGTTTCAAAGTCAGTTATACAGATTTGAGTTGTCTCCATTTGCATTTTAATTTTGAGAAGTTCTGAAAATAAATTTCAGTCGCTTCTGCAAAGAAAGGAATTCTGTACACTGGGAATGTCACTTCATTTTTGGAGTGAAAGAAAGAAATCAAATGAATTCCAAAAACTACTCATCCACCTGAGATATGCAAACCACATGTAAACCACCTCTTTAGTGTCCATGTACACCACTTCTGTGCCCAGTTATTTGGAGGCAGAACATATGTAAAATTTTTCATTGTAATTTCTGATAAAATGCTGATTATGTTCAGAATTGTCAAATCTGTCCCTGGTTTTCTGCAAGGAATATGCAGAGCTGTACACTTTAAAAGTTGTATTCCATGGGATATTACCTCTCTAACTCCTATACCAGATAGCACTCTCCAACTTCCAGTGCAGTTTTCCCATCTGGTGTGAAGGAAAATGTAAACAAGGAATGGAAAACCAGGAAGAGGGCTAGCTGCCAGTGCCCCTTCCCCATGCGTTCTGGTAATTATCCCATCATTTGTTTGTTGAGGAATAGGGGCTATTTAATATTATTTGCAATAAAGACAAGAGAATTGATCCTTATGGGACCAGTTTAGCATGAGGCTGGAGTCAGAGATGGGGAAGCACTTAATATCATGACAATGTTTGTGTAATTCTTCTGACAATTAGTAACTTGGCTTGTTATATGAATTAACATTGTTAACCTTTGTTAACTCAGACTTGCCGGCTTTTACTTTGCTTTCTTTATGTTAGATCTTTTGTTGAACAACTATGTCCCCTTTTCATTAGCAAGTGACCTAAGAACATTCTCTCTTTGGCAAAGGTCACTGAGGAGATTTAAGCAAAGGCAATCAATTTGAAGGGTTCAGTTAAATAAAGCATGACTCAATTATTAGAGTCTTGAATACCTCTGTCTGACACATGCCACACCTGGTACTGCTCTGTCTGTGCTCCTGGAGGGTCAGAAATCCTAGAAAATTCTTCAAAGCAAGGAAAGTAAGCCTAGGGAAACATGTTTTAGACATGTCATATTTTAGACAACTCACAAAGTACTTTCTTTACTGCTCTCTTTCCTTACATGACAAAGCAATACAGGAATGTGCTCTGGCCCACGGTGCTGTCCAGCAGAAGGCTTCCCATTTTGCTGGGGTGAACTGGACCTCTTCCCAAACACAGAGCATGGCATGATTACCTCATGTCACCCACCACTGGATTTACAGGCCAGTGTTAAGAGGCTCAGTGAAGTGTGTGTGGAATGCTATGGCTAGTACCTCCAAGGGAGCATGTGAAAAGGAAAGGAAAAAGTGGGCCAATGAAATATCTTGAAGACTATGAAGTTTTTTCTTTGTTCTTATACAAAACTTTGTAACTGTTTAGTTCAATTGCAAAGATTCCAATGTCAGGATACACATCTAAATAGGGAGTCCCTGCTTTGCTCTTCCTGCAGCTTCAACTGACTGGATGAGGTCTGACAAAATTCATGTGGCCAGCCCAGCCATTTTGCACAAGCTATTTATAGAGAGGAGCGTAGGTCAAAAATTAGGAAGCCTGGAGGAAACCTTCCCAGAAAATATTTGCCATGTTATATATACACTGTCATTATACACGTCATTGTCCAGTGATGTGCACGAAAGAGTATGTTGCTGGGGTTGTGACTGAATTTAATAAATACATTTTGTAATTAAGTACCAGTGGACCTAAGAAGACCCTGATCAGACTTTTAAATTTGTACTGAATGTTCACGTTTTGCAGCTTGAACTTTAATTTCCAGTTCTTTTATGATGAAAGAATGAAAGAGATGTCATGTTGCAATACTTTCTTCCTTCTAATTTACTGCTAAACTTACAGTGTGGAAACAAAACTGGCAGAGGAAGGTGTGTTAATTTTGAGAGCAACCAAATGCTTGATGTGCTATAAAAATAAAGATATAATAAATGATGATGTCTTCTCCAAAGGTTTTAAAACACAGGAACATCATCATGAGTTGCTGAGAAATCCATCTACCAGGGTGGAGATACAAACATAAGAGAAAACTGTTTATTTGCAATAATGAGGGGACAGAATCAGAGTTTCGACAGAGCTTCACAGTCATTGAGCCCACTTCTCCATGTTTCATTACAGATTACCATTTTGCAACTGCTTCTGGGATATGGAATGTGATGATTCAGTATTCCCCACATGAAAATAATCCTTGTAGGTCATTTATTTAACAGTGAACAAGAAGAAAGGAGGTTGATTCCCTGACATTTTAAAAAGGTCATTGGTGAAAGGACAAGTTCATTTCCTGTGGGAAGGATGATCTGACCGTGACAGACAAGCTGTAGCTGGGACTTTCTGTAAGAGTGTTCAGTCTGGAATGGTCTCTGTAAGAACAGATGGGGAAAGGACGTGACAGCAAGGACCTTGATGCACTCCTACTCAGAGAGATCAACAAGTGGAACAGAAAGCAACTCAACAGGGAATAAAATAATTTATAAGGAAAATAAGCAACTTCTCAGCTGATTAAAAGTGCTAACCTAGACAGGCACACAAGGAAGAAACAGAAAAGTTTTCAAATGTAATGCTGACAAAATGTGGAGAATCGGGCGTAAATGTAGGGAACTTGTGATTCTCTGAGGCAGTTTCCATGGAGATTGGCATACTAAAGCAATCATTGAGCTCAAATAAAAACTCTATGTTCTTAGTGCTCCCACTACCCCCAAAAATATAAACTACAAGAAACCACCTCAAGAACCTTCCTGTGGCACATTGACTCAGACTGGGATGGATATATCATGTGGCATTTCTGCTGGGGCATAAATGCAAGAGTTTATGGATTAAATATATTAGAGGAGAATATGTAAGGGAAGAGTTTGGGGTTTCAGCTCCATGCAGTGCTGAAAAGTACCAGAAAAAGGTACTCCAGCTAAAGGGTTGCAACACTTTGGGCTGAGAGGTAGAGAAAAGCACATGGATCACCCAGCTCCTGTGGCTCAACTAGTTCGACTCAGCAGCTGGTTCTGGTGGGGACCAGGCTGCCTAGTACGGACAGCTCTACAGAGAGCTTCAGAAACTGATGAGCATATTACTGACCAGGACATAGGAGACCCTGGAACATTTCTACACCATACATCATTAAGTTGTACATTGATGATACAGTTTTAATGGTTCCATCTATCTCAGCAATTCAAAAATGAGTTTTGTTTTAGCAAGATCTAAACATTTTTCCAATTCCACCTAGGAAAAGTAGATAAAAACAATCTGTGGAACGGTAGGAAATACAAACATATAGGGCAAAACACAGCTAATGCTAGCCACTGGAGAGAAAGATTATCTGGGAGAAAAAAATCCTGAAGTTTGTGCAGCCTTGGTGGTTAAACATATTAGCATGTTACTTTATTTCCGTGTTTTCAGGACTGTACTAATGACTATTTTCTAAAAGACAGATGATCAGTCTCTCAGAGGTCTTTTCCAACCTGGTTGAAGATGTGATTCTGTGAATCTGTTTGCAGTGAGCATTCAGAAGCTCCTCACTAGATGGCACCAGCCATTGCTGCTGCGCACAGGCCCCACCAATACAGGTGCATGTTTCCAGAGCATGGTACAACCCTCAGGAAATCTGATAAGGAGTTCAGGTAGGGTCAAATCGTGCGGCAACAAAAGCAGAAGGTTTCTGGCAAAATGTCTGACAGTGAGATAGCTGGGAAAGTGGAAATGAAATGGGCTTAAATGCATCATGCAACCGAGCAGCGTGGCTTCCTGAAGCGAAGGTGTTCCGTTGTTCAACCTCTTTTTTGTGTAGTAGATGGACTTCATCTTCTAAGAGGAATGAGACAAATTTATTATCCTATTTCTCCATTGGACTGCTAAATTTACATTTAATATCACAGGCCTGCATCCTCCTAAATTTATGTTCTGAATTTGACCTGGTCTGGCATTAGCTCCTACATGATTACCAGTGTTATGAAGGGACAGACTTTTGTTGTCTAACAGAACTAGAATGAACAACTAGAATGTTGATAAGCAAATGAAGCAAACTTTTCTTATGTACCTTAAGCTGTGTGATATTCAATTCTTAAACACAGAGTAGCACTGAAAGAGTCAGCAGGCTTTTTTTTTTTTTTTAAATGTACATAGCTAATGATTATTTCTACTTGTATTTTTTTTTTGCTACTTCAGAGGAGGTTATTTAGCTGAGTTTCACATTCCAGCTCTTTTTCTCAGAAAACACTTTCCTTCTCATTTGTTAAAAAGCTTTTCTTATTTATACAAAAAGTAAACAAAAAAATTATAAAATTCACTTTAAGTTAAAAATAACTGAAAAATGAGGCTAATTCAGCCTAGTGGCATGGTAACAATCTGTTGCTCTTTCAACTACATTGTCTGGACATGCGACATTTTCTCTCAGAACAGTGGTGATCAAATGACATTAACATTAATTCCAGAGCAGTGACTCAGCTTGCAGAAGTTGTCTTTTTTTTTTTTTTTTTTCATTAAGGAAGGAATAAACATTAAATCTTCATAAAAAAGAACTATGAAAGGATTCTCTTTACCAGAAGCCACATCCCTTTTGTGCAGTCAGTAAATGAAATAATTTTGTACTGTTTTCTGTTCCCACGGTTTGATCTAATTTGCGATCTTCCAGAAAGTTGCTATGTCACCCAAGAAGATAAAATATGTGCAAAAGAAAATATATGCTAGAATGTAGGTCAAGAACTCCAAAGAACCAGTTAATAGTTTCTTCATGTCACAAAATACATAGGGGTATATGTCAGAAATGCCTTCTGTACTTTACAGAGCTTCTGTATTAAGAACAATACTGGGACCACAGCAATGGTCTCTCAAAGAAAAGCATCAGAAAAGGCAAGTCTAGACAAAACCTCACAAAGGTTTCCAAGCTAAATCTTCAAAAAGTTATTGTGTAGAGGAAATGAGAAAAGGAATGAGGACAAGATGTAGGAAGGAAGCAGTGGGTAGAGGGGAAGAGTGGTTCTGTTTGCAGACTCAGTAAGGGTACAGCTCTGAAAGTCCAAGGCAGAACCTCTGCTTAAGTATGGCTGCACAGACAAATTGGGAAATTAAGGATCAGAATTAAAACATATATTAAAAAATATATCTCTCTAGTGAGGATGCTCTACTGAATTATATGATAGGACTTGGAATGAGTTGAAAGGCACTGAATTCTTTTTTTAATGATTTTACTTCTTGAACAGATGTAGACATTTATCTATATGCAGTGTAGTCATCAAAAGCTGCCATCAGGTAAAGGTGACATCTCATGGCATGATATATCCTAACAGAGATATTCAAACTAGGTAAAAAAAAATGCATCCTGAATGTAACCATTTTTCTTAACTTTCTGTAAAAGGACCCTGGGTCCCTAGCTCAAAACCTGACTTTCACATTGCTGCTGTGCAAACTGTGCAAGAAGGCAATACACCATACTGCATGAAAAAGGAGCTGGATATAAATTTACTTAACTTGACAGGCAGTGTAGGCCAGAACTGTTGCTAGTGGTGGTGCAAAACAGCAGGATTTAGTTGGAAGTTAGAAATGTTTCAGCATAGAACAGTGATTAGATGATAATATTGTGTGCTCAAAAGCATATCCATTTATTCCAAGTATATCATCTGGCCCCTACCTTCCTTCCCTTTTGGCTACTCAGATACATGATTCTTTTAGGCTGCCAGAAGCTACATAAATACCAGCACCTCTACATAGCTTCTTAGCTCAGTATCTACCACCTTTATTCTGAGCATAACAAAATTTCTGCCTACATTAGGCTCTGCTAGAATTCTGATATGGGTTCTCTCAGAATTTAAGGGGATCAAGCAGAAACCTTCAGATTTCAGAAACCTGCAGAGCCAGCAGAGCTGGGGTGGCCTGACACTGTGCAACATAGAGAGATGCTTTTGGTTAGCCTGAGAATGGAAGTGTGGTTCACTTTATGTCTCGTTTACTGAGAGTACCAAGCTAAGACAACTATAAAACCAGAAAAAAACTCTACGACATGTAAATACTCTCCCTTTGTCTTCCACTAAATTCAGTCTTTAAGAAAGGGAAAATTAAAGTTAAATTTAAGAGATGCTACTTCAAATGACCTCGAAGTTGAGATTATGAACTAATGATGTTTGACAGAACACTAAAATGACATTGATTTATACTTGCCAAACATTCATTACTATGTAATTAATTGGAGAAAGTTAGTTAGACAGCCAATGAAAAATTCACCAGAGAGGAAAATTACCTTGCCAAATATGCTCTTATAACCAGACAAATATCAAGCCGATGGGTGTGGAGAAGGAGCAGGAGGAAGCAGGGAACTCCCAGTGACATCTGCTGTATCATGCTCATGTAAAAGGACAGACTTGGATCATGGTACCCATTAAATATGTGATTGAGCATTTGGAGGTATGGGAAATGCCTTACAGGTTTTTAGTACAACGAGTATATTTTCAGAACAAATGAAAATTCTGTTCATTCAACATGTGTTTTTACAGGATTAAAAAGCCAAAACCTTTCCAGGGCAACATACAATGCAGTGCAATCCTCCTATTCTGCTGATATCTGCATCAAAATAATTTTTTTATTCTTTACATTCATTCCATTCATTTTATTACCATCATACTATTAATATCAACTGCTTTCTGGGACTTTTTAAAATTACAGTTCATGCAAAATGGTAAAAACTTGGATAACACCAAGTCAGCTGTAAGGTTGCTGTTTGGCTAGCTGGGCTCCTCAAGGCAAGACAACAACCAGCACCTGCTTGTATTAGAACATTCAGTCATAGACCCAAGAGCAAATCTGCCAGCCCAATTGCTTTCAAATGGCTTTCAGTCGTGTGTGGGAGTGTTCTCAAGATCCTAAAATTCAGGAAGTTTGACACAGATGTTTTCTGTCAGTAGGCGTTGGAAGCACCAATAGTAACATCTGTTCACTTTTCATATTTGTGAGAACATTTTTTTTTCGGTCCAAAAACCGTTCACTGTTGAAATTTCCAAATTGTGCAACTGGCCAAAATGTTAAGCTCATTAGGCTCCATGAGGTTAAGAGTATGTGAAAATTAAAACCCCTGCAGGAGTTCAGTCCATCGTATGCCAATTTTTCCATTCTGTGCTTCTCTTCTGTTTAAACAAAAGCATAACTATTTTTGTGGTGGGAACAGCTATCAGAACTGACTTGATCATGCAAATAGAAGTTACTACTGGATGTTTTAACCATCTAGTAGAAAGAATTTAATTCTCCTAAGTCACAGTGGCTGTGACTTTTTTAGTAAGTTGTGTACTGAGATACTCTTTCCACATGGGAGCCCAGGATACATGTTCTAGTAGCATGTACAAGGGACTCAGTGTAGACCCTCACACTCCGGTCGTGGGAATTTACAGTTTGGGACAGTCTCTGAGTTCCCAGCAAGGCCAGATGATTGGCTCTGAACCACCAGAAAGAATGGGGGGCTTTCAGGCAGATGTGCGCAGCAATATGAAGAGTCATTGTTGATGCAGAATAAGAGACATATTTTTTTCTTCTAACACTTCTGCACAGATGCATCTCAAGAGCAATAGGGTGCTGTGATATCATCTGAACAGCGTTTATACAGTTGTTTTCTCCATGATTTCCCAACCTTGATGTATCAATGCAGATGCGCTAGAAATTTCAGTAACTGGGACTCTGCTGAAGCCTGCTGTTGAGTCAGCTTGCACTGAAGTTAAATGAACCTTTATGCCTTCCAGTGTATGGGGCTTGTTAACATAAAAAATATTTTAATGCATTCACTTTGACAGCTTCATGTTGAGTCTGTCTCCAAAAAACCAAAATAGTCTAAGTCTAAGACTTCTGTGAGAAGTCTTGTCTCCTTCAGCTAGTAAACAGAAATACTGAAAACTATCAGCAATATATAATACAATTTATAATTATATTTATATCATACAGTTAACTTTCCTGCCTTTTGTATCCACAGATTAACAGAGGTTTTTTACAAATTTTTTTACAGTTGGCAGTACTAGATCAAGCTGGATGGTCTACGGAAGCTAAATTACTTGGGGAAAGTATTACAGCAATCAATTACTTGGAGAACTGTGAAGTCTTTTTTTTTACTCCTTGAAATCAGACAGGAGGAGAGTAAAAAATATTTTCCTTTGAATCGTGAAGTAAATAGATTTGTATCATCTACCTGAAAAAAATGAATGTAACTTGTGATAACAGTCTAGAAGAGGGTCCAGGGTGGAGCATAAACTCAAACAAGAAGGTTCTCCAGATCCACTACAAAATATCCAGTTTTTCTGTTATACTCAGTTTGATGTAGTTCTAATGGGGGCCAAGAGTGCCCACACATCTGCAGATTCCAAAATCTCATCACTCATGGGAAAGGATGTTCTGGAGAACATCATCAGCAGACAGTCTCACAGCTGCTCAAGGCAAAAGCCTATTTATCATTTGAAATTGTTTCAAAAGCTACTGGAAAGTTTTTTAACCATTTATTGTAGACAGTGGGGGCTATGCAGCTGCTTCAGCAGAGCATTGGGATAAGAATCAGAACAAATAATTTTGTTTGATCATGGAATTGTGGAATGGCTTGGGTTGGCTAGTTCCATCCCTGCTGCCATGGGGCAAGGACACTTTTCACTATAACATATTGCTCAAAGCCCCATCCGGCTTGGCTCTAAACATTTTCAGGGATGGGGTATCTACCTACCACCTCTTTTGCTTCGCAACTTGTCCCAATGTCTCATCACCCTCACAGCAAAGAATTTCTTCCTAATATCTAATCTACACCTGCCTTCTTTGTTTAAAGCCATTACCCCTTGGCCTATCACTACACATCCTTGTGAAGAGTCCCTCTCCAGCTTTCTTGTAGAGGCCTCCTTTAGGCACTGGAAGGCTACTATAAGGTCTCCCCAGAGCCTTCTCTCCTACAGACTTAATAGCCTCAATTCTCTCAGTCTGTTCTCACAGGAGAGGTGGTCCAGCCCTCTAAACACCTTCATGGCCTTCCTTTGGGCTTGCTCCAACAGGTCCACGTCATTCTTATCTTGGGGAGTGCAGAGCAGGGTGTAGCAGTGTAGTGCAGAGTGTTCACACAGCTTTTGATGCACTTAAGAGCAAAGTAGAGGGCGAAAATCATCTCCCTCAACCTGCTGGTCACACAGCTTTTGATGCAGCCCAGGATATGGTTGACCTTCTGGACTGTGAGTGCACATTGACAAGTCATGTTGAGCGTCTTGTCCACCAACACCCCCAGTCCGTCTCTTCAGGGCTTCTTTCAATCCATTCTTCACCCGGCTTGTATTTTTGCTCGGGATTTCCTTGACCCCCAGGACCTTGCATTTCGCCACGTTGAACTTCATGAGGTTTGCGCAGGCCCATCTCTCAAGCCTCTTCAGGTCCTTCTGGATGGCATCCATTCCTTCCACCATGCTGACCACACCACACAGCTTGGTGTCATCAGCAAACTTGCTGAGGGTACACTCGATCCCACTGTCCATGTTGCCAGCAAAGATGTTAAGCAGTGCTGATCCCAATACTTCCAAACATCTCTCATCACTGCTTTCCACTTGGACATCAAGCTGTTGATTGCAACTCTTTGAGTGTGACCATCCAGTCAATTCCTTACGGACCAAGCGCTCCACCTGTCAAACCCATGTCTCTCCAGTTTAGAAACATGGATCCTTTACTCCTTTCATTCTGCAGATACTGAGGGAGTCAAAGTACTGCTAAACTGTAATGGCTGGTTTCTTTTACTTGAAGGATATCAGGTTGCTCTCTAACCAATAGTAAATGTGGATAATGTGAAGGAAAAGAGAAGCCTTCCAGACCAGGAGAAGCAGCAGAGGGAGCCTTTGTGTTCTATCGGAACGCCAGAGAGACTGCTAAACAACTTGTCATGACTGCTCATCTGGGTCTTGTTGCTGGTTTCAGGCTTCAGTTTGAGGAAAGTATGCACAGTATTTCAGATTCTGATTCTTGAGTGTCTCCAAGATTTGTTAAATTAGTACCTTCTTGACTAAAACACTGTCTGCTTGGAGGATAAGCTGTGTCAAAGGAACCACTGATGTGCAGTGATGTGCTGTCTTTGTAAAATCATAATGTACTTGCAGAGATACTTCCATCAGCCTAATGAGAGAGGCTGCATTTATTGACAGGGAAATTGAATTGCTGGTCAGAATGGTACAGTTCACAAGTTAAACAGTTCACAAGTTCCTGAATTTCTGCTAGGATGCCTCTCTTGCTTTACTATGTCTGCTACACACAAGGATGAAAGGAAGCAAGAGATAAATTTGAAGCTTCTCATCCTTTCCAAAACACTAACCAACGCTGGAACATCTGTACTTTAGATTTATAGGTCCTGGATTCTCCAGGTCCCTAAGAAGATATCAATCACCACAGAGAGTGTCAGTCTTGTGTTTTTGACAGAGAGAGTAACAAATGCACTTCATATTCATGTGGTTCCTTTGAGTTTTTGACTCCCCTCTTTTCTTTTTCATGAAAAAATGTTTGAACTTTCTTACCTTTTCTGCATTTGGGAGAACTTAGCAGCTTTTACCTAGGTACTGAAAAGAGCCAATGCTAGCTCTCCTATGCAAGCTAATGCCTATGTTTTTTACTGATGTTTTTGTCAAGAGGTGTAGCCATCCCCTGTCCGGGCTTGCCGGGGTAAGTGTATCCCCTGCACTCCCCAGGGGATGGCTGAGGGAAACGGAGGACGAAGAAATTGCTGGCGGCCCTCCCTGGTTACATATAATACAAATTTATTCTCTCCAGAGGCAACAGGCCACCTGGAGGGTCCAAGCTTATGTGGGATAACCAGGGAAAGAGCCCTTCCCACTTCCGGCCCCTGGTTCTTATAGGGGCTCCAGCCAATGGGAAGGGAGGACAAGGGAAGGGACAAACCATCTGAGGGGAGGGGTAGGGCACATATAACAGAACATACCATAGAACAGAACAATAACATACNCATCTGAGGTGAGGGGTAGGGCACATATAACAGAACATACCATAGAACAGAACAATAACATACAGTGAGAAATATATGCTAATTGCACATCACAACAAAGAGGCAAGGCACATTTGCTATATGAAAGCAACCAAACTCTGAGCAATAGTGTTATGGAAGTTACAGTGCTCAGTACAGACTGAGATGATATGGATGATACGTGATCACTACAGCCTAACTAGTAACCCCCAAATTACCGGGACAATAACCAAATATTACCTCCTCTAGTTGACCCTGCTTGAGCAGTAGGGCTTGGACTAGATGATCTTAAAATCCCCTTCCAAGCTCAACCATTCTGTGATTTTGTGGCATTACTGTTATTAATATAGCTGCAGTTATTATTAGTCTTGGAGACTTAACTAAAGACTTTCATTAATATTAATTTTTACATCTGTATATCTTGCACGCCACAAACACATACATACATAGTTAAGGTCCAGGGTTCTTTGTCATGGCTTTCTCTCATAGCTCTCTCATGGTTCTCTTTCTCTCTCCTGCTTCAGCTTCTTTCATTGTTCTCTCATGGTTGTGTCTCTTGGTTGTCTGTGTGTCCTTTTGGTTCTCTATCCAGATCTTTCTAACAACATGTCCACACCTGGAAAACTGTAACTAAGCAACAAAATAGCTAAACTTTGGTTGTCTGGATGAATTTTGCCCAAGGTGGGGTCACCTCTTTACCACTGTAAGGGCCTGGCTCCAAGCTTGATCACAGCTATCTCAGAACCATCAGGCCATCATCTATTCATTTGTTAATAGAACTTAACTATCTCACGGCAACATGATTTAGTGAAATACAGCAATATATGTGATGTTCAAAATTCTCCTTAAGATCCTGTAATTTAGCTGTTCTCCCAATCTACCAGATTTTTTCATCTCTGTGATGTCTTTAAAATTTTTCAGTGTCTGTGTACATATTTATTCCCCCTTTGGTTAACTGTTTTCAGATCTCTGTGTATCTAACACAAGCTATAAAGCATTCTAGTTTCTGCAGAACAGATGAAGGGAGGTAGAGGACTGACATAAGGTAGAATAATTTCTTACTGTTAAAGACTGATAATTACTATGGAGTATTGGGTAAAGTTTGCATGATTAACGAGAGCCAAGATGCAAGTTTATAGTTATCTGCTTGTGAATACAATAGTTGTGTGCTTGTTGTGGACATATTTATGTATGTGTTAGGTCTCCTGTATCTTTAGTTTAGACAGATATTTACAGTATTTATAAGAAAAACCAAGCTCCTAGCTCTGCACTGTTTTAAAATCCTAAGATAAACCCCTGCCAGACCTACCATTCTACTGATTCTACTGCTTTATACAGATCTTGCAATTCTGAACTAGAGAGGAGAAGTTTCTGCTGTTACTTTTTTCCACAGGAAGACATCAGCAAGCACTCCAGAGGGAAAAAAATTACCTTTTTCTAAGCACAAGAGGTGTTTGAAGAAAGAGTCAGAGAAAGAAAGATGGTGGGATTATTCAGCTTCCACTGAGCATTTTTGAGTTATTTCTGATTCTACTCCCTCTGCTATGTCCAAACAAACATGCAACCCACAACAGACTTTGGAACAGATACATAAAAAAACCCCCCAAACCCCGAAATTAAATTTGTCTTTAAAAGGCTGACAGAATTTTCAGATGCTAAGTTTTCAGTAACAAGGACTGAATTAAGAATCAATGAAAACTTGTTTCTAGTTATGCTGGTTGAGTTAATGCAATATTAACTCCATAAATATTAACCCAACTGAGATGAAGAAAATTAGCAACCTGCCTATTTGCTTTTTTTTTTGATCTTGGTGATTTTATCTATCTAATTTCTACACATATTAGATACCTTGAGAAGATGTAACTAACTCTAAGAGAATACAGTTTGGTAATCCAAATACTTAATCGGGCTACGCAATTCAGGAAGAATTTTAATGAAGCAGCATAGAAAAAGCATTTGCATTATTAACTCTGATAGACTGTGGACAGAAAAAAAAATCAAAACTATTTCCTTTCAGCATTCAATAAAACTATTTTATTCTGAAGAGAAATATGGTTTATTATAATTTTCCAGTTAATTGTGGTTATTTATAAAGGCCTGACTAGACACTGAGCTATGGATGTCTCAGATTTCAAGTTACCACAGAAATTCAAATAATTTTATTTATTTTATGAAATGTAGTTACAAGATTTCTGCAGAAGTTCTTCCTAGACTGCGTTTTTTCCAATAAGTTCAATTATTAGTATGCAGTAAATCTGAAAAAAATGAAATGAGTGTACTTTGAATGTACAGCAGAAGCATTAAGGAAAATAGCTGGAAATATATTTCAAGGTATAGTACAAGATAGGCTTAGACTGCTTTTCAGCTGTTTAACTAAGCAACATGCTACTTCATTCAATTCATATCTTAGAGAACTTGTTACTCAATCAAATATTTATTCCTTGACAGGGAAATCAACAATGACTTGAGAAAACAATTAACTGACAACAGCACACAACATTCTCCATCGCACTGAGAACACTGCTGCCCTAGACTGCCACTGACAACACAATAAAAATACCTGAAAGTAAAAAAGTAAACAGCTGAAATTAGTTGGATCAAAGTAGAAAATAGCAGAGAAACCAATAGGAAGGGTGAGGTAGACCCTCCAGGAATGGCAGGCCCTGCCACCACGAGGAAGGCAGGGGTGTCCAAGAGATAGGATTCACGATTGCCTCCTTTAAATGTGACTGTTCAGTCAAACTGTTTCTTTCTAGCCTTTTCTAGTCAACGCTATTCATAAAACACATGCATTACTTTCCTTCATATATAAGATACAGCTATTAATTGGTATGTTTTTAAGGAATACAGCTTTCGACTTAGAAAGAGAAATGGATACTACCCTGATAGCATGCAGGGATCACTTTGTTCACTACAGCTGAACAAAATTAGTAGCATTAAGAAACCTGAAGAAGTTTTAGGAAAAAAAAACAAACCAGCAAACTAGGGCAAAAGATACTCCGTGAAGTCATGCTAGCATTTCTAGCACCTTGGCAACCATGTGTCAGCCATTAATCCTATTCAGGGATGTTAGAAATTATATGTCTGAGGTGGAGGGCCACTGGGAAAAGATGTGAAGCTACAGAGAAACCCCTGAGAAGAAAACTGATAGAGACAGACTTGATGGCAGAGCACCTCCATCTCCCACAATGGCAATGCTGCTGTTGAACTTTGCTTCAGCTATCAGAAAGTACAGACTTCTGGTGGAGTTTTGTTGGATAAAATAGGGAACCTACTAGAAACAAAATTAATTATAGATAGCCTTTTTGCTCTGTTTTTGCTTTTTTTCTGCACTGTTTTACCTTTTTTCTTCTGCACTCTCTCTAGACTAACAGTAGCTAAACTATTTTATTACAGAACAAATTACTATAAAATTTAATTTTACCTTAATGTATGTCTGATATTAAAGAGTGGTTGTAGGATAAGCAGGTGAAACTAGAGCCTTCTAATTTCTTAGTGTGTGTGTGTGTCCAGATACTGATGTTTTCTTGAGACTGGTCTGCACTGAGCTAAAATGGTATCACGCCTGTGCAATGAACTGTAGATGGGAAGTACCCATCGATGAGAACACTGCCCTCCAGTCAACACTTAGCAGCTCCTCACACTCGCCACAGTGAGTCCTCTTCCACCTTTTGCAGAAACACACGTGGGTATCACAATCCTTATCTCGCCTCGAGAGCCGCAGGTCTCAGACAAGCCCTTTGGAAT
>WEIV01002882.1:330626-344936 GCA_013390005.1 Calyptomena viridis
TTTTAATATATTTTTAATATATTTTGTATTTTTTATTTGAAACAGATTCTGAGTAAGACCTTTCACTGACTTCCCAAATCTCAGATTTTGTGTAGGATGCATATATAGAAGCAGGATTCACTGCTTCTTGCTCATGGGAAAGTTATCTAACCTCCGTCCACCAGTTCAAAACGATATCTGATGTTGATTAAACATGTATAAACAGAGCTTAAAAAAAAAAGGAAACATGCATATTTCACTCAAAAAAATGTCAGGACAAACGTACTAAAGAACAGCAATTAGTAACCAACATAACTATCCCACTACATGGTTGGTTGATAGTCAATTATCAACCAATTTTCACCAAATGAAACATTAGATCATAAACTAGTTTCAAACTGACACAAGTTCAAGTTCTATCAAGCAAACCTGTACCCTATCTGCCTTTAGTAGTGAACTTCAAAGATTATGGGCCTATTTACTGCCTACAGTTCATGCACTTACGATTTATGCCCAAGATTTAGATGCCTATGGAACACTATCAAGACTTCAGGGGTTTATGCATTGTGGTAAAACCTTGTAAGGCTGTGTTCTGAAACTATAAACTTAAACAAAAGAATGCATTTGAAACTACTGTCAAATATGTGTGTAAAAGGAAACTGTACTCATATATCTGAAAGCAGAATTTAGCCTCACACTGTTCAACACTTTTTTATGGTAACACTTTTCCTGTCTTTTGCCAGCAGTGGAGCTGTTCTCCACATTACCTTGACTAGAGAAAAAAAAGAAAATTATATCTCTAGGTACAATAACAGATTGATTACAGCACTGAAATAATGAAGGGTGCCTTCCTGTCCATGCATAATGTTCATTAATACCATAGGCATTTTACTTTTAAATCTGTTGCCATTACAAATACCTCGCCTCTGAGGGCAGCTCTTCCTCCTGTAAATTTTCAGACTTAACCTTGGTCTATGAAGCAATGTGAAATTTTGAAGCACCTTTTTTTCATACTTATATCCCTTCTGCTGCAGAAATTGACAATACTTCAAAAGATACATGATCAAGTTCACTTATAAATTTTTGTATATGGCCAATACTGGAGAACAAAGAAGACATTTTTCAAACCATTTCTGTCTTGGGAAGGCAAGAACCAAAAGAGAAAGACTAGCGAGGGCAGGCCGCCCGAAGGCACACAAACTTTGTGAGGTTTTGGCTTGTGTGATCAGTGGGGTTTGTTCTGGTAGGGGGTTCATGTTTGGATATTTGCTGAGTGGCTTCCTGGGGATGTCTGAAGGATGCATGAGCCAGCATGGTGGTTCCCTGACCCTTACAATGAAGGAGATTATATCAACCTGTATAGAGAGGCTTAGTTCAGCTTTCCTTCTCTTCATGACTCCTAGGTGCATCTCAGTGAGGCCAGATCTTCCTTGTTGCTACCAAGTTGAATATGGATAGAGCAGGGAAAGGGAAAAGTAATCCCACTCACCTCTCAAATGAGAAGCTATACTAATATAAACTTTCAAGAGCTAACAAATTTCAAACTCAGGATGAAGATAAACATCAGAGCAGAGACCCCCTGGTTTGTTGCAAAGAGAATGCAAGGCGTGTTATTGGTGATCCCAGAGGCAGGTTTTGCATATGCAGTCCCTGGTCCCAGCAGAAGTCTCAGGTTTGTTCTCTAAAGGAAAGACTAGCTGAGCTGGAGGGAACAGGTCCACAGGCAAGGTCTGCCAGGATGTGGTGGAGCAGTTCCATCTCCGCTGTGGCTCCCCTCACATGATCACCATCAAAAAACCTTGATGTTCAACTAACAAGTATTTAGGGGTAGTCATTCAGAGGGAAGGTGGATAATCAGCCTGGAACAAGGGTTCAAATCTCTGATAAACTCTAATCTCTAGTTGATTATAATGTCTGCTTGGTGTGAGGATGCTCCTGGGGCAGTGTGAATCTTCCAGGAGAAAACAAAGCAGGTGATAGCAGTGGGAGGTTTGATGAGTTGACACAGCTGGATTTGGAATGCTGAGAGGACTGAAAGGCCTGCTGAGGGCAAACCTAGCAGAGCCCACGAGATGTCCAGATAGGTATTTAGTCTGGTAGAAGGGAGGAACCAGTGGTCACAATCTATGTTATACCACTGATGAGAGAAAGTAGAACAGGGATGTCCTAGGGGTTAACTGAAGGCAGCTGTGTGGGAGACTGAAGTCCTTGCCGACTTCACGCAACACAAGAGACCTGCACAGGAGGAATGGGCTGGACATGTTCCACAGAAAATGGAACAAGGCTGCTACTATTGAAAATTAAAAAGTTTTCAAAGAAATAGTTAAACTGGAAACAGAGGAGGACTGACAGCCAGGGAGCACCTGGTTCAGACTGAATGAGCTTGTGAGGGAGATGTGGCTAATGTTAACACATTCATGCAAAGGCAAAGGAGGAAATGAATAGCATAAATGCAATAAATAGGTAAGGTAAATAACATCATTTACAATGTCACTTGACTGATGCTTGCAACAAAAGTTGTAAATGCTTCTACAGCAATGCTACAGATCTATAAAATAGGATTATGGAATGATACTACTTGGCAATAAATGACACCCCTGATAAAATAGGTATCTCATGCTGGTTAGAGTAGGATAGTCAATGGCATACAGAATTACTATACTAGTCTGTCTACTTTACAGGAGTGATAGAAAATCACAGTCAGGGCAATGACACAGTATGTGAAGGCTACAGCAAAGTGTTACACTAAAAAATACTCAGGGCAGAGGGGAACATAAGGGAATCCTTGTGGGTGGAAATAACAGAAAGGTAGGACTTGGTTTGTATTTAGGATTTCCCTGTTAATGATACCAATAATTAAATACTCAGTGAAATCAGAAAAACTGCAAAACTAGATTAGGTAGCAATATCGGCCAATTCCACCTACCAGTGTACTGTCAGGCACAAAGCCTCATCTAGATGTGATAAGGAGGTAAAAGTTTTGGACACAGTAACTGACTTTTTGTTAGTGCAGTAAACATAAGAAAGGATGTTGCTCTGGGTTTAGTCTTGAGTGCTGCACAGGACCTGCTTTAAGAGGTACTATTGGGAGAACTGATCTGTAAGAGCTTCAAAGTAAAACTAAAACTAATGCTGTAATGCAGTGGGATGGAGTAAGCCAAACAAATACATCACAGAGATATCCAATTTCAAGAAGGGGAAATACATAAAAATCACAGAAATAGTAAAAGCCTAAAAAAAGCAGCCAAAAAGGCAAGAAGCCTAAAGCAACCTGGAGGCTTTTCAAAAAGACTGTATTAAAAGTCCTGGTAAACTATGTGTCACATATCAAAAAGAAAGTAAAATGGTTCAATAAAAAGCCCACATAGCACATAAAAAAGCCTAAGGAAGCTATTGTAGGCAAAATGGTTGGCATTTAAAAAATTGTTGAAACAAACAGGAAAGCCCATAAAAACCAGTTCAAAAGTAAATGGCAACTGGCATGGCTAAAAATGAAGGAGAAAATCTTGCAGAAGATAATCAAGCTGATACCAAAAAGTTAGTAAATAAAAGAGATAGCAAAAACAAGAAGCCATCAAGGGAAATAGCAGTACTGTGTGATGTCAAGGCCATATAAGGGGCACTCAGTGATGATAAGGCCATAGCAGAGAAACTTAGTGACGTCCCTGCATAAGTCTTTACTGCTGAAGGTGTTTGAGAAGGTCCCAAATCCAAGTTATTCCTTGAGACAGATTAATTTCAGATAAATATAAAGGAAGTAGGAGATAAAACAGGTATAAGGCAGGTGTTACCAAGTGAACAGGAGTGCGGGCATTTACCTGGGACCTCTGAAGGAACTCAAGTGTGAAACTGCAGAACTGCTGCCCAAAGTCTGTAATCCAACACTACACACTGCCACTGCACCAGTGGGCCAGTGCCAAACAAGCTTCCATGTGGAAAAGAAACTCCAGAAGAGACCCTGTGAACTGTGGCTCAGTTTATTTGACTTTCCTGCTTGACAAGGCAGTAGTCCACTTTAAGGAGCACATTACTGACCACAAGCATAAGCATAGTAAAGTAAGCCTTAGTGACCATAATATAATCAAGATTTTCAAAACTGTTTCGATAAACTGTTCTTTGTTAGGAAGAAAAGAATAGTACATGATGGTCACATTTCAAAATGGAGACAACAGCAGTGGGTCCTCTCAGACATGTGCTGTAGCTCATTTTAGCAACGGTTTCAAAATTGATCTACAGAAGAAATTGAACTGTGAAACATCGGAGTCTATAGATGATACTAATCTCTCTTAGGTTGCTAAAAATGAGGAATGGGGAGACCTGGTGATCTTCCATGCTGGGAGATCCAGATGGAGACCACTCAACTGGGTTAATAGACAGGGTTCTGCGTTGGGGAGCATCAGGGATGATACTGAGAAGAAAACTGTGGGAATCAATTGGCTTAGCGCATCCACAGTCCTGTGTGCTGTGTACACTTCTGGTCTCTCACAGAAGAGAGAGTAGAATAAAGGGACTAAGGTTTGGAATGTTGCTTTCAAAAAAGAACCTAGAAAGGCTGCGACTTGTCCTTTTGGACAAGAGAAAACTGAGGGGGAATATAACTGAGATTCACAAAATCAGGGAAGCAGTGAGTAACACAAACACAGAACTGCTCCAACTCTTACAGTATTAGAAATAGGGTGTACTTGATGAAACCAAAGGGAGATTTGCTTAAAACAAGTCAGCCAGTGATTTATATAATTTATATCGTTTGAATAGTGAACTCCTTCATGCCACTGTAGGTTGTGAAGACACATAGTTACAGCAGCTTCAAAAAATTATTAGACAAATTTAGGGAGAAACACGGATACTGAAGGAACGTTTAAATTGTGTTATCTTGAGTATAAGTGAAATGGACTGCAGATAGTTGCCAGAACTCTGTGCTCCCTATAAACAGCATCACCTACTGCTATGGTTTGGAACAGAGTAGTGGACTACATGAATTACTGGTCCAGTTGGAGAAGATGCTTCATATGTTCTTATTTTGTGAAAAAAAAGAGTAACTATCAGATTTCATCAGATATATCAATTTACACAAAGAGTTACAAGGCATTATACCAGCTTAGAAACCAGTTAATTGTGATGTACAAGAATCACATTAACAGTTGATAAAATTATTTTATTTGATTTAAACATTTCCCTAAGATATAATAATCGAATTAGAATGTGTTGTATTTTGTTGGTGTGGGATTTTTTTTTAAGTTATGAAGAAAAACATCTAGATCTGGCCTATGTGTTAAGATTTAAACTTGTATGGAAAATGCTTGCAAATGAACATCAGACACTAGATTTCACAATTTTATAGCATCCAAAAGCAGATAGAAGTAATTATAGGTGAACTAGTAATAGCTCACCCTTGGCCATTGCATTAGTGAAAGCAATATAAGAGGTACCTGCAAAGGAGTTCTAACGAACCCTCATGTTAGTCTCTGTTAAAAAGGAATGTTTAGCCATTCTCAAAAACGGCCTCTATTGGGGGCCACAAAGCTTTCTTTTAATTTCAGTTTCCATTATTCCAGCCCCTTGCAAAAACAATGGCTAAACAGCCTGAGCACAGTTAGACACTTGATTCATAAAGTACAAAGCGAGATTTCAAAAGAGTGCATTTTCTCACTCTATAGAAAGATCAAAAAGATTTCCACTCGCTTCCACTTTCTATAAAGCCTTCTAGGTTGGTTATGAAGTGAGGTTGATTATGAACTTCAAGAGGTCAAACAGTTGGCCATTGTACTGAAAGCAGTTATCATTTCCTACATAAATGCATTAATGTTTAACAAATTTTAAAGGCACATATATTGTTCTTTGACCAATACATGGTTTGCAAAGAACTATAAGTATCAAGATCTTAGGAGCTGCAATAAAAATCTAGAGGAAAGAGAAATAAATCATAAGTTTTTAATTTGGTGGGGGTTTTTTTTGTTGTTCCTTTAATCCAAGGTTTCCATTTCATTCAAAACAGAATTTCAATACCATATCAGTGTTTCCCTTTACTGTTTTCCCTCTTACCCAGACTTTGGGGTACTCCTTATGCTATGTTCTCCACATGTAGCTTAGGGAAAGGATGAGTCTGTTGTCTTACGAGAACAATTTAGGAGAAGTTGTCTTAGAAGAAAATGAGAAGATGAATCTGTCTCATCTTAGGGAGATGAGTCTGTTGTCTTTCCACTCCCTTTTCACTCTGTGCCCTCCACTGAGGTTTATACCACAGTTTCTTTATGTATGGATTTGAATACTCCTGCAGGAGCTTTGATTCTCACTGCAGCTCCACTGAGCTTTTTGCTAGCTGTGAGAAGGGGAGATGAGGCAGAGATCGGTCCTCAAGCTTGGTTCCTGCAGCCCCAGCTCCAACCACCTAATTGTGAGGTATGGTTAGACAGACTGAATATTCATAACCAGCTAACAGTAAATACAACTGGAAAATGACTAGGCTGCAGTGAAAAAGAACAAAGACTAGTGTCATTAGAGGCTGGGAAAAAATAAACAGCCTACGGAAGAAATTCCCTTTAATCTTTCTACTCTGAAGGTATGAACTCAGAAGCAAGACAGGAGGTGGGAACTTCAAGGGGATAATGTGTGACCCAAGAAATATTTTTTTTGAGAATCTTCACTGAGCATTTGCTGTGAATTGCAAACGTGGTTATCAGCAACATCCTGATTCTCTGAACATTTGAATTTGGCCAATTCTCCTCCAAGGAATGACGCAGAAAGTGCCGTTTGCAGGTGTCCTCACAGTCCTGGGAACAGCAGATGAGAGGCAGGAGGTTGCAGGCTAGCTGCTGCCTTTGCCTAGCTGCAGCAGCTCTGTGACCACTACAGTGGGCTGATGACACTTCTGCTGTTTTATTTTTCTGTCCCCACTGGATTTCAGCTGTGTCTGAGCCTAGTGAAAGTTGCAGGGTTGAGCCCAGCCAAAGCAGAGTGAAGGAAAACCAAACCCACATACCTCTTTACAGTAGGCCTGCTAGGTACATGCACTGATTAGTGTTAGATTGCCTTTTGTCCCTAGAAACTACACATGTGAAGCACAATTCAACTTTCCTGTGCCTTCATACCTACACTTATAAGTCCTGAACCAAAAGCAGTGCTTTGGTGCAAAGACAGAAGCACAGCTTCCAGCTGTCCTGCATTTGGAGACCTGGCACACATCACCAAAGTGTAGCTGAATCCTCACACATTTCAACAGTGCCTATGCCTCTAGCACAGAGCCCTAGCAGATATCAGTGGGCACATTTAAAAAAAAAAAACCAAACCTTTTTTTAAAACCAAAAGTCATTGGATTAAGACAAGTATCTTGTTAACACAAGGATCTTTACTCAAATGCTGTATCTCAAGACGGCAACTTTAGCAATGACAGCAAATGATGTAGAAGCATATATAAATAAATAGTAGGCATTTCTTCAGACCTTCACTCCTTTCATAGCTTGCAATTGTATTTACCACTTTGATGAATTCACTCAACAGCTGCTGATGTGCATTCAGCAGCAGGAATCTAAAGAAAGTGCTTTTATTTGCCTGGATTTGAGAGACCTGTCATGAATAGATGGTGAATTTCCAGGGAACAGTAGGGCTGACAGTTGGCTGCAGATCCTCGCAGTGCTGCTCTCACCTGAGTGCCAGGTGCACTGCAAGTGACAGCTCTGTTTCACCCGAGACAGTGAGTCATTGCAGAAGCAGGCTCTGCCAGACTGCTTCAGGCAAGCTTACAAGTGCGAACACGCAATACGTCTATTGTGCATGTAATGAGTCACCTCGAACAGAAAATGTGTGTCGTGCCAGATTATACAGAGGTTTTGTGAAAATAAATATTCCCATTGAGGACTAGCATGAGACCAGAAGCTATGCCAAATTTGACTAGACTTTAAAGGCCAATCTTCTTCCTTAAACCAGATGTTTAACAGAGGTTGTGACATCTGAAGATGTCAGTAGACACAAAACCCAGGCAATGTATGCTAAATCAGAATGAGGTGTATCATTTCAGAGAGGTAAAATACAATTTTTGAAGTGTTATAAAATTCTGTAAATCCCTTTTCCCAACACTTCTTCACAGCTTGCACAATTAACTACAGGCAGCAAAATATAATTTATGTTTTGTAACATATCCCTTTGCTCTTTTTAAGTATCTATTTAAAGGGAGGCCACCATGATTAGTAAGTGGGGTTACTTACTTCCTTGAGATAAATCCAAGAGTAAGGGTAGAGAGCAAGCACATAAAATCTGCACTCACCTCTCAATCTAGATAGTAAGTAACTCACAGGGATCTTCTCATCAGTGGCACCAGACTGATTCTCTACTCTGCCAATTTCACATTTTCAGTTTTTCTAACCTATGCAGCTACTTTTGTTTAACTACCTCTTTTTTTTTTTTTTCGCAAACTTGGCAACTTGAAATTTAAGGTTACTCAGTCAATGTGGAAGATGAAAAATATTTCAATCATAAAAGTGGGTAGTTTTGCAGCAGAGGTTTTAATGAACTCTAGTGAGCATCTGCCTTGGTTTGTACAGGATATATTTTAATATAGGGCTACAAGACTAAAAAGATTGAATAGAAAGGTAGGAACTGAATTTGAAAAAAAATTATATACCTACATATAAATACATATATATATAAATGTGTATATGAAATAAGGTAGTGAAATGAATGTAACAACACACAGAAATAACATAAAACAACAACAATCACAAAATAATCAAGAATTCTCGGAGATCTGGCAAGTTGTGTGCAGCAACAGCTACAACCAGTAGAGGGCACGGAGCAGCAGGAGGTTGTGATGTGTTTCAGTGACCAGAGGGGGCGCTGAGGGCAGCAGGCGGTTGCCAGGAGATCTCCGAATGGAGGAGGGGGGGAAAGAAGTGGGGCAGGCAGGGGTTCCAAAGGGTAGGGGGCAGAGTTTTGCTGCCCCAGGGATAGATGCAGAGGGTTTCACTGAGGGATCCTGGGGCCTGGGGAGGGGTGTCCGGGGGTGCCGGAGGGTAGAGCCAGTAGGTTCACCAAAGGATCCCAAGGTCTGGGGGGTCTCAGGGTGATGGAGGGGAGAGGCAGTGGATTGCCTGAGGGATCTCAGGGGCCTGGGCGTTCCCGGAGGGTAGAGGCAGGGGTTGCTGGGGGATCCTGAGAGATCCAGAGAGGTTTGGAGGGGGTAGGCAAGGGTTGGGGTGCTGGTGAGCCGGAGAAGCTGAGGAGGAGTGGCTGAAGCGGTGTCTGGAGCTGCGGTGCCTGCTGATGGAGTGGTAGCGGCAGCTGCAGGAAGCAAGCTGCAGGGGCTGCAAGCAGCTGGCAGAGACTGCTTGGAGTCCATGTCAAAATGGCGGTGGCTGGAGCAGCAATGGCAGCAAGGATCCTTCCTCTACCCCGGTATGGTCCAAAAGAGAGATGAGGGAAGATGGCAGCTGGTTTTATAGAGTTCAGTCCAATCCCAGAATTCTTTGCAGCTGCGCAAGCGCAGTTCTCTGTCTCCGCCCCTTTTCACTGCCTCCTGAAGCATGGTCTGCACGTTCACTGGGCCGCTGACTCGTCCACCCTGTCCTCGGGTCTGCCCCTCTCCAAAAACCCGCGAAGAATGACTTCTTTGTTCTCATCACCACGTGGCCAACATGGTGCCCATCTCCTCTCAGGCCACTCTCCCCCTCGCCCATGCCATGACCCATCAGGCACTGGTGCCTCCACAGGCACCAAAGCGGCAGCCAGCGAGACCAGGGGTTGAGGCGGGCAGTGATGGTGATGTTGGGTGATGCTGGGCACCAGATCCCCTCTCTGCCATGCGGGTCGCAGTGGAGATGGGAGCCGTCCGGGCACGCCACACATACAGTGGATAGCGAGACCGGGGGCCAAGGCAGCCAGCAGTGGCAGCACCCAGGCGCTCGGCTGTGCCGCAGCTGTGGGCAGAGGTGCCATCATGGTTGGGCTAGCGAGAGGGGGTTTGACAACAGCATTGGGGAAACCACACCAGGCACTACAGCAGGGGCAGGCAGCTGTGTCCCTTTGCAGCTGGCGGTTGGTGCCACCACAAACCCCAGGCGACTATCACGCCACTTGTGCCTGGTGCCGTGGTGGGGGTCCGGGCAGCTGCCCCCCTGCTACTGGTGCGTGGCGGCAGCAGTGGGCATGAAGCGGTGCCCAGCTTCTGTCTGCACTGGCATTGGTCATGGATTGGCAGTGGGGGGGCTGGGTGTGTCCAGCAGCGGTGGCAGAGCCAAGGCAGCTGGAGAAGAGTGGTGGAGCAACTCTGGCAGTGATGAGGCACCAGAGCTGGTGGGGGGTTGGCTGGAAGTGGTGGCACCGGGCTGGGACTGCTTTCCTTCCCGAGCGGCATGTAGCTCTGCCAACCGCACAAACAGCTGGGCTTGGCACTGAGGCAGCTCCTGCCGCAGCAAGGCTGGCCTCCGCAGTCACCACAAAAGCGGGTGGGTGCTCAGGGGCAGCCCTGCCAGCGGGGGTTGGGGCAGTGGAGCTGGGGCAGTCCTTCCCGGAGCGGTTTGCCTGGGCCATTGGCGGGAAGCCAGCGTCTGGACTGAGTGCCGCAGACTAACGCTGCTACTTGTGAGTTCTTGTTCCCCCTTCCCCCTCCCCCGCTCCTCCAACATTATTAATTTTATTTCTCTGGTAAAAATAAAAGTTTTATATACGCTGTCATACCATGACAGCATCTCATACAATCAGTTTTTGACTTTCAGTCAAAAGTGGGAAGTGGAGACACTTGCCAAACTTCACGTAGTGGATGATGAAGGTAAGGCAGTAACAGCTGGAAGAAGCCCCATTTTAAGCTATATCTTGGGGAAGAGCTTGTTATCCTCAGTGTCATCATTTTGCAATTGGCTATTGTAATGGAAAGCAGATCATGAGCAGCTCATGATCAGGGAATGGGACTAAAACCATTACAGTCCTCATGACACGATAACCTCAGGATCATCTGACTTTGATGGAGACATCAGGACTTCTGCTGTAAACAAGAGTGTTCCTTGCCTCCCGCCCACACTGTGATTTTCCTACCACCTCTCCCTTTACTCAGACATGGAGTTAAGCTTGAGGAATGTGATGGAAATGGGGACCGATGGTCTGCTGCATGGAGGGAAGGCAGAAAACTAAAAAATCTTAAGAGGTTTTTGATAGCAGTACAAGCACATGACCTGCTGCCACATCTCTTGCCTGACCTATTCTTAGAGATGGGTGGATGGAAAAGGCTGAGTCACCATCTCAGCTGCAGAAGACCAAGCTGTACAGAAGGAGCCTGCCAGACAGGGCTCCAAGCCATACAGGATAGGAACTGCCCTATTTTTCAGAGCTCTTCGTAGCAGGTGGCTAATCCCCTCCACTCCATCTCTTTTCCTCTGCCTCATTCCTCACTAGTCCCTAAAACAAAGAACAATCAGCCACAACATAACGCAGGAAGTCCTAAGCAGTTCCCTTCCGGCAGGGATTTTGTGTTTTGCATGGCTGGTTCCTTCTTGCTTTAGTGGAAATCACATAGAATCACAGAATTATTGAATCATTTAGGTTGAAAAAGACCTCTTAAGATCATCAAATACATGCCTGAATGAGGTATCTTTTCATCACATACCATTTAAACAGAACATCTTCAAGAACACTACTGAGTGCTTTTGTCCATATTCATTTAGCATATTCTTTTAGTACAGAATCCAATGATGCTACAGCACACAGCATCCCTAAAATTCTGATCCCCTGGCCCTGATATGTGAGAGAGGAACCTGCTACATTTAATAACAAAGTATTTCTTCAACTCTATAAGCTTTTGAGAAAGTAAGATGAAACAGCAGTAGCTTTTTCCTGAAAAAGAATAATTGTTCTAATACTGTTAGGGGCCTGATGCAAGTCCCCCTATAGCAAACAGCCTTGAACTGGTACCATCAAGAACGTCTTACAGGAAAAAAGGTGTTACTTACGCGGCTTCCTTTTTCAGGGAAACACTGACATCCTCCACTGCAGTCTCTGCCTCCACATGGTCCTGTGTATTTCTTTCCACCCTGCAAACCAGAAAACACATAAAACAAAAGTTAAACAGTATCAACTAGAATACCTGGCACAACACAATAAGCTTTGATTAGCAGAATCTCTGGGAACTGCTAAAGCAAAGACCCAGATCAGATACAGGACTTTCACTTAAAACCTCTTTAATCTATGCTTAGAAGCAGCCATGAGCAGCTTTCCAGTTTTTGGAGATCAGCATCAAGAAATATAAGGTTACTTCATTCATTTCCCTCCACATTTTCGAAACATTACAGCTCCATGATGAGCAGCATCTCCCACATCTTTTTGACACATGCAACAGATATCGTATCACAGAAGCACAGCTGCTTGGATTCTTTAGGGACATGGACTAAGTCCTAGGTCAAAATGCAGCACATCCTTCTATGCATGCCCTAAATTGTTGCTGTATTTTGAAATATTTATGGGTTGACATAATGTAAGATGTAGATATCATGTTCAAAATCATAAGCCAAACTCCTGCCTTCTCTTCTTCAATGGCTGCCTATTCTAGAGGCACATAAGACTTGCAAGCAACAAACCACTGATTTAAAAGTCAGACCAAGCTTAAGTAGATGGCTTCAATTACATCCCTCCTGCCTGTCCAGAACCACCTTGGCCTGGGCTGCAAATACATGGATCACAAAATATACACCACTCCACACAAATCCTCAGATGGACTTCAACAGGCAGGCCAGCTCAGATTATACTTAGTAAATGCCGGCATGAAATGCAGCAGCCACAGTCAGTCTTGTTCAGAAACCTGAAGAGCAGAGATGCTGTGCATGCTGTGGTGTGACTTTTATAACTGTAACTTAATAATTAGGAATACTGTGAAGACCTGCCTTCGGACCACCTAAGCGCAGGGTTTTGAACCCTGAAAGTGTCCCAGCAGCCTAATAAGTAATCTGGGAAAGGAGGAAGGGAATTCTTATCACTACTTGTGAACCTGGCATGCCCTGCAGTGAGTAATTAATACAGTCAGGAAAAGAGAGAAGGACTGAAGTCTAGTGGTACAGGAAGCTACAGCCCCTCATTCAGGGCATTTCCCATGCACCACTCCTTAGACGAAACCTCAAGGCTGCAGGGTACAGTCAGGCTCTGCATCACTTGCTCCCCTCCTGGCTGGAACAACCCTGAATCAAATGGTTCCTTCATCCTTTCTGCCTCCTTCCTAGCCTGAGCACATCATCTCTTGAAAGGGAGGTGAAAGGGGCATAAAAAAGCCTCCAAAACAGGATGGGTGCTCTGAATTGCTCTGCTGTTGCTTAAATAGGCAGTGACGCTGCCGTTCCTGCCTCTAGCAGTGACTTAAGCAGGTAAAACACAGAAAGGGACCAATGCTGAGATGCTTAGCATTTTTCATATGGCTCTAAGCAATCCCCTACTCAACATCTGAGGTTTTTGAGTTACATTTCTCAAGTATCCACTTCTGCCTTTACACTACGTGAAAACACAGCTCCTGGATTTGGATTCCTCCCTGGCAGTCAAAAAAAAAAAGTATGGAGCAGGCACCAAGCATTGCCTAAGACGTCCTTTGGTTATATCTGTACGGCAGGCTCTTAATCTTACCACAAGAAGTAATACAAAATTCCTAAAACAAGTTCTTATTCCTGCATGAGAATGTGTGTATCTTAACTATTTTTAAAATTAAAATACTTCTTTTTCAATGTTTTATTTAATTCTCATGTTTAATGAAAGAGGTAGGGTTTTTGTACTGATAAAAGAGGTCGACAGAACTGAAACCATGCCCTGAGCTATTTAATGGTTAGGTGTTTTACTCAGGGAATTATTTCATGGACATAATGGTGTTCTATATTATGTTACGAATTCTGCTTTATGTTTAAGCTATTGTTTAGAGCAAATAATAGACCAAGGCAGTTTTATAAACTCCAGCAGATTGCTAGGGCTGGTCCATTTTTTAGTTAAATATTTCGATTGTCACAAACTCAGTCTCTCTGTCGGTTTTTGAGCTTATTAGCATATTTCCAGATGAAATGTGCATCCTTTTCCCAGTATCCTTCATTTTATAGAGTTTCCCTCCTCAGTTCCTTTTCAGAAATTAAGAATATTTCTATGAATTTTTTTTGGATGCCATGCAGATGTACAGCCTGTGCGAACTTATTCCTCTGCAGGATAGGGGTGTTCATTAAGGAACAGTAAATAGTGGATAACAATCAATTTTGAACTTTTAGAGATCTATTTGTAACTCTTAGAGATTTGTTTCTCCCAGTGTTGTAAATAACACTATATCCTAGCCTAACAATAACAGACTGTTGTGGTTCTAAGTAGCCAGAGTTTTTTATTAGCTGGGGG
>WEIV01002882.1:345982-386482 GCA_013390005.1 Calyptomena viridis
GGGTTCTTGGCATTTAGCCCAAGTCAAACCATAACACACACAGATACAGTAATTCGATCATGTGAATTTTCAATTTTGCCTACTGAGAAAAAAAAACCAAAGAGAACAATGAGTTTATTTCTCTGTTTTTAGTAAGCAGAGTTGCTCTAAATTTGGTAAACTGTTGCTAAGGAGAAAATAGAGTATGAATCAGAAGTATGGGAGGATATTTGTGCACTTGTAAAAAAAAAAGAAAAAAAGGAGGCTGCTAATGCTTATTTCAAATGGAAGTTCAAGGTCTATTGTTTGTGTACTATCCACCATACAACATTTTAATTTGTATGCTGTAACAATACCAACAGCTAATGTGGGGACACAATTGTTTTCTTCCACAATTTTAGGAAGCTTTTTTAAAATTATTATTTTCTCATTTTGTATCCTCTTATGTACACAGATTCTTCAGATAATGAAGAGGAAAAATCTGGAAGATTCTCCAAAGGTAGGGAACATAATGGGAAAACATTTGAGACCAGAATTAATATACCTGTTTTGGGTTATACCTGGGCTTTTCTTATTACCTAATCTCCACTTCTTCACTTTTTGAATGCTAGTGGAATGACTCTCGGAGCTTTTAGTCACATGTACTATTTTCTACTATCTTCCACTATCTATGAATGTTTATCATCTCTTGAAGACAGATCACGGTACTATTGTTTAATCTTGCATTACTGGGAAGTTACAGAATAAAACATTATGGTTTACAAGTTTGTTAATGCTAAAATATAAATATGTTTAAGATTCTTGTAAAATTTTGCCAGAAACAATTATACCCATGGGCACACAATCGTGATGAAGGGAAATTAAATGGATATATACCAGTCAATAATTAGAATGCAAAAAATCCATTGTAAAGTTTACTGATGGATGACTTACTACAACTATTTGTGTCCTGAGGAAATCGGGAACATAACACCAATGGTGACAAACCAATGAAATTGTTTCAATCTGAGCAGGAGCTTTTTTTGGTCAGCAGTGAAAACAGTAAGACTCGGGACACAATTTGCCCCATCCTAATACTTGTATCTAAACTGTTCAACTGCATCTCTCCCAGAAAGTACCTACTGTTTTCTCTCAACCATAAAGGTCGATGGAGGTGAGTGGCTTACATACAGACACCCAGCCTCTGTAGAATTGTAAGAAGGAGGAGATGAATCTCCTGATTTGTTCAATATGCAGTTAAATGAAGAAAAGTGTGCTTGCATCAGAATGATATCTAGGATTTGTGTAAGTAAGCTGGAAGAACTGGCCCTCAATTATGAAGCTGTCTCCTGAGAAAACTTTCAGTTCCTGGTCTTCAGTTCCAGAGTCTAGAAATAGGGTTCACATAATCTAATTTAAGGTTTATACAATATGGGCACAACATCCAGCTGCATTTTAGACAATCCAGAGAATCTCGTCAGATCTGTTTCAGACACTTGAGCTAAATCTCATCATAATAGGTTAGGGGATTAGAAATGAAGCATAAGGTAACTGGCTGGGACATGTTTGCAAGGCAGATGTCCAGCTTCACATGAGATGAATCCTATGTTAAGTGTTCCAATCTCACCCTTACAGGTAGCTATACCCTTTTATGGGAACACTGAGTATGAAGAAAACTGTTTAACTATTTATTTTTGTGGTGCAAACACAAACTGGGTTATACCATTCCATTAGTATGGAAGCTCTCTGTACATAAGGTGAGGTATTGCTTAATTAGAATTATGTTGGGGAATCCAGAGTAAAGCATGGTAATTCTTTCCAGCAATGTGTAACATAGATGTTCCTACCCAGAACCACAGAGTTAGAAGGCAGCCCTTGGAGGCAAGACTGTCTCATTTAGCCAACTCTAATGGTAATACCATATTGAAAAAAATTGCCTAGGTAATAGTGTCAGAAACACCAACTTCTGAGTGTAAAAAGATTAGGACCAATGAGGAAAAAGAAACTAGGAGGAGATTGTTTATTTGGGAGGAGTATAGGCAGGGAAATGGACATGCAAGGGTGATAAAAACATGGAAAAGAAAAAAAGGAGGAATAGGGTTTCCAATTGGGTGAAGAATGAAGGTAGTGCAGATATATTAAGAGCAAGAGCAGGAACACCTGCAGGCAGTGGTGATGTTGACTTGTAGGCACAATCCTACTGGGAACCCCAATGGGAAAGACCACAGGTGTCTCAGCCAGGTATGTCCCTGAAAGGCTTGCTGTGGGAAGTGGAGTAAGAAGGGATAAACTTGAAAGAAAGGATAGGCTTATACCTGAGTACCAGTTGCAGGAGGAAAGGCAATAGAACTGTAACTCAGTAGCCTGTTTGTATAATTTATCAGATCTTTGATAAATATTGATTTTACACAAATACTAATAAGAACGAATATGATATGGAATTCTAATTCAGTGTTTCTTTCAGTGATGTAGTTGTGAATTAATACTAACAACAATGGCGATATGTTACTTTTCCAATTAAAGAACTATTAGGTTCTTAAATGTGTTTTCTTTAATCAGCAAATCTTAAGTTATGTCTAACAACTCTAGTCTAAAGGGGGAGAGTTGGATTTGTGGAGTAAGACTCCTCTACAAAGCTTTCACTTCATCCTAGATGCACCAAAACACGTTGTCTATCTCCTCCTTCTGCTGGCAGAAGAGTTTTGCTTCTGGTCAAATATACACATGTGTTGACCCAGCCATGTGGATTTCAGTTTCAACTTGCTCAGGAATCTGAAAATCAGGCAGAAACTATCACACATGAAGGGCTGGAGGCAGACCCCCAGCTCTCTGGGCAAGTAGCACAGAACTGCTTATGTCCAGTGTGTACAAAGCTAGGCATCTTTAGAGCTGACTTACCTTGTTGAGACCAGATCAGAGCAGTCCAGAACAGATGGACACTCCCTGTCCTCTTTTATATACTAGCTTAACTATCTCCATAGGGGCTTGGCTCACAGAGACTGACCTACTCAAAAATATAGCTATAGATCCTTTATTTTTAAAATAGACCTGGAGAAGATGATGGGGTAGAAGAAGACTGAGAGGAGCAGCTTTACTCTGCTCCATTCATTGCACACAATAGCACAGCACTCAGCACAATCTCTTAGGAAATGGGAGAACTAAATGCAGGTCTTTGATGGAAAACATCAAACACCTACCCCTGGGAAAGCTTTAACCAGCAGGATGTGAACTAGGCCAGAATGGATGGAGAAAGGGAATGAGGAAAGTAATTTAATGGAATGGGAGAGGAGGGACTTTTCCAGCTCTCCTTTTAACATCATTGGATCACCGGGCTGGGATGAATATATTCATCACATTCAAGGAACGTGAACACCATTTAAACACAAGCAAGAGAAAACATGTAAGTGCCACCTATGTTTGTAAAGCTATATTTGCCTTCTCATTCTTATGTATGCGAAATAGCAAGCATAAAATATTTGTGTCCCAACACAAAATTTTTTCTGCCCTCTTGTTCTCTTGTAATTATTTTGTCCCCAAAAGTACTTATACATGTTCAGCTCACAATAGACAACTTCCATGCAGTTTCCTTCAGCTAAACTCTTAAAAAAACCCAGAAACATATATGCAGTTTTCTTTAAACTTTTCTGCACATTAATGATTTATTTGTTGCTAATCTTGACCACTTTTGGATGACAGTCATCTCTGCGTGCCTGTTCAAGTACCTTCACTTCAAGGGTTTGTATCCTAACAAAGAACAAAGGCAACCAGAGGACAGGTCTCAAAGTACAGTTCTATGTGTACAGAAAGACCAGGAAATATAAGCCATTTCCTCACACACAGCTCAAAAAAAATTACGGAAATTATAATGGAAATATTGCAACTTGGAATCAAAGACTCTGCACTACAACGCCTTTGATAAAGTTTTGTAGGTTGCAGTTATGCATTAAATTCTATCATGACAAGCCCCATTCTTTTCACCTAAGTTTCACCAAGACAGATGTTAGAAGATCTGGGAGCTTGTTGAACACAATCTGAACTATAACTGGGAGTGCTGATATACCGCATGCCTCTGCAGTGGGGCAATGAACATCACATCCAAACAGCACATTCTTATGCTTCATGTGAGACTTCAGCCTGGAAGTCCTGAGGGAATTCCTGGGATGCCAGAGAGGCACCCCTCTGTGTCACTGCCAGGGAGACCAGACTGGCCCACACCTCCCATATGAACCTCTGCTTCCACATTTGACCTTCAGCTGTTGAAAGAGACATTAATTTCAAATTCAGTTTATATAGCCCTGACTTAGGAATATTAATTTTTTGCTTCCTTCAAAAGAAGGAAGAAAAAATAAAGTAGGAGTATGACTGAGTAGTCCTGCTGTTGATGAACCAGGCGGAGAAGAACTCCATTGGATTCAAATGTGACAGCACAGTTGTATTTGCTCAAAACCAACATTTGACTCCTTAAAGAGTTGAAAACATTTTTTGCCTGTTGCCAAACATTTCTCTAGAAACATGTATAAACAATCATTCAAAACAAGTATGGAGAGCATTGTCAGAGAAGGAGGCCTGGAGTGCCCTGTAACAGGCTTGGTCTCTCCTCAGAGTTACAAAGATGGAACCAGCCATCTGAAACCGCCTGCTCACAATCCAGCAGCTACTAATGCACTGTCATATATCCACTGTGAAGACCTTAATTGTCAAGAGAAAGGGACAGATAAACTACCACAGTCAGAGAGGAAGGAAAAGATGTGGGTGTGGATCCTCTCTCCAAATGTTCTGAGAATATTTCACTAAGAACTAATTCTTTCTTTCATATTTGAATGAGAGCCAGGACTTTTTCTAGACGGGATGCATGGCAACTGGAATAATTTAGCATGTGACCTCAAAAGCTTATGAATGTTTACACTTCCCACCAAAGTAGGAGGAGCCATATATTTATATGTTCTTCAATGAAAAAGAAAAAAAAACTAGAGGAAACTGGTCCCAGGAGGAACCAGAGACTTACCACCAGCTGTAGGAAGAGAGATGGTTTCCTAACCACTGCCTAATGTAGCCTTCCCAATGCAGTGAGTAGAGCAATACTTGTGGCAATCATTTATGTATTATCAACTGGTATGGAGTTTCACACACTATCTTCCTCTTGTGATAGAGTGTATAGAGAAAACTGGGAGTCAGGATGCAAAAAAGCAAGCAGCTTGTTCTGGTTCTGAGTCTTGATGGGCATGGGAATGTCAACAGAAAGGAGTATTGAAAAGCACTACTGCTCCCAGGGACTGGGACAGTTGTGTTTGACGTTTTGGGTGAGGGAAAGAAGGGCAAAAGAACATGAAGTCTCTGATGCTGAGAAGACCCCCACAGACAGAAACTTGTCTTCTCAAGTGTGTCTCAACAAGTAGGTTTGAGCCAGCAATGGGAAACATGAATTCTGTATCCCTCAGAAGTGAAGCTATAAAAGACAGTCCTCTTATGGACTGGCTAGTGACTCTTGATTATATGAACCTTCTGGCACACAGCCTTGATTTGAAGGCTGCATAGTTTTCAAAGTGAAACTTCACAGCTCCACATGTCCTCTTTATTTGAGGTACTATTTACCATCCCCTCCTCAAATTTGAAAGTTCTGTTGTTACAGTCTGGAGACACTGTCTTGAAAAAATAGCAGAAGCCAGACATGATACAGTGTGAACTTATTCTTTACATTTTCATAAAAGCATTTCTAATTTTGTGGCTTTCATCCAAACACATATTTACCCAACAAAACAGAGACAATCCAGAAGGAGCTGCTGTGATATAGTAGGCATTAAAAATTAAAAAAAAAGTATGGTCTCTAAGAGGCTCAGTCAGAGAGTAATGCTTAAAAGCTGCCTAAACATAAAGTGCAGATATTTGAATAACTGTCCAGGGGTCTTGCCCACTTGCCCAACATGAGTTTGTTTGCCAACAGCACACTTCAAGCAAGCAGCATATGCTGTGACATCATTTTCTGTCAAGAAGTCAGTGAATGAGAGTCTCATATTTTATAGGTAATCAAGTTGGATTTGGCTCTATTTTGCCTTTCTTTCCCTCACAGAGATGATTATATGTTATCACAAGAAAGTGACTAGCATATAAGATGGGAAAATCCAGTCAAAACACTTTAAAATGTCAAACAATAAAAAGTAGTCACCACTATAGAAAAATATATTACTCCTGCTTATTTTTGAACAATCTGTAATGCCATGGGAGAGGGAATCCTAAAAAGCAGCCACAGGTCTCTGCATGAAAGTACGCCAACTTTCAGGAGCTAATGAAGAAGTGTTAAGATGCAGAGGGCTTTTCCTAGAAAAAAATTGCATCTAGAAAAGGAAGAAAATGGTCATCTGGCACTTCTCTATTTGAGACAGGTAACTTATCTGCCTAAAGAAATGACGAATTTTGTCTTAGTCATCAACTAAGGTTTGAATATGTGCTAGCAAGAGAGAAGTGACTCTGCAGGCAAACTAAGCTCTTTGAAGAGCATGCAGCCATTGTTAAAAATATCTCTTACCACTTACAAGGGGGCAAATGCTACACAGCTGATACCTATGTCTCACAGTGATTACAGAAGGACAATAAAAGTGTTGCTAAGTTTTACCAAGACCAATATTAGGCTTGCTTGCAAAAAAATCCCCCACAGATACAAACCTAGAAAGCCTTTGCTGTGGTTTAAAACCAGCTGGGAATTCAATCACAAACTCCCCTCCCCCCCAGTGAGAGAGGGACAAAGGCACCACTCCGCTCCATTGCAGCTCCTTCTAGCACTGGCAACCCATGGTACACACACTCGGCTGGGTTTGGTAGTATTCATCTGGGCTGGGCTCAGCTGGGCCCAGCTCAGCTGGGCTCTATTTGGCCTGGCTCCACTTGGCTTAACTGTGTTTACTGCTTGGAGTTGTGTTCTCCCGAGGCAAAGGGGGACAAAATGGCACCATTTCCACCGTGCTTTCCCTTTTATTCCTCTGAAGACATGCTCCCCAGCTAGGATATAGGTGGTGTAGAATAACAACCTAGCCATGCCTACACAGCTCTATGCTCCACCCCTCTCTCAGCAACTGCGAGAAAACTAGGACAGACTTTGAAGCTGGAAGTGTATTAATAAAGGTAAACAAAAGTACATACATTAATTATTACTATTAGTTAACGCAAACCCATTGGCCTCCTTGATTATAACGAGAACCCTGCCACCTTGTGAATATATAAATGACTAAATTTAGGTGACTTTGTGTCACCTGATTCTTTGTTTAAATGGGAGTTTTTACCTAAATCTGAGATAAAGGTAAAGGATGCAGCAGTAGCTAAACTAAAATCTGGATTGGTAAATTAAAATTTGTTTTGATATCTTCTTAAATTTGATTCTATCTTTGTAAATGCATGCTTTTAGAGGTGCATATTATTTTAGCCTACTATGTTCTCCTATGAGACAACAGACTTTCATCTAACATTCAGTATGGCATTCCTCATCTAAAAGGATAGTGGTCTTAAGAGTGCTCAGACATCTTAACGTGAGTCTTTATTCTCACCACCCCATCCCTAGAATGAAACATATCTCCACAGAAGCTACCTAGGTGATTTTAAAAAGCAGTATTACAGGAGTCAGAATTAGTCTTTTCTAGTTATCAGTGATGAAGAAAGTACCCTGACTTGCCAAAGTAGACGTAATCATTTGCTAAGGAATCTGTGACACTGAAAGGCACAGATTGTTTCTCTTTTAAATTTTATTCTAATACATTATTTGTGCAAACCACTGTGCATTTTGTATTGAATCTGCAGAAAGCTCATGCAAGGTGCACGTCAGTGGATAGTGTTATCACCTCATACGTGCAGTTATACTACACAGTGAATCAAGAATATTTTCCATAAAGGAATGAGGTCAAAGACACTATCTGAATTCTGAAATCCTTAATCTGAATTCAGCTTTTGTCCAGTATCTTATATTACTGGAATAAAATCTCCTTTCCCATCCCTAAGAACAGAAAGGCATTTGTTCACATACTAGTAGCATAATAATGAAACACAGCATCCACTCATTAAAGTAGCAATTTCTATATTTAACTACTTCTGGTTTCCGAAGTCTAGTCATTTTCTGTTCTGGAAAGACATCCAAATAATGATATCATTTGCTTGAAACAATAGAAAGTCTGGATACTAGTCTATATATGGAGATATTTTTTTTCGGTCTATTTATAAACCACGCCAGTTATTTGACCTGTCTAGTTGACTCACCTACGTAAACTGGCAGACTCAGAAAACTTACTTAAGAACATATTATTCTTAGCGATTGGTAAATCTTAAAAGTTGCTAAATCATACTTCAGACAGGCATCCAGTGTTTCTGAAAACCCATCTGTGCCTATTGCACTAAGAACAAACCAACCTGCAAATGTAGGAAAGACTTTTGCTTTTGAGCCAGCAGCAGTGCAGTTGTACTAGTCTGATCATGGGGAAGGGACTGACAGAAACCAGCTGTACAGCTGTTTGCACGGCTGCAGCATCTATTTTGTTCAGTGCAGTGCCATGGTATTATGTTTTCCCAAAATGTGAGCATGACCACTGAGATTTTATTTCTGCTTCATGTTTTCTGTAAATACTTAACAATGTTAGGTTGTGTATGAATTGCTTTTATCAATTGAATTAGATACTTTGTTTCCCTGTGATAACTGTTTACAGACATAAACTGCTGACCTTAATCTTAAGTGAATGCTTAAAAGATACTGGGAGGGTTCTTTTTTCCTTTGGGAGACATGAAGTTGGTGACAGTTTTTAATGGCCTTTTTAAATCTTCTTGTGCCTGCAGAATCAAATACAGCAGAGAAATAAAAAGAGCTGAATGTAAGTTCTTCCTGCAGCATTATTTAAATTGCAATCAGAAATATATATGAAGAACTGTAAGTATGGAATCATTGCTTATAGCATGATTTGAAAGGAATGGATTTGCTCAGATTATCAGTAATGGCACAGATTGACTGACACTGACTTTATCATACATGCTGATGGGTAAGTCCAGTCCAATATAATGCTTACAGCCCTGGCTTAGTTTTCAGAGTTGGCTGTTAGACAAATGACTCTAGTGGAAATACTAAATGTGGAAATTTGCTATGCAGTTTTTTAGAACTGCTTCTTGGGACTGGGCTGCTATTTCCTTAGAAGTAAGAAGAACGGGTAAGAGATTTGCAAACTGGAAAAAGAACTGCATTTGATGATGGAAGTGTTTACTGTTAACTGATTGGTCAGATGCAACACTCACCATTTCCTTTCTATTTCAGTCAATAAAAAGCCCATGAGAACCAGCTTTCTTACTGACCCATTTTACTTCTCACTTTAGATTTCAAAACTTAACCTTCTCCCTGAGTCACCTTCTCTCTGCTCTGAGTTGATCAGTGTTGTCACTGGTAAAAGCCTTAAGTAAATGTATATCATATAAAGAAGGTACAGGAGAGGATCTGACATAGCAGGACTGTATGCAGATATTTGTGAAAGGTTTGCTCTTTGCAATGGGGTCAAGGCAGGTAATCTAAAATATAGAAGAAAATACTCTGAAAAAAAAGACCAATCTCTTTCTTGTGAATATAAAAACTGATAGTCAACTACTAGTGATAATCTCTTTTTGCCCATATACTTTTGATTGGCAAAATGTCTTAATATATTTTCTCATGTGAGAAAAGAAGGAAGCTGCAAAAACTCATTTTTTTTTTTTAATTTAAGATGTCCCAGTGCGTGTTAAGAACCACCAAAAAATTCAAACAGAAGAAGCACTATAATTCCTGCTCAGAAAACTCACCTGATACGTTTCAATTCCTACTTCTACTAAAATTAATTATTTATGTAATCAGGGGACAAAATCTATAGCTCAATATAATGTATTTGTATCTGTTGATTACAAAATCTGAAACTTGGAATGCCTGAATTAAGATATCCTGTACCCTAAAAAATAAAGTAGTTTTTTCTTTGGATATTTCTTCATCCTTCATATCTGCTTCCACATAAATTTCATGGGAGGAGTGGGAAGGGTTTTTTTTTGGGGGGGGAGGTTCTATTTCCATCAAAATATCCCTTTGACTATACAAGAATATTACCACAGCTATATCATAAACATTGGCTCAAGAGATGATAATGAAGAATTTATATTTATTTACCTGGAATAAAAAAATAAGGATTCATCTTTTCCATATGTACCACTGACTTTTGACTTCAAATCTGCTTCAGTTTAGTTCAGCAGTCAGGCTGATTTCTGCAGTGTTGCAGAACTGAGTTAAATGCACTTTCCCAGAGTTGCATGATGAGTCACTGGTTCAGCTTGGTCTGGGACCCAGGACCTTTCTGTGTTTCAGTCCATTTCCCGAACCAACAGACAAACACTGTCTGCATTGCTGCAATAAGTCCTGTGGCTCAGTCTGCACACCAAAAATGCTCTTATCACAGTACAAACAACTAACATATTGAGATTATAAACAACCAAATTTCAAGCTTCTTTAAACTGACTTAAGGGATGTCATTTGGCTTGTCTTTTACATCCTTTTTCACTCTATGCTTGTCTTTTTGAAAAAAATCTACAAAAATCCAGAAATACTCATGCCTTGGCAGTAGGGAGTAGAAAATAGACAAGAACAAAGTAAGGAACACACCTACAGCTCATGGTATCAGAAATTATATGGGCTAGACTCTTAGAAGCAGTGGAACAAACCCTGCAGTGCTCATCAAGATCAAAGGTTTTAGCAACTGGTAACTGATGCTTTGTTCAGAACACGGTTCTTGTATAATGTGTACCCCCCAACTAATGCAGGAAGAATAGCTCTGAATTTGAAATCCAACAGAGGCAACCAGAAGACTGGATGTATGTATTCAGCTTTGCCACATGCAGCTTTCTATGGGATTCCGCAGAGATGATGTCAGTTCAAAATACTGATTTTGAGAAAGAATGCCAAAAGCCCAAGAACGGATCTTACAAATACTTTAACAGAAATGGTGTGGAAATAACCTGAGATTGCAATGTTCATGTTCAAGGATTACAATATTGCTAAAAATATAATTAAAAAACCACAAGTTCTATCTCCTTGCTTATCTCCTTGAAACTTCAGACATTGTATCTCATGCCTCTGTTTGGAAGAGATCTTCAGATTAGAGACCATTAATGAGACTGTTGATGTCTTGGGTAGGTACCATCTTATTATGGCAGTGGTCTGGCCTGTCTAAAACAAAAACCTGTTTTCTTTGAATAAAAACCCAGTGGCTTTTCCCTGCCATAAGATGCAAGACTGCCTGGTGGAGGAAAAGAATTCTTCACACGTAGACTGAGGAATCAGGCCTCTAGTGAATCATTAGGTATGGCTTGAACACCATAAAGACTGTTCTCTGGGGGCCGTTTGCTCTACCCCACAAAGCCAGAGCTTCATTGTCAGGTATCAGAAGATAATGGAAAAATCATATAATTGTTTTGTCTTTCTTTTCCACGATCATGAAAAAGTCAACAGTAAGTTTCTGGAAGAACTCTATTACATTTCCCCTCCTAGCAGCATAGATCTCTCACCATTTAATTTATATTTCATTGCCTCATCTGCTGAAAGCATGGTAAAACAGTTTCATCACTACCTCTTCATTAGATCCTTCCATGTTCTTTTTTCCCAGAGTCTAATAAATTATTCCAGTTGCTTTTTGAAAGGCAGGTCTTTTTCATGAAAAGGCAACAGTACTGGCACATGCTGGATCAATGATGAGGTTTAGAGTCCTATCACACTTTGTCAGCAACAGCTGTTGTTCACACAGATGGATCTCACTCAGCAAGCATTTGAGGGGCTGAACACTGTTCAGCACCTGCAAGCTGCATAACTAGAATGTCATTTATCCATCTAATGAGATAAGCAATGGTCCCCAGAAAACTTCCACTCTCTCTATATATTGCTTAACTTTTAATCTCTTCCCTGTTGTATCCTGAAAGGTAAGAAGAGGGTTTTCCTATTTGTCAGATCTTGGAATCTGTTTAACCAAATTGCGAAGCTGCTAAAACAAGTCTTGGAGGCATTTACTCCGAACCTCATCCACTTTATTTCCTTAGTGTGTACTTACACATAGTGTAATTAGTTTTCCAGCTGTGAAGTATAATAGTTTTTCCTCTGGCTTCTTTTCTTTGCTTTTCTGTTTTTTTTCTGATGAACTGAGTTTCGCTCAGGCAACAGCTTCTCAGTAGCAAGAGATCCCAGATCAGCTGCTAACTTTGTTTCAATTTCAATTTTGCTGCTCAAGTAAAATCTTTTAGCACAGTTGGACCACTTCTCTGTAGTTCTCACTTTTCATGGTTCTAACTGTTCACACAGTCCATCAAGAACATTTATTCTGCCATTCTTATTTCTGATAACCTAACATAATATTTCTGCTGCCCCAGACTTTTATGAGTGCTGCCCATCACCTTCCTTATGCATGCACATGTTCTTTCCTTCTCTCTGTACAACAATAGGTCATCAGATCACTTGGATAACTCTCTAAAGTAGGTTACAGTCACACTAACATTAACTCTTATTTTGTGGCATTAGTGATTCGTGCTGTCCAATGTTACACAGAACACTGGCTTTAGTATCTTAGGAGATTGCTTGTTCCTACTGGTGTTCCTGTGCTTCTTATACACCACCTAGATTTTGGAGTCTTGGTCACCACTGATGCACCCAGCCAAGATACTGCAAATATGGGCATGATGAAAAGAATCCTTGAAAATCTTAGTATAGTAACCCTTCTCCTATTTACTGAGAAAGATAAATGGTATGTATAGTAACAGATTTACCAGAAATTCTTGTGACATTTCAATGATCTGCTTCTTCTTATTCATCAAAAAAAAAGTCTCCCACTGCCAGTAGCCAGTTGGTCTCAACTCAGTTGCCCCACTAAATCAGTGAACTCAGTTGTCCCACTAAACTATATCCCTTAATCACAGAAACCCAGCCTCTTGCTGCATACTTGAGAACTTAATTACCATAATAAAATGTGATGTTCTTGTCTGTGAATTCCTGCTACAATGCGAACTAGGATCCCAAGGCAAGTGAGAAAGTTTGTCTGCTTCTGCCGTTTTTATTATATTTAGGTATCTAAGAAAACATTAGTTCTTGTGTTTTCCTCATTAACCCACAGCAATAATATAAAAATTATGTAAATACATACTCTTAAAATCTCACAACAGCAAAACCCTCATCCTCCACACAAATTTACTTCTTTAACTCTTACAGACCCAAACCCCAGTAGACTAGTCTTTGAACAAACTAAAACAAATGTAACTATTACTCCATGGTGGTAATAGTCTAACTTTCCTGACATCTTTTTCTAGAAACAGGGGACCTAGATGAAACACGACTTACATGACTGAAGACAACAGTTTATGCCAGATGCTAAAAAAGCAATAGTAAGCATTATACAAACAATTGCTTGGGTTTGTATTTTGATCAAATATACAAGTTATTAGCCACCCCTGTTCCCTATCTTTTCTTTTTTTTAACAATTCTATTCTTCCAGGGGGAGGGCAGTACAATGCTGACATGCTTTGCTCTGTCTATTTTGCTTGTAGTAGCTGGCACAGCTGGAAAGAGGGAGGTTAACTTACTTCTCATTTCCACCCCACCCCCCATCATCCCCCATCCCAGGAAGGCTGTAGGAAAAAAGGAATTGTTCTTCTGAATTGCACATCCGTCAGTCTCCTCCTGGGAAGAGACAGCTATTTCTTATCTTAGTTGTTTTACATCACTGAGATGTGAAGGGAGAATTTGAAGGAAGGAAATCAGAGAAAAGACAGAAAGATCTTTATGTTTCAGAGCACTGGAAGGAACCTCTATCTACGTACCAGAAGAAGGGTGGGGTAGTCGGTCGTGATGGGGACACGAATGCTGTAGGTAATGAAGAGCTAGAGAACCTCCACTGACAGAAAAAGAAAACTTCTTGGTGAAAATATCTTTGATCTGCTATCCTTTACCCTTTTGAAAAAGACATTTAAATAAATACCTCTGCATTATTTTGGCCTGAAAACTTCTTGTCAATAGTGATTGTCCTCTGGGATCCTAAAGGAAAGATGCATCTGTCTACGTTATTCATGTCTCAAAGATAGAAAGAAAAACATCCTTTTTGCATTATTCCAGGACACACTGCTCCTGGAAGTAGGGGCTTATGTCTAAATCTAGTATAAAAAATGTCATTTGGTAATACTTCAAGAAATGACAGGAGGGTTAATTTAATCTTCCCTCTGGGGACCATAAATGAACACATGGGTTCTCTGAGAAGACACAAAGAAATTTTAATTATTTCATGTAGAACAAGCTCTGTTTAAAGGAGGAGTAAACTTCAAAAGATTGGAGTTACAGATAAGCATCCAAAATGTAGAGTACTTATCTGAAGCTTATCAGAAGCTTATCGGATGCTCTGTGAAATGGTATCAGAAATCCTGTACCAGCTACTGCTGTAAATTCAGAGCTTCCTTTCAGGCTAGAAAGTTGATCTGTTTGGTGATAATTCCTCACCTCTGGACCTTATATGAAGTATAAAGAGCATAACATGAGAACTCAAAATCCAGTTACTTTAATAACTTCTGTCAAGGAAGTGCTAACCAGGCATTTCAGAACTCAAACTCTTCATGCAGCACCAGGAGCTTGGAGAAGATCAGCCAGTTTCTCCTGTGACAGCAGATGGTCTGAATAGCAGCCCTTCCCCAAGAACTCCTGTGGACAATGAGTCTTCTCTACTGTCTAGAAAAGAAACATCATCTCTTGGCATCTGCTAGTGAGGGAAGGGTACAATGGACCAGGCTTTATCAGGTTTAATTGAACATTTATTTTCTATCATTTTGCATCTTTGTGTTAAAACCCACTACATTAAAAAGTGTGGGAAATGGTACGCAAAACCAGATTTTCAAAAACTTGGGTTGCTATCATGCAGCAAATAGTGGTCCTCAAAAAATGATCTGGTCCTGAGAAGTGGAAAATGTGTGTATGTGGGGAAAAGGATTCCAAGTAGATTACTTCTTCTTGTCTTTTTTTTTTCCCCTTAGGAAAGAAAAAAGACTTAATTCAGTAAGACCGTTCTGCATGGCTGGGACTCTGAGTGGATCCCTGCACTGCTGCACTTTCTGTAAAGGACCAGAAACATAACAGGGACAGCTCTGTGGTAGCTGGAGAGAAGGGAGTAGTCAGGAACAGCACAGCAGGCACAGCTCATGGAAGCTGCAGGAGCAGCAACTAACGGCAAAGCCAGTGGCAGAGCTCAGCTTGGTGGAACACGTGGGGATTAGGGTCAGAGCAGGTGACCCGTGAGATGTGGGCACCCTGATCCCTTGGAGTGGGGGGGCAGAGTGGAAATGGGAAGCCACACAGCTGACACCCCCAGCTCCTGGAGGACAGTATGATGCTGCAAACATACTCCGTGATGGCAGTTTTGCCTCCTGCTGTGGATTACTCAGGCTTTCCAAAATGACGTATGATTAATTGGGAGGTAGAAAGAACAGGGAAGTGTAAAGATTTATTTATTTATGCCCTTTGGTTTGATTCATTGTTCCTGAGGAGGGAAGTACTGCTCAATAAGAGAGCGTAATTTAGATTGCCAGATTTCTGGGTGGAGGCTCAAACTGGTGCATTTTGTTTGGCTCTGCAGGATGGGTTGTTTTTCTTTGGTAAGAAGAGCTAAAACTGATTCTGACATACACTTCTTGCCAGAGAGATAAGACATCTGACCCTGCTGAGTTAGACATCAGTCTACATGAATGATCTCAGCAGATACAGACCTCTAAAGAACCAATGCATACAAGCAGATATCAAATCTAGCATAGCTATCTTGCACATAGATGGATGTGATGAAGTGTAATTTATCACCTGGATACGTCAGCCAGGAAAGGATGCTATTGCAATCACACTGGAAAATCGTACTGCTGCCGGCAGAGCGCCTCCGTGAAAAAAAGTGGGAACAACACAGGTTTTGCCTTTCTAGCTTTATGTATAATAGAGGCTTTTGTCAGCAGGATGCAGATCTGGCTAAAGATTGCTTAAATAGACCCTGAAAGGTAGGTAGGTGACTAAAAAGATGCAACTGAGATGGCACAATGCAACACTGCCCACTCCATAATAATAATCTTAATTGTAAATATGAAATACCATGATAATACTATTCGAGTATATCAATCTGAGATATTATATGTTTTTGATTGAGTTTTTGCCTTAAGAGAGATCATATGAACTATGTTAATTTATTCTCTGTATTAAATCACATAGGTTGCTTTTCAAAAAGTCATTTCTGTATTTTCATTTGTGGAAATAAACTCCCGGGAATTTATTCTTTTTTGGAGAGCTATCTGTGAAAACATGCAGTTTTTTCTGCTTTCCCATAATAAAACTTCCTTGGCCTTTAACACTAGAACCATCCATTCGTCCAAGTGCAGAACACACTAATAAAATATTTATCATCTAGGAAAGACATTGGCAATGTTTTTCATACCATCTGTGTTCTGAGTCCAGGACTTTTCAAAAGCTGAGTAAGGATGCTGCTTGGACAACTTTCAGAAAAACTGGGCAAAGGATGTTTGACACACCAAAGGAATTGAAGAGTCTGTGAGCCAAACTGTTACTGACTCCCACCATCCTAATTCTCCTTGTCCCATGTCTGCAGCCTGGATCCAGCTTTGATAAAAGCATCCTCCTTGCCCATATTTTTATAGTAGCTACAAAAGCATTAATTACTTCTAATTTGCAGTGCTGAAACTGAATCAATCTATCAGTCACCTCTTTTCATTCTCTATGGAAACTCTGTTTCCATAACATCGCACCTGTGGCATGTATTTTAGGGCATGATTCAATCCCAAAGTTCAGGGTGTGTACATCGCATTTGCTCACCATAGGGCAGGTGCCCATCCTACCCAAATACCTCTTTCTGCAAACCAAGGAACTGATCAAGACCAATACTACCAAACATTTCTATTTTGCTGGTTTTTAATAGCACTTCATGCTGCTTCTAGTAATTCATAGGCTAAAAGTTCAATATAATGCCTTATATGCTTTCTGCTGCTGTTTTTTTAAAATCCTTGGGCTCAAAAATAGCAAAAATTAATTCTGTATGATAGAGGGGCAATAACAGTATGAAAACACATGAAAGTGTTTTTGTTTGTTTGTTTTTTATTCAAACAAAAATGTAAACTTGATTACAAAGAAGGTTTTTCCCAGCTTTTATACACATTTTAGCTCTCTTTATAGACTCAGGTCAGAAAAGGTTACATAAATGCAACATACTTCCAATGTAAATATGAAGTGTAGAAAATGTCAGTATCAAAATTACAAGTCACTGGAGGTAAGAATTTATTCTTTCTAGTTGGAAAATTTTTTTTTCAGATACTTTTCTATGAAATGTATTAAATATCTTTGTAACACAGCTTCCTTTCCTTTAGAATAAAAATTGCCCACATTTTCAGGAAAATAGTAGCAATAGAAAGGTCAGGCAACTTTCTTTTCCAAGCCTCCATACAGACTCAAGGTACCTGTGCTCTGAGACTCCACCGCCTCAGGGAGGCTGTTGCCCAGCTCTGCTTTGCTGGGGAAAACTGGCAAGGCTTCAGGTTGGATTGACAAGCCTGCAGGCCATGAAGACCAGCAAGGCTGTTGCAGCTGTCTCCCAAGACCAGTTGGAACCTGCAGATGTTACTGCTGGTGCACAACCTTCTGCATCACATCACTAGTCAAAAGCAGAGAAGCATCAATGGAATATGAAAGGCAGCTTAGGAACCACTTTGCTATCTGATCTCACTCAGGCTACAGCCCTTCCATGAAGGATGTGTGTCTTGTTTCACTAAAATCCTTTCCCCCACTGAAGTTTTTTCCCCCGGCACTTACTGTCTCCCTTTCTTTGGGACACAGCAATACTTACTGTGTGAGGTAAACAGAAGGTACCACAAGCAGCATGCAGAACAGACTCCTGGCTAGCAGTGCAGAAAAGAAGAACATTCTTCACTTGCTTGCTCATTTGCAAAAGAGCAAATATTGCTCCCATTGTTATCTTTGTGGCTGATCCTTGGTGAACAGCCGGCAGCAAAATGAACTTTACAGAGGGGCTGAGTATCAAACAATTGTGGTTTGCCTGGCCTAAAGAACAGCACCATTACCACTTATCTTGTTATGACAAAACAAGTTAGCATATTTGTCATTCTTTACTTGATAAATGTAAGCAGACGCAAGGGCTATGTAGGGACATAACATCGCTTTCTTCCATTTCTCAAAAGCAGCAAAGTTAAATGTCTTCTCTGTAAGTGCAGTGTTTTCTAAAATTAGAAAAACAAAGACCGTGGAAAGGTTTCTGGGATTTGGATCTCTAATTAAATAATGAGAAGAATGGTTTCCTCCATTCTATCTGTTTTCCTACATCTCTAACTGTTGGCAGGTAGATAGAAGAAAAGTTGTAGTTAAGAAACAAGGAGCTGAGCTATATCCAAGTTAAAATAAAAAAAAAAAAGAAAAAGAAAGAGGGGGCTATTGAACTGAGAGAAACTGAACTTCAGTGTTACAGTAATACTATATAGGGGCATTCCCAGACTTATTTGAATGATGGCAACAACTCTTGCCTTCACAAGTGAGTGTATCTATTCTTTACATTTACAAACAAGTCTGAATTCACAAATTCAGACCTGTGCAATTACTTCTTTCATCTTCTTGTTATATACATTTGTTCCTGTAAGACCTTAGCTCTAGCCTCCCTGGTTGGAGTTGCAGATATCCTATAGGCTTCTTTGCAGGTACATCCTTGCTAACAGGCAGCAGTAGAAATGGGTGCTTCTGATTTTGCCTACATGAAGACAGAGACTCAAATGATGAGAGTGGAAGCTGCTACCTCTGACTAGTATACACATACCACTTTCAAGCAGGTTGCCTATACAGCTATTTCATAAAACATAGTCTAGGAAGCACACAAGAGACTGCAGTAAAAAGAAAATGGACTGAAAACAAGAGTCATAAACATTTTGGTCATTAACGCAGCCCAAGTCACAAAGCAGAGGATAAAGTAACCTGTCTGCAGGTTGAGCTTTGGTATTAGAGATCTGAAGTCCTGTCACTTGTGTCGGTCCATGAAGGGAAAATGTTCATCACTGCTACTCCTTAGACCCGTGCATGGGGTCAATAAAGCAGATAATTTAGAATACTCACATTAAAACAATCATAAAGATGAGGTAGTTGTAAGAGCAAGAATAAGTAGAGGAAAAAAAAGTGATGACTTGCAGAAAACAGAACTAGTAAATCTAAAATCTCAAGGAACACCTTAAAAAAAAATCATTTGACAGCTACTCTGAATTTTCTGACTGCACTAAAAAAAAGTCACATAAACTAACTTCTGTGTTGCTGCTTTTTCGCAGAAGTATGCAAAGTAGCTTTAAACTTATCTCTTATCTCTATACTTGCTTTAAATGGAATTTTCCAGAGGAATTTGTCTAGCAGATGTTTTTAACTGATGTTCATTAAAAGCATGATGAAGCCCCATCAGGGAAAATAAATAACACTGTTGTGACATTAGAAACCCAGTCGTCATTGTTAGTGATGAAAAAATACAATTGTCTGCCCTGAGCAGGAGTGTTCTGGTGGTCTCAGTAAAATTTAAGACTGAGGAAAACAAGCTGGACTGAATTCTGGAAGCATGAGTATTCCATCATATACCTTCAAATTGTAAGATCCTTAGTAAGTTATTCACCAGTCTGTAGTATCAGATTTTAGTAGCACTTGCTATGTATCTGGAAAATACAGCATCTGAGAAAACAAATTGCCTTTCATATAACTGGAAACTAAGCGTGAAAGGCTGGAGTCTTTGGAGCTTTAAGATGGAAAGCTTTTATCTTGCAGAGGAGGATATGGTTTAATCATGAACATGGTGCTAATGCTAGGTTGACAGTTGGACTTGATGATCTTAAAAGATCTTTTCCAACCTTAATGTTTCTATGATTCTTCTTCATTAAACTGCTAAAGATAGTCACAGGGGACACAGTCAGGGAAGAAGAACTGGGTTCTCTGCACAATTCATGCTATCTGTGCAGCTTGTTTCTTCCAGGCTGAAAAAGAAAAATGCCTGAAAAAGTGGGGAGGAAATTCTACAGGGAATTTGGTAAAGATTTCGTTCTCTCATTTGGAAGAAGGTGACCTGAACTCTTAAAGATAAAAAAATAATTGCTCCATGAAGCCTCATATGAATCAACTTCTTGTCAAAAGCCTACTCTTCTACATGCAACACTGTTAAAAAAGTTGTAATGGAACATTTAATACAATTAGTTTCATCCAATCTGCACGACTCCACCACTGATGTGCTGCTTCTGCAATACCAGAAGCAAAACTGAGCATGACTGAACTCTTTTCCTGCAATATCAGGTTGGTATACAAAGAGTAACTGGCTTCAGGCTACAGCATCATGCTGCCCTTTTAGTCCAGGTTAGTCTGTGCAGGGTGGCTGCATTCTTGGGCCTCTTTGGAGAGGCAATGAAAGGACACTGTGGGTGGTAGGTTCCCACAGTGCTAATGGTCACAGGAAAAAATGAAGCAAGACAGAGGGCAAGGAAGGAGAAAATAGAAAGTAGGACCGAGAAGTAGAAATCTATTATATGTCCACAAAGCTCAAAGGGAAAGAATAAACAAAGCACTATTATTCCTCCTGTGCTGCTTTTTCATAATTCATTTTCTCACTGCCTTTTTTTTTTCCCCTACTAGATTTTTTCATCTTCTTGTCTTCTGATCGTTCTTTAGCAAAAAACACCATGTTGAGATGCAGTCAGGCTTAAAAATGATTAAAAGAACTGCATTCTACATATCCTCCCAAGTTCCCCTTTGTGGAAAGGCACTTCCTTGCTTCTCTGTTGACTGAGGTGCTGAGCCAGGTAGCAAACACGTGGTGCACTTCACTTCAGCAGGCATGTTCCCTCCTACACTTGACCCCAGATCACCCTGGAGTGTGGAGCAGGGGTGTCACATATCCTTTGGGGAATCGCTAACTCCCTGTTCCCTGGCATCAGTCAACAACTGAGGCAAAGCTGCCTGAGGAGAGGCTGTGGCAGACACTGATAGTTGCTGGCAGCAGCTTCCCCTGGTGGGCAGCTTGCCCCAGAGATGGATTTGAGAAGGCGGAAGATGCCCCTCCGTACAGGCATGTGATTGCAAACAAACACAGCTAAGCTGTGCCCCACAGGGCTGGAACAAATGAAAGCCTCACAGCAGTGCCTGAGGATTTCACATGCTCAGAGGCAAAGACTCAAGACTGTGTTAACACGCACAAGCCAGCAGTGTTTTCTAAATGGCAAGAGGCTATGGATACCTGGAAGATGAGGTGTGTGCTGCTGAAACACCTCAGAAGGGTCTGTTTGACATTCATTGCTGCCTGTGCAACCAGAGAGGAGACATGAACATCTCCAGAGGAAAACCAGGTCCTGCTATTGTGCCTGTCTAGACACTCACCTGCCACACAAGACACTCAGCTGTGCCTGGCAGGTACCTTGTCCCAAGCAGCCAGTGTAGGAGCCTGTCCACAGCTAACACTGGGTGAGGGGAAGCCAAGCCTTTTAAAAACCTGACTTCTCTGAAGCATCTCACATTAGACACTTACTCTCGGCAGTACTTGGACCATTATGAAGGTGAACCCTTGTATTAACGAGTTTATCAAGTCAACAATTTACATCAGCAAGTAGGCAACGAGATTTTCAGGTACAGAATTCACTTCTTCCTGGCAATGTGGAGAAATTCTCGGATTAGCAGCTAGCAGGAGCAGTGATGGATGTGTGGCATGCATTCAAAAGTATGAAAAGAAATGCAAATTAGAAATTCATGCCTCATAACATCTCAACGTACTTGAGAAGATGCATTTTACTGTCCTAAGCGTGAAATAAGTTTCTAAAATGGAGTTTCAAGATGATCCTGTTATTATACTGTAATCATTGAATTTATAGTACCTCAGGGAAGGCTTCCTTCTGTTTCTTAGAATACCTCCCAGAAGAACCTGGCACTGGAATGCTTGCCTCAGTAAATGCTTATTTTTAGTAGTAACCTTCTTTCCAGCAAAAGTGTGACCTATGGTTATTTTTGCAAAAGAAGAAATTTGGAATTATCTATCTGCATGGTATTCTTTAATAGGCTGAAAAAACCCCAACTACTTCCCCTAAAAGATGACTTTGAAATATAGTAAGTTTTGTGAGTTTTTAGAGTATAATTAAAGAAATTCACAGAAGGGATCATTTTTCCATGTAGCATGAATGATACACATTATACGAGACTGTACAGATAGGAAAAACTTCCAGTTTGATTAATCCACCAGTTGTCCCAGGCAAGATAATCCTGCATAAAATACCTTCTCTATACAGAAAGTAGGACCTCAGCCAACAGGTGACTTCTTTTGCGTAAGTTTTTTAATAGTAAAGCCAAAATTCCTTTCACTGTGTACTTCTTCACAAGTTCAGATAAAGGTGTATATGTTTCAATATATGATGAAATAACCATTTTCAAAGATGGAGATACTAGATTGCATGGTATTTTTATAATTCAGAGGCCATCAAACAAACTCTTCATCTAGAAAACTATAAACTCGAAAAAAGAAACTGCCCTAAAAGCAATTATATCCAGAGAGATGGACTTTACAGCATAAAACTTGCCAGTGGATAGTAAACACACTTTCATCCTTTCAGTCCAAGAACAGCTGCACTTTCTAAGTATACTATGATTGTTTCTTTGCATTATTTTATCCCAGTTAGGTAACATATAATCTCCTCTTGTCATCCTTTATAAACTTCATTAAAAAGTCTAACTGGGGAGAATTGTTTGTAAGCAACTGTAAACAATTCTCTTTGTCAATGGAATGACCTCTTTTCCTAGGTATCAAGTATCACAGTTTGAGTTCCTCATTTCACTCTGTGAAGCCTGTATTAGGAAACAACAAAGTAAGCAATAGAAAGAAAAGAAAAAAGCCACCAAGATCTAGACCAGCTTAACTTAAAGAACTTAACCTAATCTTTAAATGAATTGAAATAGTGTTGCAGCTTTTCTGATTGGTCTTAAGATAATATTGCAGGCTTCCTGGAATACAATGCATTCTGTCCTAAAATTTCCAATGAATTTGCATCCATATAAAGAAAAGATGCTTGCGTTATGGACCAGTCCTAATTTTTTTTAGTAGCCCTTAACAGACCTACATCCAACCTTTTTACAATGTCAAAATTATAAAGAAAATGTAATAAAAATAAACTGCCTTTGTGATAGTACTTCTAGTGCTGACCTGTGCTGGATGGGAATATTTGTTGCTACCAGTGTAGAATGTAAGTATACAGGAGTCTCTGTATGACCTCAAAAAGGGAGAAAAACCTTTTATTTGTGAAAAGCGATTAAATTTCTACTATCCACAACTGCAAATTTAATAAAGATCATCACAGCTATATGAAATGGTTTTAGATTTAAGAATTGGGATTTTGCCACTCTGTAGAGTAAAATTGCACTGACTGATGAAATTTTAACTTTACAAATGTCAAGTTATACTGCCCACAGGAACATTGCATTGGCCCTACTCCCAATGCCAAACAAGACAATAAAGTTAACATCAGGGTAACATTACATTTGTGGAAATAGGCCAACCTATTGAATGATACATACCTGAATTTCCTCATTTCCTTTCACAGAAAAATTATTACTAAATGTAAAAAGAAAAGAGACCTAAGTGAAAATAAGTAGGATTGTTAGTTAAATAATTTTAAATTGCCGTGACTATCTTAAGGGAATAAAAAGGCAAGACAATTAACTGGGATTCATTACACTGTAAGAAGTAGGCACACCAATCTCAAGTTACTCTTCTGAGCCTAGTATGCATACTAGGACAAGAGGGCAAAGGTAGAAATTAAAGAAAAACAAATTCCAGGCGTCAGGAAGCATTTTTCACATGAGAATCATAAATGTTGGAACGCTCTATCAAGTAAGGTTAATGAGGCTAGTAGCTAGCAGCCAAGGAACATAAAACTTAGATGGCATCATGGGTGGATGACAAAAAAAAGAAAGAGGAATCCCTTTTGCAATTATCCTGAAAGCAAGAATGCTTCTGATGCTCTTTGCATTCCAACATATATGAAGGGCCATATTTGCCTTTCAGTTACATCTGCAAAATCCAATAACCATTTCCAGGGGAACTGCACAGCATCAGTGACAGGATAACCTGGTCCACAGGTTTTAAGGAAAGTATGCGAGAAATGAGAAAGAAAAGGTTATTTTTCCCTAATTGGCTGTGATTTAAAAACTAGGTTAATTTCTCCAGTTTACTGAACTTATATTCACTTACAGTATTATACAATTAAGTCATACCTATGAACTATAAGAAAACCTATTCTTGAAACTGGTCTCATGGAGTAACAAAGATAACAATTTTGCTGTATCACTCTTTGACTTGATGTTCTGTGACATTCTGATTCTGAATCAGGCAGGAAATTACCATCCGACAAAATCAACACAGTATATCTTAAATGAATATGAAACAGATATTTTGCTAAGTGTCCAGTGAAACTGCAGTTATAGATGTAGGTTTCTGGTGCCACCCCATAATGATTCTTCACCCAGTGCTGTTTAGTAGTTGTATAAGTTACAGGAAAGACATTTTCACTGTCAAAAGTCACTGATGTCATAAAGACAGGGCATGATAAAGTAGAATCTAGACCGAATGCTAAAATGGGAGCAATGAAAATACATTTTAAAACTGCCCATTGTAAATGCTTATCCATAAAAAGAACAGTTTCTGGGACACATAGAATAAGAGTATCTCTTTTTGAGGTATCTGTTTCTCTGACAAGAGGCATAACAGAGTTTTGATAATCCATCAGATCAATATGAAGTCCCAGTACCCATTCTTCAGTGAAAACAGATAATAAAACATTTGACCATATGACCTCAGTAGTGCCAAATAGAAACAAGGAGGTTATTGAGTTTTCTTAGTTAAGAATAGTGGAATGCTTGGTCCAGTTGTGACTGATAATTTCAAGTATGAATGGAAGAGGACTTGCAGCAAAGTCCTAGGGAATGGTCAAATACTTGACGGAAAGGCTTATTTAGTGACAAATTACAGGGGGCTAATCCAGATAGCTTCATAAGAAGAAAGTGAGAATAGGGGTTCAAAACATTTGTTTCATCAAATACCACAAATGTCATCAGCAATGGTGGCCAACATCATGGACATACCATTCTCCCAGCTCCATGTCTGGCCCTGTAATACTCCAAAATGTGTTAAATGCTGTAAGCCATATATATACATGAAGTATCTACATAATGAAACTAGTAACATTGAGCTCTTTCATCTACCTTGCAAAGGTAAAACAAAAGCTCAGAAACCGATTTTAAAGCTAGATCAATGTGGTCAAATCAATTTATTCTAAGAGCAATCAATTCCTGGAACAACTTAGCAAGGGCTGTAATAGACTTTCAGGCATTGGAAAAAACACAAAATACAGATGGGATGTTTCTCCAAAACTGGCACTGTAGTTTAAACATGAATTAAACTCAGGAAATTCTCACAGTCTACTTTATAAATATTAGTCTTCTTTTATATATTCCACGTTTTTCTTTACACCAATAAGCCACATGAATCAAACTAAGCCTGTACTTTCAGCTGATGATAGGCAAGGACTGCAGATGAGAGATGAAAGACCTAACAGTTTAGTGCTGTAAGTCTTACACAAGAAAGTGTAATGTGGAAGGACTATGATGAATAAAATTCCTGGTTCTCCGTTTGTATGGTTGTTATTTAAGAAAAACCCCAGACATAACTTCACTGGTTGATAACAAATGTAGATGACCAGTGTAGGGACATATTCTGACTCACTCTTCCAGGACCCTTTTCTCAACTTCTGGTTCTTAGAAATTAAAATTTGCGCCTCCTTAAAGGAGGTAAAATATTTCTCAGTTCATACAGAGAAATATGACATACAACTATAAAACTAGGAAAGATAAAAGATGTATGCAGTGTTAAGTCACTCATTATTACCTGAAGCAGGCTTGGAAAGCAGTAACGATTAACATGAAACCTCATTGTCAGCACACACAGGCAGAATTTCTATTAATTGTTACCCTGAATGCTAAATCCAGTCAGTCCTACCGTGTTCTATTGCATCTCCCAGCAACCAACAGAAAAGGTCAGCCTGAACCAAAGTATGTTCAAATCCATTTATTTAAAGGGAGTTTCTACAATCTGCTGCAATCTCAGTTTAAAAACTGACTGAAAACATGAGACCATTTGATTGCAAACTTAAATTAGAATTTTCTGTTGAAGACATCATGCTGTTTTGTTTAAAAGCTGGTGGCATGAAATGGCTCTCATAACACTGTAGTTAATCATTACAAAACAGTGAAGCCAGGAAAGTATTGTTTTTCAGCTTTAGTTACTTAGACTTAAAGCAATTGGTCACATGTCCTTAATAATTAGACAGAATCCATGCAATAATATACCAAGATCTCACACTGCTAAGTCTTTACAAATCATGCTGAATATACTGTTTGGAAACATGTGACTTTTTGGGACATGTCTAATACAGCACAGAGATTCAAAAAGTGAGTTCCAGCTGAGTCACCTTGGGTACTGTCTCTGGCCTGAATAGCATGGATCACAGTGTGTAAAATATAGTGGAATTCAATAGGAAAATTCTAGCTGCAAAAACACACACCTTCCTGAAAGTAACTTTCATCTTAGTGAGTTAGCCAGCTCAGTAACCTGTTGTAACGGCTTGGGACAAAACTCAGAGGGAGAGAAGAAAAAAATTATCCTCTGATAGAAAAAAACAGGCCGCAGTTCCCCCTCCCCGACCAGAGTTCAGGAAAAGTGAAATATTTTCCTTAAAGGAAAGTGAAAAAGGTACAAAACTATTTATTTAAAAAACTCACACACACATACAAAAAAAAAAAGATAATAATACTAAACAATAAAAAATGAAGTTTCTCATGGTTGGAAGAAAAAACCTGGAAGACTCGGGAGTCCTTCTGTTGGTTTGACCTCTTTCTCCCGTTGCTGCTGGGCCGACTGGGGGACCCCCCGGGCCAGGCCGGTGAAAAAGGCATCCCAGTGAGGTTTCAATGTTCCGGTGTCCTGATGAGACCAGGAGAAGAAAAAGAAATCAGAAGTCCAGGGAAATGCAGGAATTCTAAGTATCTGCTCTCCTTCCGAAGAAATAGGCCTGAGATTCTGGCTGGAAAAAAAAANGAAATGCAGGAATTCTAAGTCTCTGCTCTCCTTCCGAAGAAACAGGCCTGAGATTCTGGCTGGAAAAAAAAACCTAGAAGAAAGATGCTTCCTCCCTTTCACAGACCAGCTGCCGAAAAAAGAACTGAACAGCAGAAGAGCAAAACTGACCTTGAAAAATTAGAACTGTTTTGAAAAGATTTCTCCGGCTAGGTTGTTTTGTTTTGTTTTGTTTTTTTTTTTTTCTCTTCTCGGGCTCAGTTTAAAAGTATAAGATTCTTTTTTTTTCTAGCATAGAGTAGGCGATATGGGATACATCATAAAGTCATCCCAAGACACCTGTAGTAAAGGAAATTGGCAGGCAACAGCAGGCTACTCTCAGTATGCAAGGATAAAAAATAACAGGGAAAGAAATGTTGTAAATTAAAGTAATACAACTGTGGCACAGATGTGTGTCCTGAATGTTAAGGAGGAGAAAATGGTTAACAGACTGCAGAGATGCCAAAAGGGAGAATGAGTCCCTTCTTCCCTGTATGCTTGTCCAGGCAATGTACACATTCTGCATCATGCAGATTGGGGCATGGCTCACCTGCACCATGTCTCCAGTACGACCAGCATCACAGGAATGGATAGGCAGCTAGTCCTGGCTTGTTTGTGCTCTCTAGTTAGTCAACTATGTCTCACATATTGTGCTTATGTTTTCATAGAATTATAGAATGTCGGAGTCCAGGATATTGAGACTACACCTCGGATTGCCCTGGAGGGTCTGGGACCCTTGCAGAGAATCCAGGAGGATACAGTTTTTGATCTGTGTCCCTGGGAAGGGCTTCCAAAACTGATGGAAGCAAGAGCAGCAGAAATATAATTTGNGAACAATAGAATGGCTTAGGTTGGAAGGGACCTTAAAGAGCATCTAGTTACAAACCCCTACCATGGGCAGGGACACCTTCCAATAGACCAGGTTGCTCAAAGCCCTATCCAGCCTGGCCTTGAACACTTCCAGGAATCAGGCATCCACAACTTCTCTGGGTAACCTGCTCCAGTGCCTCATGACCCTCATAGCAAGGAATTTCTTCCTAATATCTAATTTAAACCTTTCTTCTTTCGGTTTAAAGCCATCACTTTTGTCCTATCACTACATGTCTGTAAAAAATATCTGTCTTCAGCTCTCTTTTAGGCCTCCTTTAGGTACTGGAAGACTGACAGCTTTTAAGACAGTCTGTGTGGCTCTGCTGAAGGCTGACGGACAGTCTGACACTCATACTTGAAAGGAGGAGAGCTGCATGGGTTCACAGTAGCCAGTGTTTTCAGGTCTTTCACAGACTCATTTGTGAGCTCTGTGCTGCAGCTGGACCCCTCATGGAGCTGCTCTTTTCTTCTGTTTGTGAAATGCTGGAGCTTTCTCTTCCCTCCGGTCTCCAAGTTTTCTGGTATTTGTCTTGCTGCTTTTGGACATGCAGAGATTTTGGGAACAGATCATCAGATCAAAAGGTCAGGAGTCTTTCCTGCTCTGGATCACAGTCTTTGTGTACATTGTTCATTTGAAAGATGCAAGGGACAGCTGACACTACTAACTAGACTCCCTGCAAAGGCTAACCAGACTATCTAAAATTACATTCATTTCTGAAATGCCAGAAAAAAGGACATTTCCTGAAGCTATGTCAGAACCAAGTTGGTCCTTCACCCAAAAAAAAGAAAAAAAAAAAAGAAAGGAATAAGCTTGCACTTTCATTTTAATTCATCATTTTCTCATGTCAGAGAAAAACAGTACTCACTTTTAAAATAGGAAAACTTGCAAGTAGGAAGATACAGTAGAAATTGAGATTAGACAGCAAGATTTCTGCAGCTGAAAAAACTTCAAGCCAATCTGACCACAAAAAGACAACAGAATGGTCCCAGGCCTTGATTCTCAGATACTAAGGAATAGGACTTTCCTCAAAGAAAAGAGTAAATTCTCATTTACAGAAAAGCTGAAAATAGTGGGGGATCTTGATATCACAGTTGAATATTTTAGGATGGTCCCTATCCCTATTTAAAGGAAAAGATCCTGGTTTTTCTGTATTTACATAAATGGATTTGGGGAGTTGATATTCTGGCATAGATGAATGGATTACTATGGGATTGCCCATTACCTGCATGCAGTACTGTAATCTCTACAGACTGTATCTGCAGGGTAAGTAGCGAAACTACTTGGCAAGTGCATTTTCATCTCCCTTTATCTCCTGAGAAGGATGAGCTTTAATCTCCCCAAGTTAACTATGCTCTTTTATGAAGTTATGTCCTTGCCTTAATCAAACATTGAAAGATTATTAGCCTCAAGGATAAGAACACGTGTCCAGGACGGATCTCAGTCTACCTCTCATTCATAACAAATGACGACTGTACTTCAGTTCCTCTCTCCTTGTTTACACATGTTACTGGCTTTGCAGATGATAGTGAGTGATACATGACTAACATGGAAATCATGTTGAATGAAAATTAAATACATTGAAGAAGTAGCACAAATTACATCATCCCCAACTTAAGATGGTATAGTTCCAGTAAGGAGCTGACAATCCTGGAGTCCATCTCATTGAAACTGAATTCTATGCACAAAGAGCTCTCAGCATGCCAGTACGATGTTTCTGGCTGCCTGTGATTTGGTCATAGTAACTACTGTACGTTTTTCCTTGGGAAAAAAAACAACAGATCAGTCGGTTCAAGCATGAAGCAACACAGGATCATGCAAGCATGTTGCTGTAGGGCTCACAGGATTCTTTACTCAGACAAATTCAAGACTACAGTCCCAATCTTAAATATATTTGATTTATGGACCAGCCTCAAGCTATTTTACTAATCACCCATCTACTCACTGGTGACTCTATATGATACTGTGTCCCTAGGGGACAATACAAACCTCAACCAAGAGATTAGAGTTGTGAAAGCAGAGGTAACATTTTCTTAAAGAATGGTTACTATCTTATTCACTTGAAGACACAATTATTATGAGCAAGTAACAACAAGGAGAGTTTAAGGTTTCCCCTCTTACACAGAAAAATAATCAGAGCGGTGTTAGGCAGATCATGCATTGGATGGATGGCATAACATTCCTGGATCTCAATTTGATGATAAATTCATAAAAGGAAATCAATGCTAAATAGAAATATAAGTGATTTCTGGATTTTCCCCCATCCACCAGCCATATAAGTTTGTTTAAATAATTATTCCTTGGAAGGGATTGATGTGTGGACATAGTACCATAATTAGACTCAAAGACAGTGAAATAAGTCTATTCATTTAGAAGAAGAGGGTACTGGTGCCTTTAGTCCCTGGGCCACTGAAAGAATGGAGCACCAAAAAGTCCTTTGCTTATTCTCTAAGACTGAGGCAAAAGCTAAGCAGATGATCTTATGGCAGACTTTTTGTTTTGTTGTTTTTTTAAAGGCAATATTAATAGCTTAATAGATAAGGCAGCCAGGCTGTGATTCACCAAAAAAACCCCCAACAAAACAACAACAACAAAACCCCCGCCCAATCAAAAAAACCCAAACAACTCTTGCCATAGGAAAGCACTGGAATAGAAAAGTAAGAAAGAAATCTAGACTGGAAGCTGGTATTGTGTGACTGACAACTGATAGACTTCCATTCACACCAAATGAGGACAATTAAAACCCCTACCTTCTATTACTCACTCGTCCTTGACTTTATTCTAAAACCTTAAGGTAAAAGAGCACATTTTTGCCATTCCTCTCATCTGACCATTCCATGTAGATGGAAAGTTTCTCTGGAGAGCGGAGCAGTTGACGAAGATACACTGTAGTGTTGACACCTTCCAAGAGCAGATCACACTGCACTTGAAGTATGTGACATAAACCACCACCATAAGCCAACTGCTACATACTCTAGTCACTGTCCTTTCTTTGGGAAGGACTGTTTTTTCTAGCACTTAGGCATGTAGTAAATGGCACTCGTAAACAGTTTTTTGATGCCTCTGCTTTTGCAATTTGGTTTGTGACCTGTTGCCATTTACACCTACTTACATGTTCCTTTCTATCCTTTATTTTACTTACATGATGTAGATACTTGCAAATAGAGCATGATAATGTCATGCATTGTCACACAAAACTTAAAACTATGAGGTTTTGGTCTTCCTTAGCACAAATTTCCTACACAAATGAGAGACAGTGCTACTCAGTTCTTTTATTCCATCCTTACTCAGGTAAAACTGTCCAATACAGTGAGGCATGAGAGAAATGAGAGTGGGCCCTGATTTCCAGTCAATTGATGTCACAGTTGGAAGCACACATGCTCCACATCTATATTAATGTATTAAGCAGCCCTGTGCCCTGCAGATTGACCATCTGTACCATTTCACTGCAATGAATGCCTGTTGCTTGGGCTAGGAAGCTTTCACTTGCTTTGCTTGAAAAGACAGTTCTGGTCATGGTGCAGCAGTCAGCATAACACAGTCTCTAAGGGTCCACCCTGTTTTGGAAACTAAGGAGGCTATTACCATTACAGACACGGACAAACTGTGCCAATTGACCACAAGGCAGAGAATACACCTGGGACTCTGGTTTACTACAATGGACACAGCCAGAGAGGAAGTAGCCTGTGGGCTCTAGCCAGTTAAGAGATAACAGATGTGCTGGCTACCTCGTGTGCATGTACAGAGGACAGGAGATTTGGGAAAATTTGCAGCTACTCCTTCACATCTATTCTTACCACAAACCTGCAAAGCACCTGGCAAAAACCTAGCCTCAGCCACACACAGCAAGGAAAATGCCTAAATTTTCCTGTTCGCTTCCTTCTTAAAGCCAGTGTGACTCAAGATTTTTTAAGTTTCACGCAGAGACGTTTGGGCAGTTTCCAGCAGACTGTTTCTCTGGCTGCTGGCTTGGGGAGATATGCAGGCTTCCCATGCTCTGTGGCCCCAGCGGCTATTCCCAGCCCTGCGCGGGAGCGGCATTCCTTTCTGCCCACTCCCTTTGCCGCGGCTCAGCCCAGGACACGCCGGCAGCCCTGGTGAGCAGCTCCACTCTCCTCCCGGAATTGCTTCCCAGGGTCTCTGTGCATGTGTTCGGGATGCTGTGAGGCTCAGACCAGGTGTCTGGTAACCATCAGTTACAGGGGTCAGCGAGGCTGCAGCTCGAATGTAGAAATGCCTTTCCTCATCTCTTTGTAGCATGCCGGGGGACTTCACAGGCAGAGCAGCAGGAGCCAACACTGTGCTGAGAGTAAGGCACATGCCAATGTGACAGGGAAAGCCTACAAAGCTTTCTCAGTTTCCTGTCCCTACCTTAAGAAACGATTCTGCTTCCCGGAGCTGCAAAGCGCAGCAAGTGGGAGCAGGACCTGAGAATGGAGACTCACACGGTACAGGCAGCGAAGCGTCAATTTGTATAGATGCCTTTTTTCCTTCTTTTTTCTTTTTCTTTTCTTTTCATTCCTGATGAACAGCAGGTTTGTTTCCAAGCCTGGAAGGAGGCGGGGGGATGTGCAGCAAAGAGGTCAGCTTCCAGCCAAGCCAGGAGCTGCAGCCTCCAGAGGATGGGCTGAAGCGCAGCCACACTGCTCAGGCATCAATGGGTAGTACGCAAGCTCCAGGAACTCCATTAGATGTGAAAATTCACGAGCTCAGAGCTGTGCTTTGGGACATGGCTTAAACCTGAGGCAGTTAGTTGTTTTTTAATGACACAAACAAAAAGAACAAAACAAAGCAAAAAAACCCAGTTGCAGAACAGGACAAATGTAAGGGTATGTGCTGTATCCAAAATACTTCACTTCACTTTGCCCAACTTTACTGTATACTGACTGATTATAAGGTCATTTTGGCCATCAAAGAGCCTTTAAAAGCCTGGTGAGATATAAAGGAAAAGTATAGTTTGAATAAAGAATTTATTACTTGGCTCTATCAACTAATGGCAAAAAGAGGTGTGGGTAGGATCTGCAGCTAAAACCTGCCAAAAATAAGCCAAGCCCTATTTCTCTGAACTTCAGAAAGCTACTTCAAAATAAAGGTTGGGATCATTTACAAATAAATAGGATGCCTGAAATATCCCAGTAAGTGTGCATCCTTGGTAACTGATATGATCTAAATGTTCTTCTGATCTAGTGTTCCTAAAATAAAAATAGAACTCGTTAGTAAATTTATGTTGAACATCAGGGGGTTTTCTTTACAAAAAGTCTTTTTTTGAGGAACTGTCCCATAAAGATAGATATACTAAATAATGCTGCCCTTCCAATTCATACGAAATACTCTGGTCAATTTCCAAATTCTGTCCCAGCTCTCCTAAAACATTCTAATTTCCTTAAAATTGCCACCAAATTTTAAACTTACACATCTGCTTTTCCAGCTCCCCAGCCTTTCCACAGCCAGCTGGGCTGTGCTGAGATCTGCTGGCCACCTCTGCATCAGGCCTGCTCCCCCATCCCACTCCAAGAGAGCCCCACATCCAGCCACCGGGCACAAGGCCAGCTCCTGGTGCAGCTGTGCTCTCAGAGGGGTGTGAAATGAGCTGTGTGGGAAAAGGGCTGTGAGAAGTGGGGCTTCCCTCCTGGCCTGCCAACAGCTTGTGAGCTCGGGCTGAATGCTGGGCCTTGGTGTTGGCCTTAGCTGTGGTCAGCCATGCCTGTGCCATTGGCTCCCCCTGACCTCCTTCACCTGCAGGCAAATAGCCCAGCCTAGCCTGGCTCCATCTCCATGCTCCTGCTCTGCCCTCCTGGGCTGTGTCTGAACTCAGTGACCACCTGGAGGAATCTGAGTCACTGGAGGATGAGGGTCCTGCCCACCTCCCCACTCTGGCCTCTGTCTCCTGCCTCCCAGTTCCCCTGCCCACGTGGAGCAGCAGGCCATGCTGCCACTGGTAAACCACATCCATGTCACCCCTCATTCCAGAGAAGTACAAAAGCAAAGGCAGAAAATGAAAGGTAACACAAAACCACACACGTTCAGAAGATGCACCAGCCTGGTCAAACACTGAGACTTGTCAAAGAGGGGAAAGTGCAACAAAATACGATTCTGCTGAAGTAGAGCAAATAAATCACAAAAATGCAAGTTTGCTCGTGAACTCTGTGAGAGCTTTTCCCTTGCTATCCATTGTTTCTAGGGTCTGAAAACAGGGAGCTACCCTCACACAGTTGGTCGTAATTCATATCAGCAACCTCGGCTTCCAGATGGACAAAAAAGGGCACATGAAAACCAGCAATGCTGGTGCTTGGTCACTCAGAAATGTCTGCATGATAAAGATCACATACTTTCACTGTGAGCTGACTCAATGGCTGCTGTCAACTCACTTGCCATTTTAAAGAAAATAACTGTTGATAAAAATCAGGAAATACTGCAAATTTCACTGTGTTTTTTTACTCCTTGGGAGCAAATGAGGTATTGCAAATAACACAAAACACAAGAAGATAAGATGCCTTCTTCAGCAAGCAAAGATATCATAACTGTAATCTACTAAATTAATATTGAACTCTCCCAAGATCTTTGCTCAGTATAATCTGGTACAGAGAACATTCCACTCCTTGACCAATTTTTGGCTTGGAAAAACAAAAGCAAAGAACTAATAAAGAATAGTCTGGTCAACTAATAAAGAATAGTCTGGTGTCAAACAAGAAATTCACTACTGCAAAAAGAAAAAAGACCCACTAAAATAAACTGTGCTCTGAACTACTGAATTAAAATATTTATAACAAATTTATTTCCTTATAACTGAATAAGCCACAATGCAGCTTTACATTTTGGATAAGGCAAATATGATTGGATTATAAATATTTTTTTTTGTACAAAATTTAAAAAATACATGGTAGGTTTAGTATCATAATGCTTAAGGACTTCCTGTGGTGCAATTACTACACAATAAAACCCAGATGTCTCACTTTAAAAGCTCAAGAAAAAACAATGCTGAATTTCTGAAACTGCTTCAGCTACTTTCAGGGTAAGATGACAAAAATAACAAGATAATTTTATTACATGATAGTTTACCTTGTCAGGGTTCTTGTCTCTTAGTATCAACATTTTAACTCAGAGAAATCTGGGAGGCTGACAGAACTCTGTCTCTTCTCCTAACAAATGCATCATGATTATATAATATGCCACTTAGTAACTCAAAAAATACAACTAACTTGAATACATTATAGTAGATACTCACTGAGCACACTTCTATTCACAAGAAAAAGTGAGTAAGGAATTGATGTCTGGCTTTGCACTGAGAGATTAAAAAACAGAACTGTGCAAGAATCTCCTCCTCTTCATCACTAACTCCAGGGAGACACAATTATTTTTGGTGTAACCTATCTTTAGTCCTTAAATGAATAATGCAAATCAGTGTTATGACTGTATACAAAGCATAGACGCTCTAATTTAGTTCACATAGACTTAGCAGAAATGGCTCTCAAAGAAATCTTCCTAGGAAGAATGATTAATTAGTAAGAAATTAGAACATCAGTTTCAGAGGCACGGCAGCAAAAAAGAATTTCAAGGAAGAATTTGAGGAATAAAAAGAGAAAGAGACATTTAAGAGAACTCTCTTACTGATGAGTGGAGCAGAAAGCACACAAGAATGGAAGGAACAAATATAAGGAATTCAAAGGTATCAACCACAACTACATTTTCATGTATGCAATACTTTCAGTGAATGTGTTTGTCTGCCTGGCATCATATGATGTTGATGGGAGAAATCATGGATCTTACAAAAGAAAAAAACAAATTTCCATTTGTGCAGTCATTCTGCTGCCCATATACAATATGATACACACGGTGACCCCCATCATTGAAATACCACTGCCAAGAGATGGCTGTTGGTGTTGGTGAAAATGAGGGGCTTTGCCTTGTGTAGCTGCCTGGATGCCACCTCCTTCACTCAGGGCTTCTAACAGTTCTTTAACAGAGCTGCCCCTTCTTGATAGCTCCATGACTGAATGTAAAAAAGAGTTATCTTTAAACTATCCAATAATTCTTTCATGGTTCAAAGAAATTTTGAATAAAGCAATCATATGCTGGGAGGCTCCCCAAAATCCTGGATTTTTTTTTCAAAATATCATTATTCTGTCTGATTTTCTTTTATGGGACACCACTCTTACTCAAAAATGAGCCCAACTGTATGCTTATTTAAGCAGACATAAATAAGCCAGGTTTGCCAGTATGGAAACACCTCAAATGAAATTGTTCTAAAATAGGATTGCAATGTTTCTTTTTGGGGAATCTCCTAGGCAGAGCTATTTCTGAAGCACCACATAGGTGCTGGTAGCAGCACACAGAGCCTGGTACTTCAGGAAGACATGGATTTGCTTTGCACACACTAAGAAATGTGGCAGAAGAAATCAACACATCATGTTGATGCCTCATTCCCAGATCACCGGGGCAGTGATCCCAGTGCATACATTCACAGTGGACATGCTGAGCAGGATGGGCAGTGATTACTCCACCCTGCCTTCTTTCAGCCTGGAAATCCTGGTTTAATGCAAAAAGTCCTCCTGTTTCAACCAGACAAAATTTTCCAGATGGAATAAAACAGGACACACCTGGGAAAACCTGGAAGAGAGACAGCCATAGAGCACTGACACATTTTAACTTTGAGCAATAGCTTAGTCACATCAGCAATCTAATTTCATTATGAAATCAATAGAAGAAGTACATAGTACTGTTGGTTTTATTCTCTCTTTGTAAGGATTATTGCTTCTCCCACTTTGATGACATTCCCCATCATATCCCCTTACAATCTCATAGAAGTTAAGAGAATTATATCTCATGAACTACCTCAACTCTGTTTTCTTTATATGTATATGTGTATATACATATATATATGTTCTCCTTTTAAAATGGCAGTTGCCATCTGTTATTTGCAGTTATTTTTGCAAATGTTGTTCAAACTTATTCTCTCAATTTTTTTTTTCTTTGATCTGACAGTTATTCCCTTTTTCTGGGATTCTCTTGCTCCCACCAGAATATGACTTGGGAAAAAAAAGTAATTTTCACTAGAGGTAGTTTAAAAATATATACTAAGGGGGCACCAATAAAGTTATCAAATGTTAGAAAATTACTTAGGAAGAAGTGTGCTTTGGGAAAGACGAAAAAAAAAGTCAGCATTAGCAGAAGATATATATATTCTCTCTGAAGAGAAAAAGAAATATCCAAGGATTTTATTTTGGACTAAATGTATTTGCAGTGGCAGAAAGGGAGAAGAAATCTGCAAACCTGGTTGAACTTCAGGTAATTAATAGTACTTAATTTTATTTAACTAATGTGCATTCTTAAATCAACAATTCAGGGTAGTTTCAAAGTTATTTGAGGCCTTTAATATCACTATCCAGCATATGCCAAAAAGTACTAAAGATAACTGGGGCCCGATCTGCTCCATTTGGCTGTCTGTCCTCGCATTTCCATTCAGGGACTTCTCTTCCTGCAACCAGCATTCTCTTCTCTTGCCAGAGGTACCATTTTTTCTCCCCCAGTTCTCAGATATCCTAAACATCCTTCTTCCTCTCATTTCTTTTTCTGCTGAGAAACATCTGTCTGCCTAACAGCTAGCAGCCTGCCAGGCAAGACATTCAGTTAAACTCACTGGGTTCCACTCTGTCTCTCTCCCTCCTTCCTGGTTTTCTTCTTAATCTTATTCCAGTTTCTTCCTATGTGCAATTTTACCCATTCAACACCACTTATCTCCAGCAGCTGTAACTCATTCACATATATATGGCTGTCAAACTCAGCAGCTCTGCTTGTCTCATTACAGGTAGAACCATGACTTTTAAGACCTGGTCCCATAGGCTGTAATAATTCACAGCAGGTTTTTTTAATCCAAGCTAATAAAACACTTCATAACATTAGCACATTAATCTGTGTAACAAATAGGAGAAGATTCAGTGTGACAAACAGAATTACAATATAAAGAATATGACTGCCAGCAATCCATCTGCAATTACTCAGGTACTGCTGCTTCCCACAAACACCTACCATGTTGCTTTGCAAACACATTTGACCAGAACTGTCACTGCAAGAAGCAAATCCTACCCTTCTTCCACACCCAGCTGCCTGCTCCCAGTTCCTTCCATGCCAGCCCAAGTTTCTATGAATACAAGTGGTGATCTGATCCAGGATAAAGTTAGCTCTCACCTCTCTTCTCTTTTGGGGTACTGATTAGTTTAAAAAAAGAATTTTCCAATTCAGTTCATCACATGACTACAGAAAGATCTGGGCTGGCCAAGGGAAGGGAGCAGCATATGTGTGGAAAAGAGGATAAATATTTCGGTGACAGTGCAACTCAATTTTTCATGGAAACACGATCAAAATTCCCCACTTGCACTCACATTCACTGTGGTGTTTCATCTCCTACTCAGCCACCACTTTAGAAACTGTTACATTTGGGAAATTAGACCTACAAGTAGGTTAGTTTACTCTTCCAAGATTCTCTGGGAAAACCATCGTGTGGAGGGAGATTCAAGCAGCCATGACCACATTGCATCCACTAACTGAGGTATCTCAAACACCTCTTCAGTATAGCTCTATTTTAACACCACAGCCTGCAGTCTACAATAAGAACACAAAGGAGAATGAATTAGACCGTGCTATAGCTAAAACTCAGTATCACGCTACAAATGCTCCAGCACAACTTCATAAAAAGGTGGGTCATACCACAAATACCGCTGTTTTATGTCAACTAATCCCAGTGATACCATCACTGGCTATAAAACATTTGCAGTATCACCAGCCTGCTCTGGTTTCAATAGCAGGTAGTAATTTTATCATCCATTCAGTACTGCACACCAGAACAATGTATCTAAACGTGTCAGACTCGAGGTCCTTGTTCCTGTCTCTTCCAATGGGGCTGTGGGTTCCCAGCCCGACAGCTCTTGCTCAGACATGTTATGGAGAGACCAAACATCCACACAGACTGAAGGGCAAGCTCTACATGCCACCTGCAGCTGGAATGCAGGATTATCAAGTGTCACAACACCTGCTGCGAAAGCCTTAGTATTTCCCATTCCTTAATTACAGTATGCCATCTCAACCCAAAGATGTAACCACATGAGAATTGAATCTATAAGGAGTGTAAAGTCAAAGTTGCAGACAAGAGGATAGCTTTTGAAAAAAAGATAATCAAGGTCCCACTTGCACATGACCACAGAGCTTTACCTACTCTTTGCGGCTGATCAGTGAATGTAGCCACAAGACTAACCTTACCAATGTCTGCTGTATTCAGGCCTGATCCAAAGTCTACTTGCATTAACGACAACCCTTCCATGAAATTCATCAACCTTTGTAAGAGGAAAACGTTGCAGTTCCATATATGTTCTCTGTCACTTCTTTTACATCCTTGTGACAGTGATGCATGAGAATAACTTCTGCTTACATCAACACTTCAGATGGATAGCTGCAACCACTTATATAGCACTTAACACCTGTTTTTAGATTTAGCAGTTTAATTTAAACAACAATTTATTTGTTAACGTGGCTCTGATTTGTAAAAATAAGCTTCACAGTCCTCAGGTGAGGTCTGTACTTAACTGGAGACATTTCATCTGCAGGTTAACTTTTCCAAAGCACTCTTTGGTATCTACTGCACTGCATTTTTGGTGCTTCTTTTAAAAAATGAAGAAGTTGTGGAGTTTGTTTCACTATTGCTTTAACAAATTACCCAGTCTGAGCAAAATTAACAATTGAATACTTCAAACAACCTGACAGTTGAAGCCTTATGCTTCCCTGTTAAACATCATTCTGTTGAAGGCAGCAATCAGTAAGTCTTGCAGAGATCATTTGTTTCTTTTAATAGAATGACAGATAAGCCATCTGGCAAAGGAAAATGCAGTTCCTCACTTTCCAAAGAAACTGCTTTTTCCTCCTCTCTTCTCCTCTGTAAAAGTCATAAGACGTTTTACTTACAGCATCCACTTTGACGACTGACAGCACGACTTCCATCAGGATAAGCAAAACCCCCATATCCCTGCAGATAAAGGTAAATAAGGACAATACTGTTTTAAGCTAGGACAAAACAAGTACGTGATAACACTCGACAGTAAAAGGTGACAATACGACTTTAAAAAAGTTATTTCCAAAAGCCTGCCGAGCGGAATTACTTACTGACAAAGGAAAATACGTGCACTGGGAAGCTGCGTGATGTCCATTTTCGATTCTTCCCTAGCCGGGGGCTCGGCTCAGGGCTCTCTCCCGCCGGACGGCCGACCCTACAAGGCAGAGAAGACCCCATTTGTAAAGCCGCTCCCCGAGCCGGAGGGGTCCGGGCTCAGCGGCGCCGCTGTCGGGGCAGAGAGCTGGGCCGGGCCACTCCGAACCGGGGGAGAAAGCGGTGTCGCCCCGCGCCGAGCGCGGTGTCCCGCCGTCCCGCAGCCACCGCGGGGGCGTGGACTAGAGCCCAGTGCCCCGGCCCGTTCCAGA
>WEIV01002882.1:389360-399544 GCA_013390005.1 Calyptomena viridis
CCTCAGCCACTCCTCATATGGCTCCCCTCAAGGCCCTTCACCATCTTTGTTGCCCTCTGGATGCTCTCTAATGGCTTAATATCTTTCTTATATTCTGATGCTAAAGCGTTATCCCAAGGATGGAGACTGCTCAACCCCTCTAGGCATCTGTGCCAGTGCTCAGTCACCCTCATAATGAATGTTTCTTCATATATGCATCACAGTAGGGCAAGGTAACTGAGTCTTGAGACCGTGCCTGTGAATGCAAGCAAACGTAGCAGAAACGTGGTGGTGGTGATTCTACAGTCTGTCAGGGCTGACAGAATGAAAAGTTGTTTTTATCTCTGACATATCTGTGATTAAATACATACAAGATTTGGAAGGACTGCTCTCACAGAGGCATTTGATAGCAAAGAGGCATGTGATTTGGCTAGCAAAGCCAGCCTTGAGTCGGCTGCTATCAGGATCATAGGCCTCAGTTCAGAAAAAGTGAGCTGCTCTGTTGCAGGTCCCACTGGTTTTAATGGAGCACTCTAAAATGCATCCAGATGTGACACTGGAAGTCTAGTGTTTTTTAGTGTTGACCAATTATAATTAAAATATTAGTTATAGCTAATCTGGTATTTTAAACTTTTCTGCAGTTTCAGGTGAAATTTAAGTTCTATAATGAATTTTCATGCCTCTATGTAGCCATGGGAATGGTATGTATGCCTTGAATCAGCTGAAGTAAGCAATACACTGAAATTCTGATGCTCCTAGGCTGATAACATTAGGCTTACTGCAGTAAATCACTCAGTGGTGAACCTCTTAGGTGATTCACCCATCACTTGGCATTAAGCTGATTAAACTGTATTCCTTTCAGGTTATAATTAATTACAATATTTTGAAGTAAATAATTCACATGAGTTTTGCATTTGGTATTTCTAGAGGTATAAATACCTATTTGTGAAATAGGTTACCACCTTGTGCTGTAAAGTGAAGTCATTGAGTAAATCATGACTGTCAATCAAAGACAGAAAACTTTGTGCATAAGTGGTGCTTACTAAAGGAAGATATGAACTTTAATATCAGTTGCACATTTTGAAGTCTTCTGTAGCAACTCTGAAGAAGCTCTGTTCTAAGAATGTCCTGTATGTGCTGGGTAAATTGTTTTGTTAAAATGAAGATTTCTTAAAATGTAACCTAGAGCTGTTAATTATATTACGAAGCTATTCCCATAATTAACTGTTCTTTGCATGTTAAGCTGGCTGCAGAATTACAGTTCTTCAGTAGCATCACTAGGAAACACAAGTGTGCTGTGGAAGTTGCACACCCTACATTTTTGTTGCCTTAGGTAAACTTTCAGCCATACATGGGTGGCCTTTCAATCAATTCAGTTCTGTTGGCATTGTCTCCAGCCCCACATTGTTGCCTGTTACTAGCAACCACGCAAAAGAGGACAGAGATTGCTGTTGGCCTGCACCATACTAGACATGGTTGGTGCTCAAGGGACCACTCTGGAGATGCGTTGGAGCCAGGTTGATGCCTCTGCGTGATTGTGGTTGGGTCGTGCAAAGCACTGTATACCTGAGCCTCTTCTGATTTTGGAGAGCTGGCAGAGCTGACTCAGTGCTTGTGTTTTCCTCAGAGTAATGTATTCCCACTGTTTACATTTCAAGAGTAGTTGTGTTAGCAGGCAACTGTGTGATAGGCAAGGTTGTATGCAGTACTCTACAATAGGCTGAATGGAGCAACCACTTTTCTCCAGAAAATTGATGCTGATTTGTTCATTCCCTAACATAGCTTATATTAGCTAGACCTCTTTTTTTAAATTGCATTTGTACAACCACTAAATTGCCCTGGGGCCTTTGTCACAGAATTGCTGAGGCTGGCTGGTACCTTGCAGATCATCTAGTCCAACCCCCTGCTCAGAGCAGGGCCAGCTACAACGGGCTGCTCAAGGGTGTGTCCCACTGAGTTTTGAATATCTGGTCACCAGAGAAGAGATCTTTGCCTCACAAGGAAGTTGTAGACTGTGATGAGGTCTCCCCTCAGCCTCCTCTTCTCCAGGCTGAACAGACCAAGTGACCTCAGCCACTCCTCATATGGCTCCCCTCAAGGCCCTTCACCATCTTTGTTGCCCTCTGGATGCTCTCTAATGGCTTAATATCTTTCTTATATTCTGATGCTAAAGCGTTATCCCAAGGATGGAGACTGCTCAACCCCTCTAGGCATCTGTGCCAGTGCTCAGTCACCCTCATAATGAATGTTTCTTCATATATGCATCACAGTAGGGCAAGGTAACTGAGTCTTGAGACCGTGCCTGTGAATGCAAGCAAACGTAGCAGAAACGTGGTGGTGGTGATTCTACAGTCTGTCAGGGCTGACAGAATGAAAAGTTGTTTTTATCTCTGACATATCTGTGATTAAATACATACAAGATTTGGAAGGACTGCTCTCACAGAGGCATTTGATAGCAAAGAGGCATGTGATTTGGCTAGCAAAGCCAGCCTTGAGTCGGCTGCTATCAGGATCATAGGCCTCAGTTCAGAAAAAGTGAGCTGCTCTGTTGCAGGTCCCACTGGTTTTAATGGAGCACTCTAAAATGCATCCAGATGTGACACTGGAAGTCTAGTGTTTTTTAGTGTTGACCAATTATAATTAAAATATTAGTTATAGCTAATCTGGGCTTTTGTACTGTTCTGCGTTCTTCTTGGGAGATTTGATTTCAAATTACAATGAGAGCAGAATGGAAGACAAGGCAGTAGATTGAGATGTTTCCAGGTCAGGCTGAGAAACTGCTCCCATGAGACAGTTACAGGAGGAGCTTGTTTTGATGGATCTCTGCAGGGGCTCTCATTTCTGACACTCTTCAGGCTGCTATTTCCTTTGGAGAAAGTCTGTTTCCTAACATTAGTACTGCTTGGTTGAGAGATGACAATGCCATGGAAATCCTGGTTTCATGTTTCGGTACCTTGTCGATGCAGCTGCAGTGCCGGTTCCTGTGCTTTCTGCAGTGGAGCAAGATCTTCCAGCTGTGCTTGAGTTGCCTTCCACAGAAGTGGGCTGGCTGCAGGTAACACTGGTAGAATGGAAATGTCTTGGCCACTACTGCACAGCAGTGGCCTTAGCATTCTCTCCAAGTTCCCAGCCCATCTCCTTTTCCACTTTTGGTCTTGGCAAGATGGATGCTGGGACAGAGCTGAGAGCAAGCTCTACTGAGCTAATAGGGAGAAGTGTGCCGAAACAGTGATAAAAGCATGCATAGCTTTTTCCACAAGGACAATGCTGATTCCACCAATGCCATTTGAGCTGAGTATGAAGTGGCAGGTGAGGATGCGCTGGTGGGACGCCAAGAGGTTCCTATCCCTGGGTAAGCCCTGTCTGGGGAATGTTGCCCTGTACTCTGCCTAGGCAGAGGCAGCTTTGCTGTACTGTCCTCATGCCTTCTTTGTGTCACCTCTCCTGTTTTTATATCATATTTACATTGTACTGATACACGCAATTCTAGGCCGAAAGTAAAAGAATATAATTGCTTCCAACTAATCTGAACAATTTTTTACGATATTTTCATTAAAAATGTGATTTACTGATATTAAGATATACAGGGTACATAAGCCAAGAGGAGATGAAAAGAATGACCTGAGCTTTTGATGTGTGACTGAAGAGAAATTGTAAGACTGAGTCTGAATCACTGGCGGCACTTCATTTGGATGTGCTTTTACTAATGAAATAAGGCAGGGTTGGGTAACTCTCTTCTGCAGCCATTCCTGCCCAGGGCTGCCACTGTCTTTGATGCTGAGAAACCTATTCCCCGAGGCCATTTGACATCCTTATTCCCAATATCCTCAAGTACTTGTCAATATCAAAAGCACATTTAACAAATCCTGTCAAGTCTTAATTCAGGAGGGAGATATGGTCATTTCAATTCCAAAAATATGGCCCGAAGGGGAGACCCAAATGATTTCCAGTAGGTTAAGCACCTCTCGGGCTAGAAGGCTTTAGAGAAAAATGAGAAGTGGGTTTGGTGAAGAAGAGAATTGCAGCAGTTTCCTTTCCTCCTGTTGGAGCAAGATGTCTTTTAAGGAAGGGGTATGAGATCTGGAATGGCTGAGGGTGAACCCTAAAGGATCATAAGAGCTTGGGCAGGAGGATGACCTTCTAGCCTGGGGTGAGGAGTGCTTGCTGGGGAAGTGGTGGTCATTGGTTTATGCCTCCAACCGCAGCAGCAAGAAGTCATTTACTCAATACATATACATAGCAAAATGCATGGGTTCTTCTGGGGATGAGGGGGTAGACTTGGTGCCTTCTTGCTTCCAAAGGAGTGTCTTTATCCCTCCTGTCCTTCCTGGTAGTTTCCCCTCTCCCTCTGGCCACCTTTTCTACAGCATCATAGCACAGGGTGCTGGAGGCTGGAGAGAAGGACAGGTTGTTTTGGAAAACATACCTGCCTGCTGCCAGCTATGTCAGTAAATGCAGTCCCTGAGGAGTCAGTCCCTACTCATCCCCATGAGCTTTGTTCCTGGAGCCAGCTGTTAAGTGGCATCACATACAAATGCATTCATAGACCATCATCCCAAGTAGCACAGTTTTTCCTTCTAAGTGTTAATATATCAAATGCCTGCAGGACTACTGCAGTGTTTCATTACAACTTGTCCAGTGGGTGTATATAATCCTGGGATATCATTAGGTTATATAACACCTGAGATTAAGCTGGATGTATATTCTGTCGGTTGCCTTGATTATGTGGAGCAATGTAGGAGAGCTGCTGCAGAGAGCTAAGACAATTGTTCTAAAATGTTAGAAACCATCTTTAGGACAGGCTTATGAATATTGTTCTTTTTATAGAACTAGACTAAACAAAGGAAGATTCAACAACCTCAACATGAGAATAAATGGACTTGCTTCATCAGTGTTTAAAAGTTACTTAGTGTGCCCTTCCCAGAATTTCCGTTGACTTCCCCAACACAAAGGCCCTCAACACCTTGCAAGATTTGATCAAAGGGAAGAATTTGGGCATGGGCTATGACCTGAATGAAAGAGCAACCCATGCCTTTAGTGAGTAGTTGAAGGTGTGAAGTACTGCTGCAATTTAATGATGTTTATGGGAAGATAGATTTTTGACTTCTCTGGGTTGTGACTGGCTGGAATTATTCTTAATGATTTAATACATCAGAAAACTATGTGGCATTAGCTCTTAAAGGGTCTTTATACAACAGTGCCTTGGACAATGTGGAAGTAAAATACAGAACAAGTTAAAACATTGTCAATATGTCAATTACTAATATTGTAGCTGTAATCTGAAGTGCATTGCAGTAAAGAAAAAGGCAACTGTATTCTTTATAAAGCATATGAGTAGATAGTGCAAAAAACCAGTCTGTTTTTACTCTCTGACATGTATAAACAGATAAAAGATCAAAAACCTGACTTTTGAATCTTCCTTTCTCTCTGACATATTCTCTTACAGAAGGACAAGTTTGGATAAACTTTCTAAGTTGAAAAAGAAAAGTACAGTTTATATATTTAAAAGCACTTCAGCTTTCAGTCCCTTGTACTTCTGGTATACTCTGTTCACTTATTACCACTTTGATCCAATATCTCAAATACGTATTTTTAGGGAAACCTCTTATGTTGTGCTTGCTTCTACTGTATTTCCAGCATGGGCAAAAAACATTGTAAGCCCTAATTTTGTATTAGCTCTTCTTGTCTTAGGTGATTGTGTGGTGGTGCTAGGAAATACCCCTTTTCACCTCTGATTCGCCAAGTTATCAAGCATCTGAAAACTTGTACTTATGGTTCCAATAAGAATTGTAGTCTTGCTTTTATACCTTTGCCAGGGTGTTTCAGTGACATCAGTGCAATTCGGTTGCAATGTGCAGGCAGCAGGTGCCGTGGGATCTGGCAGCTTGAGATTCTGTTCCAGTGGAGATGAGTCAGCCTAGCCTTGCAGCCCGCAAAAAAGATTTTTTTTTTTTTTAACCTTGGCTTGGCTTACAGTCACATAATAAAAAAGACATGTCCAAAAATGAAATGAGGAAAGCCAGAGGAGAGCTGGAAAAAGGATGTGTTACCTTCTTCCTTTTATTTTTTTTTATTTTTTGTGTTACCTTCATGTCAAAAGGATGCTGTTCTCACACATGTTCTGAAATAAATGGCTTAAGATTTTCCATTGATGTGCCAACTTAATTCATACAAAGTGTAACTGTGTTTTTAGCAAAGTTTTCAGCTAGTTTTTGGAATTTTATGTAAGCTGAAGAGTTTCTTTGGGTGTATCCAAGAGAATTACTAAACATCCTCTGTTCCCCTCCTTTCCTCTGCCTTTTCTCTCTGTGTGCTCCTGCTGCCTTCACCTTTACTGCTGCTGGCAGAGAGCCTCTCGCAGGGTCTGAGGAAGGGTGTGCGTCTTCAACAAAACAATGTGAAGGACAAAATACAAAGTGCTGTCAAGTGTGTGGAATAAACAAATTGTAAAGTAATAATTAATTTTCTTTCATCTTTTTGTGGCTTTCATCTGCTAGCAGCAGCAACAGAGACAATATTTTAACGTGCAGATTTTCAAGCCAGCTGAGAGGGAATCAGCGGAAGAAATCAAAGTTATAAAATAAATACAAGAATTAGTTTGATACACTGGGATTGGTAAGAAAAACTAGAATATTTTAATTAAAAACCTAGTGAGTTATATCATTTGCATTCAGAAGAGAGATAGTCTTTTATAGATTAAGCACGATACAAACTATCCATTATCCTGACTGTAGATAACAATGTATACCTTAAAGAACATTTCAAATGCTACAGCTGGAAGCAGAAATAAGTTTATAGGTAAAGTGTGTCACCCCAGTGGAGAAGCTTGCCCAAATGTTAAAGTGGGAGCAGAAGAGATTTGCTGCACTGCTCAAGTCTGCAAACTCTGTGCTTCAGCTCTGAATTAAGATGACAGCCACAAATCAGGTCTAGATGTTGAACTTTCTTGAAAGGTGCTAGAAGTCTGGTGGTGGTTCCTAGCATTTGCTAGAAGAAAATTATTTGAGGTAACTAACATTCATCTCCTCTACCACCTTTGAACACCAGTGTCCAGCCTTTTCTCTGCCCATGTTTATCTCAGCTGCTGTGGGATTTATAACTTCTCCAGCTACATGGGAGGTGCCGTGGTTTCACCAAGATACTCCACCTTTCTTGTAGCCCAGGTGCCCTCTCGTATGGCTTCTGTACAGGAGGATGTTTTCTTAACGCTGGGGCATGGGCCTGGTAGAGCATTTCTAAATGGTTTTGTGGATGACAGTGTTCTAATTCATCAATACAGTCAATGCCATTTTTACATGAGGGTTATTTCTGTAGATATTCATATTGGAAATTCACAGTGAAGTATGTAATCTTTCATGCAAAAAATCCCTAACTTAGGGGAAAATATATTGTTTTATTAGCTGGTTCTATTTTAATAGATGATTTATGGGTTTCTTAGTTTAGTATACAGAAACCAGAATAAGAAAGGCTATTTCTTTTCTTTGTCATGACAAATGTTTCAGTTGTAGCTAAGGGATAAAATAAATTAGCCCATTTTCACTGGATAGCTATGTGTTGACTGGATATTGTAAGTCTTTTGGTCTTATTAGTCCTGTTGTTTATCTAGTGGAAGAAAACTTGTTTTCTAGTCTACTGAAGAGTTCTGTTGAAATATTTGTTAATCTAAAAGTATTGAAACAAATCCTAAGATTGTAATAAAACCCAAATAAGGGTGAAAAATTACACTAGTATGAACTTATGGGGCTGTAAAGAATTAGAACAAAAGTTTAAAGAAAAATTAGTACATTAATGATTTGTATTCATAGTGCACATATTAATGGAAAAGTCAGCTAAGTGAGGGTAGATTCAAGCATTCCAAGAATTTTCATATTGTACTTGAAGCTCTGTCCCTTTTATGGCAATGGTAGGTCAGTTATCTGCTAGCAGAATAAAATGATAAATTCTGGCTGCCATAAAGCCAAAATACACGTGAAAGCACTAATTGTGGCCAAAACTGAAAAGATTTTTTTAGCTATAAATACACATATGTTTTAACAGTTTGTAAGAACAGGCAAAGGAGATTAAAACTATGTAAATTCTTGTAATATAGTAGCTTTGCTTGAGAAAATGATGAGTAATTTTTTATTGAGACTATCTTTTTTTTTTTTTAGCTGAAATGTATTGACTAGGGCTGTATCTTTGTTAAGAACAGCTGCATTCTTTGGAATCAACATGAAAATATTTAGAGAAAAGCAGAAAATAGCAAGAGGTATAAATGCAAGTGAGAAGAAAGTAAAAAGCTTAGCATTATCTAGAGCAAAGTGAGGGAATCCCAACACCACACGTCCAGCATGTTGTTCTAATGATAAATGCGAATAAAATTTCCCATTTGAACGCTCCCAAGCCATTCCAAGAGGGGCTATATATTCTGCAGTTTTACTGTCAGTTGTGTCTGTGTAATCAAGGATGGAGATTTTTGGCCTAGTATTTACTGGAGTACCTTTGATTGGGTAGTGAGTGTAGGGAACTCTGCATTGATTAAGAAGATATTTGTAGGTGGAGTTGCAGCTCTCATCTCAATTCCTCCAGCTTTTTGAGGGGTATCCCCAACAAGTACACATATCTCTTATTAATGTTTGAATTCTAAGTGAAAACCATGTTTCTGGAGGATCTCCTGGTCCTTCTTTGCATGTTATAACCTTTGAACAATTGAATAAAGGGCTATTTTCTACAGGTGGTGCAGTAAATTTGGGTTCTGTAAATTTAGACTTAAAGAAAGCTTGCATGGACCAGGTCCACATCAAGTTCTTTTGGTTAGTTGGAACTGTGTTTGTTATGTTAGGAAGTTCCACACACCAAGAGGGACTGAAAGTTGTGGTATATTTACCCTCATAAAGGTCAGGTGTGTACAAGGGATCAAATAGTGGATCCCATGCATAAATAAGGCAGGGTTGTCTAGCATTATATTTCTCAAAGGTTATAGTTTCAAGTCCAAGTTCATCTTTACTTGATTTAATGGCTGGATGAGGGGGTTTAATTTGAGATAAGATGGTCACATTTATCTTTGGGAATATAGTTTTACAGTATTTTCTGTCTGATAGTCAGACATACGAGTCATATTAGGAGGAGGGCTATAAGTTTGATAAAACCCATGCACTATAGGAATATCTTTCCAGTTTGTCTGGGCTCCTTTTGTCTTGCTTGTCCATTGTTCAGGTAAGGGGAGTGGAGCAGTCACANCCCATAGGCTTCCCCACTATCAAAAACCTGGCCAAAGAAACCCAATAGAGCAGGCCATTTGTCCTCTTGACTATGCCATTTGCTTGTGGATAATATGGTGCATGAAATATCCACTGAATCCCTTCTTCTTTTGCCCGTTCTTGGACGATGGTAGTTGTGAAATGTGACCTGTTGTCTGACTGGGTCATTGTCTGACTGGATAGAAGCAGGTTTTGGGAACGAGCTGAACCACATTTTAAGAGCTTTTACTTTGTTTGCACCAGTTGCTTGAGGAAATGCTTCTGCTTGTACCAGTCCAGATCTGACTTAAACTCCTACTAACACATGCTGTTGTCCCTCAGATTTCCTAAATGGTCTAATGTAATCTATTTGCCATGTGTCCCACAACCCCTTCCTGTCTCTGATATGTAAGGGAGGTTGTTCTAGAGGGTGGCGCTCTAGTCATGTTCTGCACTGCTCACGTGAGGATATGCAAGTACGACACATCTCTCGGGTTACCAGCCATCCTCTGCTCACTGCTTCTCTGTATAGATCTTGTGCCCCTGTGTGCTGTCACTTTCAGTGCAACCATTCAAATAATTGGTCCCAGTTTTCCACTGGAGTTTTTGTAGCAAGCGGGGCTAATCTGGCCAGTTCATCAACTTTGTTGTTCCAGTGGCTAGTTGGATTCTCATTTTCCTGGTGAGAGGGTACCCAACCAAGTAGAAAGTTCTCTTTTCTTGCTACGGCGAGAATTTGTTGCCATTTTTCTTTCTGCCACACAGGGATCTTATTTACTTCCCAATCATTTTTTGTCCCAGAAGGGGAGCCACTCAGNAATCATTTTTTGTCCCAGAAGGGGAGCCACTCAGTACATCCTTTGAATACAGCAAAAGAATCAGTGTAAATGTGTACCAAGTCAGTGGTTTTAGATTCGTGGTTAAATACACTCCAAACTCCTTTAATTCTCCTACCTGTGCATTACCTTCTCCCTCTGTGATTATTTT
>WEIV01002885.1:3375-32616 GCA_013390005.1 Calyptomena viridis
CACATGATTTGAATTCTTGCAAATCCCAAATCCACTTCCAAAAAGTTTTATAAGGTGCAATAATTTGACTACAGTGTCTGTCTTGTAGGCACATGCACTAAATTCTTCTCTGAACCTCTGCCAAATCACTTCAGGGACAAACAGAATGGATATATTGACTTTTAATCCATGGCACCTTCCTTACAGCCAATATATTGGCTGCTGCTTTATTCTGCTTTAGACATGTGAACCAAGGAATATCCAGTTTCAAATAAATTTACTTTTGCTGCCTGCTGCATAATGAGCAGACTCAAAGAAAACAAAGCCACACAGATATCACCTTCTGCCTTTCACACCAGGAAAGCAAATGAAATTCTTCATGGTGGATTTGAAGGCAACATCAAGATTCCTACAGTATGTATAACNAGTAGGACAGATCAGATCTCTGCATAAAAATTAAACAGAGCTTAGACTCTTCACCATGTGGTTCTACACTAAAGCACCATATTACACATTTGCTCTTTCCTGCACCAACCAGGCAAGCTATTAACCTGTAACAGGGTGCTGCTCTGTTTGTTTTGTTTCTTATGCAAAATACTTTAAAACCTTAATGAAGAGCAATAGCAGCTGCTGTTAGCAAGCATGGTAGTGACCAAAAGCACTAATGGAAGAAAACAAAAATCAAGGACTAAACATAAGGTTTGTAGGTTTTGCTTTTTTTCTCTCCTCTCAAAGACTTTACTTCTCATCCCGTAGAATTGACCCAAGTCAATTGAAACAAAGATCAACATTAAAAGGATATAATTTGGAGGAAGGAAGTTCCAGCTTAAGACCTGATTGGCTAGTGCAAGATAGCGCTGAAACACTGAAGACATCTGAGCATTGAGGTTTTCACGTCTGCTGAATTCCTGAAGTACCTCTACTGTGAGCATGAAGATCTGCCGCAGATCATCCTCCTATAGTCAGGATGAACACAATATATTGAGTATCTCAGCCATTAATTAAAAATGTTCATTAAAAAGAAATACTTCTCTAAAGAGAAAATTTTTTGGTTTCACCCGATTTTTCATTAAAATATGGAAAATATCCTGAAGTTGTCAGTGAGAATCCCTGCCTTTTGCCAAAATTAATGGATTACCCTTGCAAAGACCATGAAAAAAGCTTCACATAAATGCTAGTCGTTAAAAGATAAAAAAAACAATACATTTTTAACAACTGGCAGAGAAAAGAGTTGGTCTTTGGCATGAAAAAAAGTTGGTAAGTTGTTCCACAACAGTCAGTTTAAAGCAATGCCTTCACAAAAACATTTCTGACTGGCCAAACAATACATCTGAGACAACCAGACTACACCATCTGCAATAATATTTTTAAATACATACATAGCTCTCCTTGGCTTTAAACCAAAGCTATATTTAAGACTATCATTGTTCCACAGAGTATTCGTTTTGTTTGCAATTGGTAGCCAAGGAATTAAAGGGCCCAACTGCATAAAGATCTGTAGCTCTAGATTCATAAAACAGGCACAAAGGGATTGCACCTTTTTCATACAAGTTTTTCAAAAAACACATTATCAATTGTCCTGAAGTAGCCATTATCTGAATTTATAGTATTTGTTCTATTAAATGCTTTTAGGCATACAATGTACCTGAATGCACCTGGCACCAGAAAGTACTTCTGCTTCTCAATGTTTAAATTGTAGAAAGAGAGGTAGCATATATCAATACATAACTAGTTTACCTGAAATATACGTTTACAGTTACCATGGAACTCCATGCTTAGTCCAATGTTGCTGGTTTTACTTGAACTTGAGAACTCGCTCAACAACGCCGTTAGAATGGAACAGGCCAAAGTTTGCTATAAAAAAAATAAGGGGGAATAATATAACTAAAAGATGTCCAATAACATAATAGCACCTACAGTGTCCTTACATTTTTTAGTAGTATTTTAATATGACTATTACTTCAGTTCCTTCTAATACAAACTACAACAAGTCGAAATTTCAGGAGTATAGATCCTCAGATGAACCACCTTTGGAATCATCAGGGCTCTATCCTTACAAAAGAAACTGAAGTATCTGAGCAATATAAAAGCTGGCACCTGTGCAATCATCACTACAAAATGGAAACCAACTTATTGCAAACCATTTCCCAGCTTTGCCGTTGACTTTCTCCCCCTGTGCACAGGGCTTTACAGCGAAGATTCACTTTCCACTTATTTCTACTGATCTAACAGTTCAGGTCATGTCACTCTGAAGATTGTTTCGGCCCTTCTTTGCATTTGCTACGCTTACCGTGTTGGTATTTGATCATGATTAAATTTATAGCACTAAAAGTGATAAAAGTTGGTCAAAACCAACACTTGTCTACAACATCTTTTCCCTTTCCCCCCCATCAAAAAATTAGGACAGGAATGCACAGAAAGCTCTGATGCTTGAAAGGTCTTGGATACTTCCAAAGCACAACATCCACAAGCCTCAGAAATAACTTTTAGAACTACTCTATTAAAAGTTTCTGAAGTGATATAAAAAGTAGTAAGAAAAAGGCACATCAATTTCAGAGAGAGAGATTCATGAAGACTGAAAAAGATACTTAAACCTTCATTCTCAAAATTTAAGGTAAGGTAAATCAAATGCTTATCCTAAAACACAACTTAAAAGCAAACATTCTTTATAAAACACATGGCTCCAGACTTGATTGCTGTTTTCTGAAATATTTAAAAAAAGTTTTTTTTTCCCAATGCCAAAGCCCAGTAACCATCACCAACAATTTTAGTATCTTTTAACTGATCCTTGCACACAGAAGGCAGGAAGTATTGCACTGTGGAGATTCAAGTAGTACTTCCAAAGTGTGTCATACACTACTGTAACAAGCACAATAGGAAGTGTACATCAGTGAAATGAAAACATTTTTGTGTTAAAGAGAAGTTCTTAACAAAAAACTTCACAATTACTGGCTATCCTCCCAGACTGTTTGGAGCCAAGGTGCCATGCATGGACAGAGGGATAGGAATTGTTAAAGGGTCATGCATGCCAGCAAGTGTCCAGGGGTTAAACAGAAATATGCACACTACCTCTGAACACCCGAAAGATTAAAGTGGAGATGATACTATTTATGCAAGCTCATACAACAGCTGAGACCAGTGCCATCCACCCACCAACTGCAACATCTTTGTTCAGAAATGCCTCTGAAGTCAGTACCTTGACCCCCCCCAGACAACTAGTTATCTTAGCCAGTATACACTAAATTAACATTCTTACTTGCTAAATAAGTCCCAGACAGATCAAACATAGTGGCTTCATGATAATACACGGGTTTTCTATTCTACTATGTCATAAAGCTGAATCAGTACAGTGGACCAGCATATTGCTGATCAGTTGCTAAGTATAAGCTTTCTCATTTTAAAGAAATAAATAGTTACTTCAAGTGAACTATTTCTCATCTACAGTCACCTCTGTCATACAACATGTATGACAAAAGCAACATTTAGCCAGTGAAAAACAGCATTACATTTCAAACTACTCCAGTAAAAGTGCAACTTTGTCAGTTCTAAACTACAAGTATTTCTAGCTAGCTCAAACTTGAAAGGTATTCATACAGTAGTCATTTTTTATTTAGACAAAATCCTGATTTGATCTAATATAAAAACCCCAGTGTAGACTAGCATTGAGTTTTAAATCCAATATTAAACGTTCCAGAATTAACCTGAGTTAAAAAACCCCAACCAACTAAAAAACCCTGAAGTTTGACTTTAGAACAATGCTTCAAATAAAAGTACATGTTTTTAAAGAAATAATGCAAAGTTGCCAGAGAACACTGTTCAATTTCATTATGTGCCAGAAGATGCAGAGGTTCACAAGACTCTAAATAGTTTAAAACACAGGCTTTTATTTGATGCTCAAATTACTGACATACATTTTTCAGCTCAAAGCAGCCACTACATAAGGACATCATTAGTTGTAATTACAGATTTGTACACTTTGATGCTCTATAAGAAATCCTGATTGCCAAGTGGTATCGGTGGCTCCAACAGTACAATGGCCTGGGTAAAGCTAAGTTGCTTCTGCATCACCATGCAAAGATCCTCACACCAAGCCACCATTCAGACCACCACAAGACAAGCAGGGCAGTGATGCAGACTACCCATCCCTTGCAGCTGGTTGCCAATTATTGAAAATAAATCACTAAATTTGAATGACAGGTAAGGAGCAATAGGAAAAAAAGGTTTGTTCGCACCATGGTTACAGTTAATATCAGCTGAGACTATAGATATTTTCTCCAGTTTGTTTACATGTACATAACAATTTATCCTCTCTCTTTGGAGAGTAATCTGTTACTGCATGATACAAGAGTGTTCCACATTTTTGGTGTGCTTTTCTCCTGAACCCAAGGAGAAATTTAAAAGGAAGGTTAAATTTTACAAGTGAAGGTAAAGACATCTCTTTGAAGGTGAAAAGATCAATGGATGCAGCTAGGCTGACCAAATCTGCTAAGAGCCCAATAAAGCAGCTTGAGCAGTAACCTGTCCCCCAAATTTCAATGAGAGCTATTTCAGGTAGTTGAGACATCAGTACCTGCTTTGAGCATGACAGGAGAAGTGTAACGTTACTAGAGATTTACACACTTATTGCCTCCAGCATCCTGACTCATGGCAAAAACTAGGGCACAATGCATCCTGCTGCATCCCACTGCTCTCAAGAAGCCTACTAAAGACCCAGTATGCCATCAACTTTGTCAGCTTGATATTTCAGTACCTGGGGTACTGAATCCTGCCCCATTCCCCCACCATCCCAAGGACACTGTATGCACATCCATGCACTCCTGTCACCACCTGCACCTGTGTTTACCCTTCCATGAGGAATTGTAAGCACTCCCCTATATTCAGGTCATCAGATCAGGAGAAGACCAAAGAGAAGATATTGACCAGTAATTTTAAATTTACTGCAACAACAGGCTGAGATGAGATGGCTTGAGGCTGGTTTCCTAGAAGGCAAGTGCCAGCCTCCATGAGTTCAGCTTTCAGACAAGAGCAGAGGAACAGATCAAGACCTGTAACCTGTCCTTGCAATGTCAAGCATTTGCATAGAGCTATGCAAAACCACCACTGCTTCCCAAAATTGGCATAAGGCTATAGGAATTTATACAGACTGCTGTGCATAGCACTAAGACTGCCATTTTCATATGAATCTTAACAAACTACTAGCTTAAAAGCCCTGACATCTATCAAACTCTCCTGAATACACAGTAATACTTCAGAAATGATGGAGTAGGGCTTAAGTACACTTCACTAAAAATAAAATTTGACTTTTCAGGAAGTAACTTTACTCAAGGTTAACTATTAATATTTTGAATTACATTCTTTTAATTTACAGATATGTTTGCTATGAAGACATTAAGTACCCCAACACAAATACTATTACAAGAAAGATTTCAAAAATCTGAAAAAACATAATTTCATGTTCCTCTTACACATAAGAGAATTGAATGCACTTAATACATATAAAATTCTAGAGTGGAGGGGGTTCTTTGTTCTTGTTTCATAGTGGGGCTTGGAGGGTTGGAGTTGGTTCTTTTTTAAAGGGTTTGGTTTTTTTAAGGTTTTTGCCACACCACAGAAGAGATCAACAATCCAAGTTAGTAATACCATACAGTAATAAGTAGAAAATGCACACGACTCTGGGCATCATATTAAAAGGCAGATCTGAATGTCTATTGTGCAGTAATGCCATTAACTTCATACCAGTAAGAGTACACCTCTGAACCTAGTTTGACTCACTCGCTAGCAATTTCACCAGTTCTGCCACAAGTACATACCCAAACAATAACCCCATCTAACAAAATAAAATCCTCCTCTTGTTGAGAGGAGACTGCCTCTGAGAATAGCTTGGCACTCACCCCAGTTAGCTTTATTACCAGGAATAAACTTTATGAAAGATCGCTATACATAAAATAGACTCTCAGCTGCTCAAACAGAAGATCAATGGGACTTGTGATAAGAGATTAACTTGGCAATCAGACACCCAGCAGTAACATCGTTTTAGTGGTTTTCTTTTTAAATTACTCTAATAAAACACAGACACTACAGAAAGACAGTGCACCATTTTAACACTAAACAACATTTATATACCATTCGTAAAACTCAGATGCAAAAGGTAAAGACGACTTTTTCCTCCACGGAATGTCCTCTATAAAAAAAAAGTTAAACCCATAATGTTTGAAGGGATTTCACACTTGTGTCTGGGCTGCCCATGCAATAAATGAACTGCTTCACTTGAGAGTAGTTAGGTTACAAAGCATCTGAAAGGAAGAAGAGTTCAAATACAGCTTAGGAAAAAATGGACATGTGGTACACCAGGAGGAAAAGCCAACAAAGCCAAATGAACTACAACACCAAAATTGTTTCCTCTGCTCTGAAATTCAGAGCGGAACTACAGTTAGGTTGTCAGAGGTTCAATTAAATAATTCATTTTACTGCAAAGCCTAAACTATCATGTAATGCCTTCTGCAAGTATCACATATACCTACAGAAGAAGTAGTAAGCATATTTAAAAGAATCAAGGTCTTGACTGAATGGAACAAATCACAATATCTACGCTATTACCTTAGACCACTCCCAGACTAAATATGGATTTAGAGGACTTTTTGTCTCCACCTGTACAATGTAAACTCTGTTACTTAAACCAAAGGAAAGCCAAGAGAAGCATTTAATAATATCCTTACACTATTCAAGTTTAACTTGCACAAGAGAGGGAAGAATCAAAGAGTAATTCTGTCGGAGGTAGAATTTGCTGCGTTGCTCCTAGGTGATGGAATTTTGTAATGAGAATGTGTCAAAAGCAATTTTACCAAATAAATTGTTTGAAGCACAGCTTTCTTTACAAAGGCAGTAATATACTCCTTCCCTAACTTCCCTGAATAAGCACAGCTGTATTTGCTAACATTTTCAGAGTATCTAAATCTCCAGAATGTAAGCTGCTACTCCAAATGGAAAGGCTAACAGGATGGCCACAGGGCCAAAAGAAATACCATTATGTACACAGAGTAACTGGGGCCACTCCAGCTTTCCAAGTTAGGAGTATTGCAAGGTGGGTGGGGGACCCAGGAGCCGAAGCAGTGGTTCCCAATCAAGGAAAACCAGAATACGTTCTTAAGAACGTAAGCAAGCACCAAGAAGAACCCACTGAATTTTATCTGTTTGTTCCTTCCAAATGAGCCAACTGGTGGAAAAAAGCTGTAGAGCAGGAACAGGATGATAGGAATAGGACCCACAGCTGCAGTTCTGTGCTGTCAGCAGTAAGGAACTGGCTGGGCAGCATACTCCCTTCCTCTCATTCCCTCTCTGCCACTGTGCAAAGACAGATGAGCAACGCCATGTTAACACACCACAGCTACAGCAGCACAACAGGCGACACCTTGCGTCCCTTCCTTGGGGGGAACCAGGGAAACCAAGGGGAATCCCCAGGGGTGAGCTGAGAAAGAGAAAATCAATTCCTCTGCAAATCACTGGGGGCCAGAGGAAGATGATCTTGTGGCATGTGAAGCATGGCAGGCTTTGGCCAAAGAGAGGGGAAGTAGCAGCCTCTACTAATAATGGAAGAGGTCCTGGCAGAGTTTGCTGGAGTAAAGGGTGCAAAACATGCTTTTCTTTGTTTCTCTGTACACAGGTGAAGTTGTGAAGCAGAAGTCAGAAGGAGAAAAAAAAAAAAAAAAGAAGTAATCTTATAAAAAAGCAAAGGTCTGAAAACCATTTATCTAGAGGTAACATATTCCTCTCCAGGTTCTTGTCTGAAAGACATCAGTTGAATCTTCACTCCTACAACAGTTGCGTGAACAAATATCAGATTTTCAATTAAATTCAAAATAATGAATAGTAAGACTAGCCATGCAGCTTGCCACCAGTATCACCCAGCTTTAAATAACACCATCCTGACAAGTGCTCTGTGCTGGGCAGGTGTCATTCCTCCCCCCACTTTTCCCAGTACTTATTCCTGGTCTTTCTTGCCTGCCTCTGCCTGCCATACTGCCAGATATGCCAAATGAGCTGTGTTACAGGGCTGTGCTCTGCAGTATAACTGCCTAGAGAAAAAAATAAGAGGCTCTAAGGGAGAAGGCTGGCTGTTTTTAACCAGTCTCTCACAACAGTCCAGTCTATTACTGAACGTGTATCTGAAGGATGGTACCTCTGAGAGGAAGAGGAGCTAAAGAACAAGCAGGTAAGGACAACAAATACCCTTTTCTCCTCAAGTCTGTTTATCTGAGTGTCACCACAAAAAGAACAGAAATACAGATGTAACACATGGAAAGATGTAATTTCTTCTTTCCCAGCGAGTTTTGAGGTCACAGGCGACGGACTCCACCCGTGCACATCTCACGAGATGGCAAAACTGAGGAAATGAAGAGTCCTGGATGCCACATATAGAACAGAGGATGCACATCTCTTCACTGCAACACATTTCTCAATTCCTGACCCTGTCTTTGAAACTGTGGCTCTAGTGTAAATTATAAAACTGAGAGCTATTAATTTCTAATATTAAAGTTATTAAGCAACTAAGCTGGAGTCTCGCTGTACTGCATCTCTTGTAAAGCAGACTCTATTTCAACAGAAAAATCTGAAAACTACAAAAGGCACTTTGGTTAATACAACTACTAAAAAAATACTTATGTTTCGAAGTTCTCTCATGTTCCTACTAGCAAGTTTTAACCTCATACTTGGAATAGTTTCTGGATCCCTAAAATTCCCAAACCAATCTTTAACACACTAACTTAGGCCTTCATAGAGCACTTGTCAGCACGAAGGAACAGCTTAAATATCCTGGTTTACCATCTGCTTTTTATATTCAGCATGTCTCAAGGGCAGTGAGGTTCATAGGACAAGGTAACAATTTTACTAGGCCAGAAGATACAACTTGGGGGGAAATAATACATATGTTTTTGTCAAAATGTAAAAGTCAGGAGAGCCTAACTCCTACCCTACCACATGAGACAGCAACAGCTAGACAGGGTTCCAGAAGTAAAATTCTTTTCAAAGAATAAAAATAAGAACCATAAATGCTAAATAAATATAACTAGTTATCCATGCAGCCATTATAATGGTTAGATTAATTTCAATGAAAATGAATGCCTAGAGTTCTGCTTATTACTATTTCCTACTGCTCACATGAAATCCATTCACAGCACATCCCTCAGAACCTTTAAGTAACTGAAGTATTGGGATCTTTGCTCTAGCCCAACTATGACATTGGGAAACAGAACAACAGATTTACAAATTTTAAAAGAAAAGGAACAGTCAGGATTCCAGAGCTCTTCCAGTAAGTCCTGACAAGTCTTCTTCCATATATAAAAAAAAAGCAGGCTTCAGAAATGGAGCTTTACATTAGAAGACATTCTACGGTATGCATTGTAGATATTAAAAAGCACAGCTTCCATTGCTTCTTAGTCCCGTGTCAGGTCTACAGCAGCTGGACCCCTCTGCATCTGCCTACACGTATTCTGGAAGAAATCAAGGTGCAACCCATGTCCCCATCCCTTTTTAAACAAAGTCCATCTGATCATGTTCATATGCAGACCAGATCCTGCTCCTGGGAATCAGTCACCTTAGCTGCCAGGATTCCCATCCTTCTGGCCAGGATGAAGAACAAACTAAATCCTGCAGCTATGCAAAAGCAGAAAAGACTAAGAAATTGAAGGCATTTATAGTTGAGAAGAATTTGGTGCAAAAAAATTCTCAAAATCTTGAAATCAGTGATAGAAAATATGTATTTAGCATTTTAAGATTGGCTCATGATATTGTGTCTACTGCCAGAAGCTCTGTCCCCCAGAGAATAAGATTTTGAAGAGAGATCCTGAAATCGCTGTTGGAGGGAGATTACACACTCTCCTTCATAACCTGGAGGATGGGTTTTACTGATGTTACCAGAGGAGTCAGAAAAAACAAAATCAAGAATTCCAAAACTAATCTTTCTCTTCCCAGAGGATTACTACCTAGACTCAAAGTCCCATTTCCCTTCTCAGAAAAAGGTTTCTTCCATGAGATTCATAAATGATCAAATGGCAGAGAACCAGCAACAGGAAGCCAACGCTCCAGGTTCAAAATCTGGCTCTAACCATGCATCCTTCTCATCCCTGTAGTATTACCTCTCTTTAGTGCCCTGTTATTTCCTTAATATGTACACTGTGTTCCACTATTAAAAGACTACTCAATACCAAAGCCATCTTTTTCATCTCCTTATTGCTTTCTTCCTCTCATCACTATTCCTCTCCTTATCTTCCTTTCAGTATCCTTTCCATGTTTTCGTTCTCAGCCGATCACCCATCAGTCTTGCTCACATCAGTTTGCCACAACATACCTCCAAGCTGCATCCTCAAAATATATCCATCTCTCAAGATATTTTTAACTAAAACTCAAGAAGTTAAGGTATTCAGAGTATCAAAACCTGCACAAGGACACACACAACACACAGTACCATCTACATTCACTTCCCTCCTTATTATTCCAACTAGCAAGACTTGATCCTGACAAGATGTTACTGAAAAGTCCCAAAGATTTCATGGAGCAGGATTNACAAGGACACACACAACACACAGTACCATCTACATTCACTTCCCATTATTCCAACTAGCAAGACTTGATCCTGACAAGATGTTACTGAAAAGTCCCAAAGATTTCACAGAGCAGGATTGTCTATTGATCACAAAGCTAGTACATATGTCTGACAGAAACTAGATGAAGGGTTGCGGGGAATGGTAATGATTAAGTACCTGCTTTATTCTTGCAAGGTAAAGAAGGGTCAAAATGCTTCACAGAGCCAACAGAGTAGAAAAAGTAAGCAGGAAGCAGGCAAGAGAACACTTTTTTTTTTTTAAAAAAGACTTTTTCTGAATTACAAACTGCTGTAGAAAGCCATTATCAGCAGCTAAAAGCTGCTGATAGCTCTCACTTGAGAGCTTTAAACATTTTTATACATGAAGTGACCTGCTGCTGACACCATCTGCTATTTCTCAGCTGCTGGAGCCAACCTCAGGCAGAAGGTCAGAGGAAAACACAGAGCAGAAGTCTGGGAAGGATGTAGAAAGTGACCAAGAGAATTGACAGAGAATTAGGAGTCACAAACTATGACAGACCTCTGAAACTTGAGTGTACAAGGAGGCAAGAGTGCATATCACAATACAGGAAAGACATGTCAACAAAGTGGAATCACTTCTTCCACAGGGAGGCACAACTCTCTCAACACCTATATCCAGGCCTCTTCCCTGACTTGGACAGGGGCTCGTTTTTACAAATAACTAATATAAACACATCTCCAGAAACACCCGTGACAGTGCATGGCACTGTCCTGACTGCACATCTTGGATCTTGAGAGCAGCACCACTTCCCTAGCTTCACACCATGCCCTGAAGCACCTTTAACTGAGACTCTACCTGGCAGCAAGGCAAGCACACCACTGAGGTCCCCCACAGGTGGCTACAGCTGGATGCTACAAGGACACTACTAAACATCCAGGTTTCTATTTACTCCACTTTTGTCTCTTTCCAGAAGAAAGTACATGAGCATACACAGTGTTGTGCATAGAACTTGAAAACCTCAGTTGTAAAACTTCATTTTAATAACAAGGCTGTTTCCTGGAAAAAAGCATTAACTCAGTTGTTCTTAACAAATACCCATTTCTATCCAAATTACGCAAAACTAAAAGGCTAAAATGGTCTCCTTAAAGTAAGTAACCATGAAATTAAGGTTTACAAGAGTAAATGAAATTTCAAAACCCAGGAGGGATATTACTTGTGCTCAGAGGTGACACACTATTTTTAGGACTAGGACATGAGCTGCATTACTTCTTGTACACTTTGATTGAATTTTCAGAGTTAAACATTTGCTGTTCACATCTAGTACAACTGCTGCTCTGAATGCTCAGCAGTGTTAAGAGCCAGGCCCCTCAAGATTTTTTTGAGAAAAGCTTCAGTTAAAGTTTCAGCACGGAATCTACGTACTCCTTGATTTTCATTTGGTAGGAGAAAAAAAAAAATCACCTCTCTTTAATCTCTAGTTACATGCCTCTATTATGACCTATTCTAAACTTATCCCCTGGCATAGCAAGCGGAATTTCACTAAATGCATAGATAGATATTGGACACCTTGTTTCCACTTCGAGCTCAGTATCAAAGGTAACACTTACCCGTAGCAGTATGACATTAAATCGAGAATAAGTTTTGTATTTCCATTCCATGTTTTACTTCCTCACCCCCCTTTCTCTCCACCTACTTCTCTCTCAGAAAACAGCAGAGGCCTATGCCTCTTGCTCAGCAGCCTATTCTGACAGCTGAGCCACAGGAGAGCGCAGCACTGCACAGATGGAAGGAGAATAGTGTGCAAAGAACCTCCCAGCTAATGGAAAATCCTTTTTACACCCTGCTATTTGATTAAAGAAAACCAGAGAAACAAAAAAATCACCCCCACCAAAAAACCAACTCCAAAATAAATTACCAACACACTACTATGGCACATAAAGCAGCCATTCACAAAAACTTATTCCTTAAAAAAAAAAAAAGTCTAATTGTGAACCAAAAAACTATACACACTACCCCTAGTCCCAAACATAAAAAAAAAATCTTCAACTTGATAAATGATTGCTTAATAGCTATCAACTCAATTACTACCTGGGCAAGTATAAAATATTTTATAGTCACTAAGTACATAACAACTTAAGCTGCTGATACAGATTGCTTAAATTTTGAAGAAAAAAGTAAGTACTTACCACAGTGGGGTTACCACTGCTGATCAACTGGCTGACTTCATGAAAAATGCTTTTGCAGTCAATTGATTTGTCTAATGATCCCCGTTTCACTATCACCGCTACTGCTAATAAAATCTGCTCCCGAACGTACTTTTGAAGGCTGTAAACAACATTGCACAAACATATTTGCATAGAATTCTGGACATCGATGCTTCATAAAATTTTAAACACATTTTCAAATATTTTGCATGAATTCATAAGGGAAAGCTGACAACTCTACAGAAGCTAACACTAAGAATGGAAGACAAATTATTGTTATAATGGATAACAAAAAGGATAACCCAGACTTCATGCAGAATCCTACATGTTCAGAGGTACGTTTTCTGTACTTACTTAGGCCTTTGTAAGACATAGGTTAGAAGGAATGTTCGCAGAGACTCAATGCTAGTTTTTTCCAAGAGAATCCATTCTCTTACAACTGCTTCCATTATCGCTGTAGCAGCTTGAAAAAGGACATAGTCTACTTTACTAGTTTCTGTGGGGAAAAACAAAGGCAACTTAAGTATCAGAAGACACGCATGCAATTGAGTTTGAATATATTTCCCAACAAATGATATCTAATAGAATTTACTATTATTTATTAATACATGGATTTTGTTGCTATGAAAACAATTAATTTACAGCTCAAAAAAGGGAGAAATAATCAATAACCCAGTTATTGAATTGCCCCGTATTATTCAAGTCAGTGACTTAGGAAAAAACTTGTCTGTGCTAGGAGGCCAATTCAAAGATCAAGAATAAGAAAACTAACACAACTGGGGAACAAAATAAACAAGATGACAGATTTAGTCCCAATACATTAATTAATACAAGTGATTAATCTGACAGGCAAGTCAAAACTGGAAATTTCTGTGCTTGTCTTTGAAACCAACAGTGCATAAAACTACACATATTTTAAGGATAATAAAGAGAAGCAAGTCCACTTACACTTAAAGATAACATTGATGTTTAATTACCCAAGTAAATACCACTCCGTAAAATTTTTGAAGTTTCCTACATCATGTTCAAGCTTCCATATTCATCTTAAAGTAATCAAAATATAACTTCTGACCATAGTGTAGCAACCATTATTATCTGAATATGGGATTACTATGTATACAGATGCACTAAAGAAAGTATAAAAATGTTCTGGTAAGAGTTTGAGCAACTACAAAATACAATTTAAAGAGAAATGCCAGAATATGAATATAATTTCTATGATAATAGAAAGCTATAAAGGCTTTGTTGTTGCTGGTTTTCCTTTGCTTTACAAAGATTTAACTGGAAAAACCAGGTAGTAGCTCAGAAGCCAGTGTCAAAACATTATGAGCTCCACAGAAAACACATTCAGAAAGGGTGCAGCCACAGGATGGCAAAAGCATAAAATATCAAATGGTGAAATAAAATTTTCAAACAAGAAGCAGAGTTTGAGCTATAGTGGGTGACCTCCCAGGACTAGAAAAACTGGGTTTGTTTGAAAAAACAAGAGTCGTGAGAGGAAGGGCTTTAAATTACTACAAGACAAACTTTCTTCCCCCAAGCATATACATACAAGTTTATATTAAAAATTTCCTTTATATGCAAGTTCTACATCCAAGATAGCAGCTAATTTGCTAAAATATTTTTAAGTAATTTAATCAGGCTCCAAATCTAAACCTACAAAGGTAGATATGCTTAAAGCAAAATAATCCACCTTTAAATCTACTTAGCTTAATTTGGAAAACTAAGTAACCACTTAAGTAAAAGATTAATGTGTATGTCTAACACATACATAAAACCAAACTGAATTATTCCTGCGTGGGAAATTTTAATTCTGGCATTTGTTAACTTCTGGGTCTTTAGCTTTTTTAACTGTACAAGGCTCACACAAAAAAGAGAATGCTATTAAAAAAGGTCAGAACTTCTCCTTTGCGTGAAGAACCACAGACATACAACTGCAATCATTACCAGCACAATTCCACAGCCCCCAGAGTAAGCTTGTAATTAGCCAGAGCACCATTATTCTCTACATGAAGTTACTAAAGAAAGGAAGGACAGGTTTTGGCAGTACACTGAACAGCTATAAGCTTACAGCAGAAGCATGTAGAGCCTCATGCTTCCTGGGTTCAACTCCAGGTTTTTAAAGAAACGGCATACTAGTGGCTGTTCCCCTTTCCCTTATGCTCATCATCTCCCTTATTCTCCCTGTATCATTCACATTCACACACTCTTCTTTCCATGAATGACATCAACATCCTTTTTATCTCTACCTCCATTCCAACTCCTGTCTTGATCATTTTTTTTTCTGTTACTTCCTCAAGCCATCTACTTTTATCCTCTGGTTCCTGCCCATATCGCTTCATTACACTTCCTCTTTTATTCATGAACAGCTTGTTTCCTTTCCCTAGTTCCTGATTTCATAATCCCTGCCTCTCCCTTCTCAACTGCCAAGTCTTAACTAGCTGTTCTTTCTGTCCAGACTGTACAAACACTTACTGAGGAAGCAGTTTTGTAAAAATCCTCTGAGTTGCAGGTCTCAGCATCATAACTGCCCACACTCCTAGGAAAAACCTACTCCATGTGGAAACATGCTGCCTTCTTGATGGCGGAACCACACAAACAGTTTAAGGATGTAATATTTCCAGACAAGCAAAAGGTGATAAAATCACCATCATATTCCTTCCAACCAGCCATATTTAAGACTTCATGAAATTTCATTATTTATTTCTGATTGATGATGAATATATCACTTAGATTGAAAGGGTCTACAAATAAAGGTACTTAAGTATGTTCTTTTGCCCACTTAAAATTCTATAAAAATCAATGTGAAAATAAATAGCCTCAATTTTGCTGACCCATAAAGCAAAAATGTGATTCCAGTCTTCAGGACCATATGAAGTACTCCTATAATATACTAAAACCAGAAGAAACTTATTTACAGAAAAATATTTTGGCTGGGGAGTGGTTGTAGGAAAAGAAGCACACCCTCCTCTATATAATACAGTATAATTTAACAACACAGTAGTAGGTCTGCAATAATGACATCACTATATTCATGAACTGTAAGTCTCAATCCAGTAAATGTAGAAGTAACTGTTAAAAAAATACTGTGGAATGAATTAAACATGGAAACAATATTTTAAACATAATTCTAATATTTCTCTACACATTCTGGCAAATTCTTTGAAAGAAAAGTTTGCTTTTTGTGGTTTTGGCATGTGTTCTTTTGCACAAGCTTCTAGGTTTCTCTCATCAGGGCTCAGAGTCAGCTTTCATGGAAATCTCTGCCTTGCCCGCCCTCAACACTCACATCTGGTCAGTACAATGGTGCTAAGGTCAGTACAATGGTGCTTACTGCTCCTGTCATTTTCAGATTATTTAGCTGCCAAACTCTAAAGTTCCTATAGCACCTGTTAAAACAGATTTATTTTTAAAGACTTGTTACACAACCACATTTACAGCATTTCCATTAAAACCAAAGGAACTTCTGATAAAGAGTGATATCTGCCTCTCTCTTTCCTTTCTCCACAGTTATAATCACACAAAGGTTCAAATCAATACTCTATTGCTTTTACTAGGTGGACAGAAACTTTTCTATTTTTGTTAAACAAAACAGTTAAGACTGTAAACAGGAACTAAGTCATTCAACTGGGAGTATACTCTCACACCACGGAAAATAGCACCAATGCAAAACCTGGTGGAAGTGTATACAATGGATTGCATCGCTGGCTGATCCACTGGAAGTACCAAACCAAGTAATCACACTACTGGCAGTTGTACAAGCTCCACAGATTAGACAGTATTACAATAATCATGTCAAAGGAAACCTGAATCTATTAAATTAGTTTAAGAACTTGAAGAACATGAAGTTACACCTTACAGCCTTGAAGCTGACACAAACTAAACAAAAAAGGGCAGCCATAGGTTTCACCCTCCATCAAAAAGTACCCCTCATCAAAATCAAACCTGATGTTCAAATTCCCAGCTGCAGAACAGTTCCAGTTATTAAAACATGCACATACCTAACTTGATTTATTAAAACTTACCCAAAATATGTTTGCAAACAGCAAATGGTGATTTTGATTTTCTAAAAGATAAGAATATGTGCTCAGCATGTTGGCGTTGTTCATTATTGACCATGGAAGGTGGTGCCTGAAAGAAAAAAAGTTATTCAACACTCAAACCCCATCTTGATTGTAAACATACTAAGATCAGTGTCATGAACTTAGAAATATTTGCCTTGTTAAACACCAAAACCAAGTATCTCCTGGCAAAATTGCTTGCTCTTTCAGTCAAAGCCTCCTATAATGTGTATTTACATTACATTGTCACACAAATACAACTGTGTATTTACATCACGTGCACATAAGTGTAAATATCAAGCCATCGGGCAGAGAGTGAATAATTCTAAGTATAGCGTTCCTAATGATGCTTCTGAAGAAAGCTGAAAGTCAGATGTAAATTCAACCCAATCATTTTTCTACTCAAACCAAAAATATCACTGCACACCACTAAATGCTGCTACACATGCTCAGTCTCCGAAGCAAAGCACTACTTTTTATTCAGTCCTACATTTGTTTTAAAATATTTGTGTAATAAATTCAAGGGATTAAAAAAATTACTACAAATACATTAAAAAATAAAGTATTGTCAGTAACATACTACCCTCTAGTGTTTAATGTTGAAGTTGACATCCTGAAGACTGAGTGTGATTGAAGCCATCCCCGAGCACATTTGGGGATGGCTACAGTGGTTCCCATCTGCTCACACCCATCCCCTTACACCCTGGGCACCTTGGCTGCTCAGGTAACACCTGCTGCTCTACTGCTGAAAGGCAGCTCCATACTGGTCTCCACCTGAATATTAGCTCTAGGTAAAGCACAAAACTACACAATAACCTGGACCATTGCGAGGTGCCTACAGCACACAGATGAGAACTAACTGCCTGCACTGCAGTCTCACCTTATGAAGCAACTCCAAGAATCCTCCGCCACTGTCCCACAAGGTAAAAACAACCCTGTAGAAACTATCAGCTCCTCACAACGCCATACTGCTCTCCACTCCTGCCACTAACATTCTCCAATTTCTGCTATTTAGGATTTATCTGAACAAGAATATGGCACAAGATATTCTTGCAGGTGATTGATATGACAAACAGGGTAAGAAGAAGTGAAGCTACTTTGAGAAAGTAATGTGCAGATGTAGAAAGATCACATCCAAATTGCAGAGCCAGGTCAAGGTGACAGCATAGGTTATTGAACTTCACCCGAATTTCCAAACTCCAAATTCCAGTCCCATCCCTAGCAAACTAAGAACATGTGTGCCACCTATCTTTCATTTGTGATTTAGAGGCATGGCTTTGCAAATAACAGCACAAAGACCTTAGCATAAAGACCAAGATTTTTAACTAAAGTGAAATATTTTCCAATAAATAAAACATATCAAATCTGATTTAATTCTTCCATCCTTGACAGAACACAAGATGACAGAAGATTCAAACACAAGCCAGTAACAGCAGAGATTACAATTTAATATTCTAAGTAAATGAAGCAAGGGAAAGCAGGCTGTTGATCCTTTGAACAAGGGAGTCCTAATAAATAGCTGTGCACCTCCTTACACAGCAAATTTCTGACTCTATGGCTTTTCCTGTGCAGATATGAAGAATGCCTGTGAGGGGAGCAAAACAAGTAGTGGAGGAAGGTGGCTGCAAAAAAGCCTCATGGATGCAGAATAAATGCTCTCTGTTACCACAAACGCACGGTCCCCAGTCACAATGCAATCTGACACAGGCTCCAGAGGCGTTGCAAGCTAGAAACAAGTTTATTGTTTTAGCACACGTCTTTATATGTTTTCTGAGGTGTTCACACAACAGGTAAGGCAAAAGCATTGGATAAAGACCCTTGCCCATGAGCCCACCTAAGGTATTTGATTGGTTGGCAAAGCAGTAACATTGAATACAATACCATATAATATATCAGCTGTAGAATGTCAAAACTACAATGCTAAAGATAATATCATTGTGTCTTGCTCCATAAAACCAAGGAGTCAAACTTTTTCGAAAGTACAGAACTTTCCATCTAGGTCCAGATCAAACATAGCTTGATCAATATCCACATCTCCCTTCACAAACTTTCTCTGCTCTGGAGTCAATGTGGGGGCAGAAGCTCTCTGGACAGTGATTTGAACCTGTGCAGGACCTCTGTTACCAGCTCTGGGGACAAGGTCACACTGTCTGTCCACACCCCCTTCCAGCCAGGCAGCAGTTCAGCTTTAGGTTGTGCATGGCAGTGTGCCTTCAGTTCATGTCCCTCCTTCACATCCTTCCCCCACATCCTCAGAGCAGTGTCTCAGGGGCTAAGTCAGCAGGTTGCAGGTAGATGTGCACAAAGGGAAGATTTTGGATATTTGAGACATTACACACTGATGTGTATCTGAGACAGAAGTAATGCCACANTGCATCTTTTGGTCTCCCCTCTCGTATTGTCCTTTATCAGTAGGTGTCTCCAGAAATTTACATTTTCTTAGCTCTTTGTATCATGGCAAATGTTTAATTCATGTGGCTAACTTAAGCAAAAACCCCCAACCTCTGTTTCAGTAGGGCCCAAGTCTTTCCAGGACACTGAGCTGCAATGAGCTCCAACTCAATGCAAAAACCCAAGCTTTAAAAACTTTCTAAGCTAATGTAAACTTGTAAAAAAACAGCCTCATCGAACTGGGGCATGTGACACTTCTGTAATAAAACCTCAATTCTCCTGCAAGCAGACAGCCATCAGCAGGAGCTGTTCCCACCCACGTGTGCTTTCTGCAGTCTGAAGGACAGTATTTCTCTGTAGGGACTCTAGCTACATGCCCTGCAACAGAAGCAGCAGTACTGAATGTCAGAAAGAATATTTGGATCAGGTTATCAAAAATGCAGGAATGACCCACACAGCAACACCTTAAGACATGCTTTAGTCGTTGCTCTGACAAATAAACCAGACAAAGAAGCAGTCCCCACTTTTTTCTCCTCATTGTATGGGCAAGCATTTGTGCCAATGTACAAAAAACCAAACCGGGGAAGTGACTACCAAAAATCATTCCACCAAAGGCAGGTTTTCCCAGCCAACAGAGAAGCCTAAATCAGCACAGTTTAGGACATACTGGGTGGTGATAGACTGCTTTTTCCAGCACCAGTTATCATTTAAAGTGCATGTCATCTACAGACTCTGTTGCTGTGCAATGCCTTGGAACACTCTGAAGACTCAAGAAAGACAGCTCTGGCCAATGATTTTACATGAGAACTAAGAATCAAATTTCTTGAAATAAGTGACCTGTTAATAATTCTCTGCTACAAAAAGGAGAGGTCCTAACTCCTTTCTTGTTCTCTTTACATGATCCCTTCTAACAACTAGCCCCCAAAAAACCCCAAAGGGGAGAGGGGAGATGCAGGGGCAAGGGGAATGAACACTCTTTTGTTACTCTAATAAGCATCAAAAAGCCAGACAAGTGCCAGAGCCAGTGCAACAATGAGGAAAAGGAGTGGAGTGACATTTCCCTTTCAACAGTACTGACCTTGCAGCTCACAACTCCGTATTCTCATGAAGCCTCACTAATACAACCACATTAGAAGGAATCCTTTGAGTTTGACAAAGCATAACATTTTTCAAGTCTGAGGTCATTTATATTCACATTGTTAGAGCAAGAAGGCCAAATCAGGTCTACCTGATCTCGAACTAACTTTGCATTAACATTTGAGTTCGACATACAGAGATCCTATATACTTCCCCCATTCTGTAATATTTACGGGCACTTTCAGGGATATCAGTTGCAAACTATGGCACCTCTAAAAAAATAAGAGAATTATTATGGGAAATACCTCCTTTATGCTAATAATAACCAGGAAATAAAGCTCTTGCTTTACATTATCTTAACTCTTCTACTTCTCTAAAATCCTGTTACAGAGACCTGTGGCACCTTGCAAAGGCATGCAGCACATCGTACTCCTGTATTAAGTTTAAAAATCGCAATAATTTAATAATACTTTCCACACTAAGATTCCCAAAACTGTCCAGAACAGACAAGTACAACAGCTAAGGTTTAAACTGTACTATAGAGCCACCAGAGGGAGCTTAAAACTCACAGCCTACTACATTCACTGCATTCATTACCCTGAAAGTCCAGCTAATTTTAGGCTTTAAACAAAAAAGCCAGCATATACATCTTCTGTACACAAATTTCATGTTACAAGAACACTAGCTTAGTGAGTCCAAGAGTCCTGTACACCAATGGCCAGCACCTCCTTGGCACAATAGGGTTAGAAACATACCCAGGGTGCTTAATCATGCTTGGAATGTCCCCCCAAAACACATACATATTCACTGTTTTCTTTCCAATTGTCTCCTTCAAACTCTTCTCTACCACTCAGCTTACAAGCAATTAAAAACCAGTGATGTAACAATCAGGCTCTTTTGATATTGAAACTATTTGCAGCTACATGACTTACACAGAATCACAGAACATGCGGAGTTGGAAGGGACCCAAATGGATCGTTGGGTCCAACTCCCAGCCCTGCACAGGACCATTCACAGGACTCGCACCATGTGCCTGAGAGCGTTGTCCAAATGCTTCTTGAACTCTGTCAGGCTTGGTGCTGTGACCACTTCTTTGGGGAGGCTGTTCCAGTGCCCAGCCACCCTCTGAGTGAAGAGAGCTAAATCTCTCAAGCCTTAATCAAGCTAAATCTCCCCTGACACAACTTCAGGCCATTCCCCCAGGTCCTGTCACTGGTCATCACAGAGAAGAGATCAGTGCCTGCCTCTCCTCTTCCCCTCACGAAAAAGTTGTACTCTCATCTGTTCTCTCTTTTTTTTGTCTTACAAGTTACCTGTAAAAAATTACCCAGGGCAAAGATCACCTTTCTGGGTTTTAGTAAAACAAGCTACTGCCCCATAAAAATAGAACATATAAATAAAATTACACGCTTTCAGCTACCATGGCTGTCTGGATACAGAAAAGGGGCAGCAGCACATAGTGACTGGATCCAGCAGGACTATTGATTCAAACGGCCGCTATTCACTCAAGGGAAAGAGAAACTGGAAGAAAACAAGACTAGAAACACTGTGGCAGATTAGCACTAAAACTTGCAGGACCACTAAACTTACCTGAAAGCCTAGAATACTTCTAAGAAAATAATGTAACTCCTTGCCTTTCATGTGAACCAGTTTATTTAAAAAAAAAAAAAAAAAGAAAAACAGGAGATAGAAATATTAAGGTAAGGTATCTAATGATTGAATTCTAACAATGCAAATAATCACATTAGATCTAAATCCTGCACGTGCTTACAGAAATCCAATACTTTCTCTGTGTGGTTGTGAAAAACCTCTTCCAAAAGGGAAGCATCAGAACAGCCTGCACAGGGAACTGGTGGGGTCGCCATCCCTGGAGGTATTTAAGAGATGTGCAGATGTGGCACTTGGGGACTTGGTTTAATGGTGGACTAGGCAGTGCTGGGTTAATCACTGGATTAGATGATCCTAGAGGTCCTCTTCAACTTATATGATTCCATGGACCTATTTACAGAAAAAGCATGGAAAAGCCAAGGTCTTTTCTTCCCTTCTCATTCTTCTTAGCAGAACATAGGTAATCATGAGGATTCTCCTCAATCCATCAACAGTAAACGAGCCAGTAGAAAAAAATCTTTTTGAAAAGAACAGAAACACAAAACTTTAGGAGGAAATAGAGCCTGCAAAGTAAAGTGTAGAAAACACCTTTAACACCTCAAAGTCAGAAAAGAGGACTGAGAGGAAAAAAAAAAAAGAAAAAAAAGAGCTGGAGTTTGAGGTTATCTGTATTATGGTAATATAGGACAGAGTCCTCAGCAGTCAGCATCCTTCCAGCACTTTTGGAATACGGGCAGGCAGAGGCAGTCTGAAGGAACGTGTTGGCACAGATCAGTCAAACAAAAAAGCTGCCCAAATCATGGGCATAAGCATATTTTTCTGCTGTAGCGTAAGCATATTCCAACCTTTTTTATGAAGACTGAATGCACAGGGAATGACTTACAAGTCCTTCTGAACATAATGATCAGTTCTGTCAAAAGCAAGTGCCCCAGTCTGCATGTCAGACGTAGGCAAGCCTTTCAAAAGTCCGGCAGTGATTTTCGATGGTAAGAAAAGAGAGAGACTAGGATCTTGTATCCTTGATTAAGACTCTTCATATTTCCTTTCACAGATTCACGTATCACCCTGCATTTGATTTTTCACTTTTTGTACATTGAAGAAAACCCAATGAAATCAGCTCACACAGGTGTTACAGCAATAAGACATTTATTTTGGAATTACAAGAACTGTTGTGTAAAACTAATCTCAAGTCAGGTTTTCCTTCCTTGACTATAAGGCCACATACCTTACAAAAATCTAAACGTAACTTTCATGCAATTACCTTTTTTTTCCAGTGTGATAAAAACAAAACTTGATTCAGCATTCCATCAGAAACAGAAGTTTCTCCTAAATGAATCAGTCATTTATGTCATTCAGTCAGCACATCCCTTTAAAATCCTCTTTCTCACCAATATGAGACTTACAAGAAAACATGTCACAGATGAAGCTCCATCGCCTGTCTCGCTACTAAAAAAACAGGAGCTGCACCAACACGGCTCATCACAACCATTTACCTCAGCAATCTTAATATAACCAATCCACTCATCCAAAAATGCAGATGTCGCAAATACAACAAATTAATAATATTAAACCCCCAAACAGCACAGGTTCCTCAATAGTACTAGAAGGTATTTAACTAGCTTTCCCACTCTTACTGCCTGCAACCATCCTCTTGTGTCTGCATTCTTTTGTATCATGTCAAGATAAAGAATACCACCAGATATTCACTGATCATTAATTCCATAAGTTTATATATAGCCATTTACTTTTTTCCTCACCAAAATAACCCGTCTTTGTTCTAACTTGGATAATATTTTTTTTCTCCTTACTTGAAGGTACACAATCAATTTAAATAACATATTCACTGATCCTACAATAAAGGACAAGAAGGTAGTGATTAAAAATGCTAAAAAAAAAAATTGGCAGACATTACGTAGGAATAAAATTATTAACACAAAAGATATGAAAAATAATTTAAAATATTAATTCGTAACGACACTTGGAGCAGGAAATAAGACATGAGAAAGGGTCAGACCATCTGTCATGGAAAATACACACAAGACTAGGAAACAACTGGTGAAGGCACACCTGGTAAAAATACAATAAAATAAACCCCCCCAGCCCTTAAGTAGGAGTAGTTAGATGTACATAGAGGATCTGAATCTATACATACATATTCAGAAACACCTGTTTTGTACAAGCATTTTCTACTTCAGTAACATACTTTTTAAAAATATATGTAATAATGACTTACCAGGATGAAAAGTGCCAAGAAATTAAAGTAGTAGATACACAAGAAAGCAAAGGGTTGCAGATATGAGACATCCTCTTCATTAAACTAAACCTGAAGTCATGGTGTATTTGCCAATAACAGGCTGAAGAAATAACACCACATCAACATTTGAAGTCTGCCTTTTTAGCTCCTTCCTCTTATCTGAAAACAGTTTTGCTTTAAAAAAAAAAGTATCAAATTCCACACTCTCAAGTCATTCTGTTCAGGCAGTTTCATGTTGATCGTCACAAATATATGACAAAAAAATATCATATGTTGTATAAGTTACATTATTTCCTTAACAGATCACAGAAAATAATCACAGGATCAGATAACAGTTTGAATCAAAAGGGACCTTTAAAGGTCATCTAGTCCAACCCTCAGCCATGGGCAGGGACACCTTCACCTTCCACCAGACCAGGTTGCTCAATGCCCCATCCAATCCAGCCTTGATCTCTTCCAGGGATAGGGCATCCACAACTTCTCTGGGCAACCTGTGCCAGTGCCTCACCATCCTCATTGTAAAAAATTTCCATCTTCTTACAAGGCCAATAAAAAAGACTGAATTGAACCTTGACCTCTTCAACATCTTGCAGTTGACTGTTCAGTAGTTTGTTCTAATATCATTGCGTATTCCAGAAAATATTAGTTATTGGTCACTTAAGACACTGACAGTATCTTAAAAGTAAGAACTTCTACCATTCAAGTGACAACATTATTAAAATCAATAATGGGACAGTTTTTTTTATTTAAATATGATTTAGTTAGCCAGCTTGCACTGCTACCTCTGCACCACAATTATGCTAAGAAAAATTCAGCCTGTGATCATGTATAAACATAACTACAGATGGAGTGAACAGCATTCATTCCTTGCAGACAGAAAAGCTTGCAAATTTTGATTTTTCAGACTTGCTATGGCAAGACAGCACTGAATACAACCAAAGTCAGCATCTTTCTACAATTACACTGGGGGAAATCTGCAAATTAGCATGTCACAAAGAAGAGTGCATACTCCTCCAGATTTTGCTGCTTGAGAGAACACGGAGAGAGAACGTTGGAGTGTTTTAAGCTGACACCCACAGTATTCCCACCTACTTCAAGGTCCCTTATGAGCAGTACAGTCTAAACACTAGTGGGATTATGGAAAGGCAAACATGCCCACGAGAAGAATTTTCTTGGGTTTAAAAAAAAAAGATCAAATTGCTTGTACCTGCTACTACTAAAGCCAAGTAGGAACCTTCTTGCCAAAGGCAATGTTTATGTCTGCAAGTGAAGTGCATTACAAACTTGACAAGGGCAGAAACAAAAATCTGGTATTACTACTGAAGTGCGACTTCGTAGAATTCACCACAAACTCTCCGAACTGAGCTTCCCCAAATATGTAGGGGAGTCTTGCCTCCCTTGCAGTGAAAAGGTAAAATACAACTCTGGTCTGTGGGCCATTATCAGCTGATGAAAACCCAATTAAAGAGGTTTGCTGTTCTTCAGAGCGGTGTCTAGACTGTGCCACAGAGAGAGCCCAACAGAGAAAAGCATACGAAACTGATCTCTATCAATACACAAGGATAAGCAAACCCACCACAGAAGGCAATGGCACCTCTGGGTCTGGACCTTGCTGACAGCCACCATCAGGCAAGACATGCTCAGAGAAGCAAGGAATAAAGGAAGCCCAGATGGCTCGCCAACACGTCCCAGCAGGCAGGGAAGCCAAGTAACAGTGAGGCATATGCAAAGGAGAAAGATCATGAGTGAACTTGAGAAGTGTGTGCAGGGGAACACCATGTGATGGTGATAACATAGCTGAGGAACACAGGCAAAAATAGAAGGGAAAAAAAAGGGAAAAAATAATCAAATACAAGGGCAAGCAATAATTTTTAACTAGTGCACACATTGCACTTAGGACAGCTAAATATATTACTCTATGTAAGCACTTGTTATAGCTGCAACATAACTAAATAAACCAAAGTAATTAAATTTTAACTTACTGTGGTCTTCTACCAAGATGCTCAAAACCCCCTAATAACAGATTTCTGTATCTTAAATAAGAAAAACACTTAAGAGAATTACTCCCCAGCATAGTTCTGCTGTATAGGTGAGCTATAAAAAAGAACCAGTCTCTCAGAATAAGGAGATTCCAAGTTTNCTATGTAAGCACTTGTTATAGCTGCAACATAACTAAATAAACCAAAGTAATTAAATTTTAACTTACTGTGGTCTTCTACCAAGATGCTCAAAACCCCCTAATAACAGATTTCTGTATCTTAAATAAGAAAAACACTTAAGAGAATTACTCCCCAGCATAGTTCTGCTGTATAGGTGAGCTATAAAAAAGAACCAGTCTCTCAGAATAAGGAGATTCCAAGTTTAACTCTACCAAAGTTGTATCAAGCAACATGCCCCAAGACTGCATTACCCTGACTTCTGTGGAGCCAAGCCATAATGAGTTTCCGTTCCAGTTATATCAGTAACACTTTTCAAGTGTTTTAAATAAGCTTTTTCCTACAGTGTATCACACAGAGGCACACAGGATTGGACAATTAGCCACATTTTTGTTCTCAGATATTCTTCCTACTTCTGTAGCAGATGCTGATAGCTAACAATGCAAGGATGTCTGGTCCACTCATGACACAGATGCCAGGAGTCAACAATTCAGGCTACATGAAGATGCTCAGCTCTGCAGTGTTTGGCAAATACTTTACAAATGATCAGACATTCCAGCCTTGGGCATGAGGCCAGAAATGTAGGCAACTGATACCAAGAGCAGCTTTTGCTGTCCCAGTCAGATCTGTCATTACACAACTGCTAACCTTCAAGTAATAATTAAGTTACTACAGAAAACATAGCTAGCACAATAAACAATTCCAATTATGTTCCAATTACTTCCTTTACACTTACTTTTTGGAGCAAACATTTATATTACAGCAGTAACTCATCCTCCAAATGAAAAGATACTCAAGATTATTTTTGCATATTGGTAAGAAGTTTCCAACCAGACCTGCACTAGAAGCAACATCGACATTTAAGACTTTCTGAACAAAAACTTTGACTTTTTTAAAAATTCTTTCCCAAAAGTAATTATGACTTAAATAATTTCAACTCCAGAGTGCCCAATATTTTTTAGTATATATTTGGAACAAATGTGTAGGAGGCAATTCCTCCAGCAGTCACACATCTACTCACTCACATCTTGCTTTCATGCAGAAGCTTAACAATAGGAAAAAAAGACTATTTTTTTCATATCAGCTTTTGCTTTGTATTTTGGAGCTGAAGTACTTTATTAAAGTCTTTTGCAAGTAAAAAAGGAGATAAATTGTGGTTTGTGATTAAGATCTATTCTCAGTTTTGAAATGGTCTTATATAAGATACTATATATACATATTAATTGACAAAAGAGCCAAAGTAACTCAACCACCATCAATATCAAAACATTTTCTGAGATAAGACTTCCTCTTCGAGATGAACAACAAAAACGACTAAGATTTTACTTCTCTACTAACAATTTGACCCACAACTATACATTATTACAGGTTCTCCACTGAAATGATCGTTTATTTACATGCACAATACACTTCAGAAACGTGACTTGTGGTAACTAGACTATAGAGGAGCTGCTTCCACTGTTCACATCTGCTTCTCAGCCTCAAAACAGGTACTAGAGATCTGCTGCTCGAAGAGGAGCAGGAGGCAATCAGGAGACAAAAGGGAGAGATGCAAAGTGGAGTCTGTTCAAAGAGGCAGGACCATAAAGGACCAAGAGGAAAGAATAGAGGACAACGAGGGTATAATATAGCCCTCAGGTAGCTATAGACAAATGGATGTATTAGTGTTCTACATACCCATGTGATCTGAATTCTGTCAGTCTCCTCACAGGATTCATTAGGGCTTTTTCTTTTCTGACCACTGTGCACATTGCTCAACAAGAAATCCATATATTCAACTAAACTAACATTACTTTTACTTGTGCCAACCTTATGAAAGCATCAGATGAACAGGATCAGCTCAGATTCCATCCACCCCACAGAGGATAGCTACAGCAGAATTTGGGAAAATGACTGAATTCTGCATAGCTCAAGAGTTGGAAGTTTAAACTCAGTGCTGGACCAGAGCCCCACATAAAGTAATCACAGAAACAGCGCACAGAATTATTACAGACCTTAAGTACGCTATAATCAAAATCTCATTTTCTTTTCTAAATCTTAATGTTTCCTTTATAGCCTCTGGGTGAAGAAAATGTCTCAAATAGGTTTCAAGAAAATTCATTGTGAACTTTAATAGTCTTTCATTTCTGTAATTTTAGGCAATCAAAGCTAGGACACAGTGCAGCGCAACTGTGAAGACAATGCTTTAGAAAATTAAGCGTGTGCTTTACACCTATTTGTTAGAGTTTCTTCCTTAACTGCAGTTAAGGCATCAGTGTAAGCACACTCACAACAGACAGATCTCAGAAACATCCTACAATGGATATGTAGCCTACGGTAGCCTGGCTAGAGAGTCAGAGGATGAATGCTGACACGAGGCTACAGTTCAGACCCTGAAATTAAATGTTATTTTCTAATCTCCACATTCACTGTTCTACCATTGCAAAGCACAAACGAGGTCTGACCAGCAGTTCCGTTTAGCAAAATAACTTCCATAAAACACCTGACTGATGCCAGTGGGCAAAACCACATGGTCCCTTGAAGCCAGTGAGATCCAACAAAGCTACAAGAAGTCAATCTGTGCATGTCAGAGAAAGCTCAATCAAGACAGAACAAGTGTGACTCACTATGGAAGAGAAAGACAAAGATAAGAAAAACATCATAACTACAAAGAACACTTACAGAAAATGTCACTGTTCCAAATCCAAATCTTTTTAAAGCACTTAATGTCAACAAATAAAATTAGCCTGCTTTGACTTCAGTACACATGGCACACAACTACTGCAATAGCATAGGAATCCTAAAAATACATGTTACTGAAGGATGAAAAAAGTCCCAAAATGCCCTTGCTATGACTGCACTCAGACTAACCTCAAGTTTGCTCTTCTATTTCCTTCTCTTGTGTTAATGCAAATTTTTTCTGTTTGGCAGAACAAAAAACATGGGAGATATAAAATAAAATAAATAAATATA
>WEIV01002886.1:2050-32939 GCA_013390005.1 Calyptomena viridis
TTGGTGCTGTGACCACTCCCTGGGGAGCCTGTTCCAGTGCCCACTCACCCTCTGGGTGAAGAACCTTTCTCTAATATCCAACCTAAACCTTCTTTGACACAGCTTTAGGCAGTTCCCTGAGGTCCTATCACTGGTCACCACAGAGAAGAGATCAGTGCCTGTACCTTTGCTGCCTTCCATGAGGAAGTTGTAACAGCAGTGAGATCTCCCTTTAGTCTCCCCCAGGCTGAACAAACCAAGTGACATCAGCCACTCCTCATGTGGCTTCCTCTCTAGGCCCTTCACCATCTTTGTAGCTCTCCAGGAACTGAAAAGTCCTTGACTTAGCATAAACATTACTTAGCAACAATTAAAACATTGTGTATTATCAACCTTATTTACATACTAAATCCAAAACACAGCACTATAACTGCTAATAGGAAGAAAATGGACTCTATTCCAGCCAAAATCAGGACACTCCTAAGTTGTGTCCCTCCACACAGCCTTTCTGTAAAAGAGGAAATAAAAAAACAAGGAGGAGTTATACCTTAAAAATGAAAATACTTCACCAAATCTCATTTGCTGATAGTCATTTGTTACCTTATCAAAAATAACCAGCAATCTCAGGTAATGCTATCATAATAATCTCTTAAGTTCCATATTTAGTATTACAAAATCAGAGATGTACATATTGTAGTATTTACATTTTAGAGCTTCAGATTTTTCTGAACTTGTTTTGCAAGTAAAAATAACAATATTTAGCATTTATATAACACAGAACTGTTCACTTGTATAGTGCCTGCAAGCTATTACCTAATCAATCCTCTTAGTGTCCCTGTGCAGGAAAGATGTATTCCTATGCCCATTAGATAAAATTGTCTACAGTAGAACGAAATATGCACTCTTAAGACCTCTAATCATCTTAGCTACACACAAAAAGTTTGGATAAGTAATGTCAGACCATCACACCCAATTCCTGTGTTGTTCATGGGAGGAGACCCAACATGAGCTTCACTTCTTACAAGTTCCTGTTACAAACTACATCTATAAAGCTAATTGAAATAGGGAGTGTAGCCTGTTTAGTACGATTAGAGGAGCATTCAGAATGCAGAGAGCAAAGTCTTGTCAGTGCTTCTAATTGGGATGGGTCTCTGAAACATAACACTGCTGACGAGAGCATTTGTTGATGGGCAGTAAAATCATGCCAGGGATTATGCGGACAAGGAGGCAGTAACAATGTCAAAGCTCAGTGTGTTGAACTGTTTTGTCTAGTGGGATGAAAATAAGTTGGGATGAAGGCTTCTTCCATTAACTGTTTTGTCTAGCAGGATGAACATAAGTTGGGATGAAGGCTTCTTCCATTTTTGGAAACAAAAATAGAGTTATAAAAACTAATAGAATTAAAAAAACACAGAGTCATTTAAGTTGCAAAGGACATTAAAGATCATCTAGTTCCAACATCCCTGCCATTTGCAGGGACATCTTCCACTAGATCAGGCTGCTCAAAGTCCCATCCAACATGACCTTGAACACCTCCAGAGATGGGGCATCCTCAGGTTCTCTGGGCAATCTGTTCCAGTGTCTCACCACCCTCACAGAAAGGATTTCTTCATTATATCTAATCTCAACCTACCCCCTTTTAGTTTAAAATCATTCCCCTTGTCCTGCCACTACATGTCATTGTAAAACAAGTCCCTCTCAGCTCTTGTAGTCCCTTTAGCCTCTGTAAGGCTGCTAGAAAGTTTCCCCAGAGCCTTTCCTTTGGAAGAGTTAATGTAACCCCAAACTAAAAAATGCTGAACTTTCCAATAAAAATTATGTGGTTTGAACCCATTAAACTATTCAAATTTTCTTTTTTTTTTTACCAACTTCTGCTAGTTCTCCAGACATTGGAAAGCTCATTTTATTCACTGAGAAAAACTAGAATATAGGTTTTGAGGGAAAAAATACTGTGTTAGAGGATTTGGTTATAAAGGAGAGACTTGCTATCTTTGTCTCTTTAGATTCCTGGTAAAAGACTTGCAATGTCAGCTTGTGGATGTAAAAAATATAGTGTCTCTTAATGCAAGTTACAATAAGGGAATATCCAACTATAGGCAAATGCCTTCTTTAGTTAAGTTGTATATACTTGAGTTGTCAAAACTGGCTAAGAGCAGGAGAAGAGGACTTAGACTATGTTATATGAGACCATAAGACAGTGATAACTTTCCTCCATTCTCATTTTTCCTAAAGCATTTATCTATTCTGCCAGAGACTTGTTAAGGAAATTTGGTAGTGATTTAGTTGTTACAGAATCACAGAATGGCTGAGGTTGGAAGGAACCTTCGGAGGTCATCAATCCAACCAACCTGCTCAAAAAGGGACACCTGAAGCCAGTTGACCAGTACCCTGTCCAGATGATTTTGGAATATCTTCTAGGATGAAGACTGTGTAAGGTCTCTGAGCCAGTGCCAGTGCTCATACACCCTAGAAGTACAAAACAGTTTCCTGATGTCCCGTTGGAACATCCTGTGTTTGTTCCCAGTGCCTCCTGTGCTGTCACTGGGCCTCACTGAAAAGAGTCTATATCCTGGCTATGTCAATGGCTGTTATAGCCATGATGGTTCAAGGACATGGGCAAAACAAGTGTTATAAGCAGTTATAATAAACTCGTATAGTTTGAAAACAAGACAAAAACTTTTTGGTAAACAAATCATCCCAAAGGATTGAAATAGATCTTCACAGGCAAATACAAAGTTGTCTGGCTGTTATTTACCCTGAGAGTGTTGTAGTTTTTACTCTCTGTGGACTGTCTTGGAGCTTGACTGAATAAAAACAAAGCTACAAAGACTGACTTGTATTTACAAAGCTTGTGGCAGTCCTCCTGGAGCAGAAGGACGTAGGACTGCTGCTAGAGCAGAGAAAAAAATCAGGATGGAAAAGTGCCAAGTGTTTGACCCTTATTTTTGAAAAGACCTATTTCTCATAATGGAAAAGTTTGACATATTTTCTTGTCCAGAGACAATGAGGCAAATCAACAGCCTTCAAATAAAACTCAACTTGCGAGCATCAGGTCTGTCTATCTCTGCTTCACAAAAGTCTTTTTTGGTCTGTAACTGAAAGATATAAAATTAGTGTTATGAACTGAAATCTGTGACATTATTCCTGCTGTTGTCTTTGTAAGTTGGCAAAGTTTAGATTCTAGATTTCTTGTCAGATTAAAATAGATTCAGCACAATACCACTGATTTCAATTGAGTTATATTGAATTATATCAGTGTCACTGAAAGAATAATTTGCCCAAGGACTATAAGAGTGTCCTATCATGAAAACTTTAACTTTATTAGAAATAATCTTTTAGAAAGAGAAAGAAGATACTTCAGATAAATTTGAGAAATGAAATTGCGTTTGGTTTAATAAAGGATTTAATTTTTTGATTGTTCTTAAAAGATGCATTTAGAAAAGAATCTATCATAATTCATCCATGATACCTTTTTTTTTAATTTTCTTTCTTTGTTCAACTGTAGATCACATTCTGCTATTATTGTCCCAAATACCATCAATTCAGTTGGCTTCAGTGATGGTCCTGCTAAAAGAGGAATTTTGTGTCTGTAAATTACTAGTTCTGTGCTGTTGTGGAGTGCTAGTAGGTATTGTTGGAAGGGGATAGATTTTTTTTTCAGAGAGAGACAACAACATCTTAATACATAAAGAGACTTNGATACTATTTATCAACACAGATAAAGCCTGTGAAGCATCACAGAAAGCGTAACTTACTCAGACAAACTCACACAGAGAAAAAAACCCTGCATTTTTAATTCCTTGTAACAAAATACTTATTAGAAAATATCAATTAGACCAATGAATTTATATCACAAGAAATTTGACCTAAATGTCTAACTTCAGTTGAAACTAGCTTCAAGATAATTTTCCATTAAAAAGCCACAATTTATTAGATATGACATTTTAATGAAAAAGTTGGTTTAGTACAAATTACAAATAGAAATATTTTATCAAGTAACAGGGTTTACACCTCAGCCTATGGCTGGGATTTTTTAATGTGGTACTTTCAAAAGGCACAGGCCCATGACACATCTTTTCAGACAGTCTCAGAACCTGGTGTGGTGTAAGGGACCTCTTTTGCAACATGGACACTTGTCCACTGTGCAGTACCAGTCAGGACAATATAGAAACCTCTTATCTCTTTTAGAGATTATAATAATTAGCCCTTTCAGCATCTCAGATCTCTCAGAATATCCTTCCTTCTGTGCTGTAAATACCAATGCTTGCTAAATGAATTCTTTATTATGCATGGAAATAAAGATTGCCTATGCTTTTTGGAAAAAGTCCTAAATTGTCATAGGCTGCACATGAAGAAAGCAGGAGTTGCTTCAGTAATCCTCCATCTGGGAAGGCAATGCATGCATATGGAAGAGAGATCATAACCTGAAGATTAACATGATAAAACACTGCTGCAAATTTTCAGCTGGAAAGACAGAATCGCTTTCAGCTCAGACAATAAATTAGATGATGATTCACATGCAGGGTTAATGATAATATCTATGGTGTCAGAAGTATGCAGTAATTACAGCTGCAAAGATGAGCTCTGTCGCTGTAGCTGGTACAACAGCTAATTATTTAGTGCTACTAGAAATTCCTTCCAAAGCACTGGAGCTGAGGCCTCAAATAAGGAACTCTGAAACCATCTTCTGTCTTTCTGTTAAATACTTATTAACCTCTTTGACCTCTGTGTCAACAGCCACCTTATTTTCTAAAGAAAACAAAGAAATAAAAGAGAAAGAAACAAACAGAATATCTAAAAGTAGGATACTTTAATGGGAGGCCACTTTGCTGTCATACATCTAGTCCCTATATATAAGGCCAATTCTGCTCTTGGGAAAAGCCATGTGTGATTGGTAAAGCCCTTGTTCTGAACACAGCAGATGAGTGAAATGTCATCAGAAAATGTTTGCAGGATCATGAGGGTACCCAAATATTCCCTTTATAAATTACCAGTCACTCCTTTTTTACTGACAGTTCCTTTGACTTCCTTTATTTATTTCCCTTTGGCTTTGGAAGACCATTAAAGAGGGACATAGACACCATTCTCTCATGTTAAAAATACCAGCTGTGGGTGATGAGCCATGGGCTGCAGGCAGCCTCGACCTTGATCAGCTACAACTCTGCCCTTGAAGCAGGACTGTAAATAAGTTAAAGGAAGAACCATAAAGAAAGGAGAATGTGGGCTGGCATTCTGCAAGAATGTGCAAAATACCAAAGACCAATAATAGAGATGGTGCATGAACAATGATTTTTAACCAACAGTTAGAATAGGCAGAAAGTTTTAGTAGCGCACGTACAGAGAAAAAGAACATTAAAAGTTGTTGTAAAAACTAAATTTTGCTGATGCTTGTCTCTATCATGGTGTCAGTGGGAGTCCACCGTCAACCAACAACATAAAAAGCCAGGTATAATTGTGCATTGAAGAGGAATGACTTCATATTTATGTGTAATCATAGAGTCTTATAATGCTTTGCGTTGGAAGGAACCTTAAAGATCCTTTAGTCCCAATGCCCTGCCATGTGCAGGGATGCCACTCACCAGTGCTATCCACTTAAGAGCAGACAACCTTCTGTAAGATAAAAAATCTATGTGTCTGCCTTATGCACCTTGTTTTTCATCCTCCTTTCACATAGTTAAATGCAGCAGGTGTGTTTGCCTGAATTAAGATCAAGACATTTGATAGAAAATCACAGAACTCCAGAGGAGGTGGATGTCACCAGCAGGCACATTGCAACAGCTGATGAACACAATTTAGATTCTCTTCAGCCCAAAAAAGCCCAGGTAGGGGAGGTCAGCTCCTTTCTAGTGAGAAACTAGATGAGAAATCCTGCCTAACATGGCCTGGGTAGGGTTCATGCTCTTCCCAGAGAGGCTTTTATTTCAGAACTGTCTGTTTACTCCTGTGCCATCATAGGTAGGCAGCTGTACCTCAGAGGGGTCCCCGCCAGAGCAAAGAGACAGGGACACTCCTGAGACACTACAGCCTATGAATGACCCTCTCCAGTGCAGTGACACAAAGTGCAGCAGTGGAAAACCAGTAAGAGGAGGAATCAGTGGGGAAAACCAGTTAGAATCAATGTTTGGCAGAAAGAAACCAGTCAGAAGGAAAGAATGGCAAACAGACAGAAAGACAGACAAAATCCCTTATGGACAGAACCACAACCTCCTGTGCCCCTTCATCTCACCAAAGGGATTGGGACAGACCAAGTGTACCCTGTGAAGAAAATAAGGGAGGTTGAGACTGGGAATAGGTAGAATAGGGAGGTTTTGTCTTTAAATGATCCTGAAGAAAGAGGAGTTGTTTCCCAAAGTGTTTTTTTAATATATATTTATCTTTTGTTTGCTCCATACATGAATGGATAATCAGAAGTTCTTATTAATTTGCAAGTAATTAAATTAATTGTCTGAGTTATGACTGTTTTGTCTGCAACAAAGTCACTATATGGTAATTTTTATAATCTTCTTAGTGTTGTCTTCTAAAAAGCATTGAATTATTGCCCAGAATTTCTTAGCACTACAGAGGGAGCACGAGGATGTCTGCAGCTTTATCAGTACTGTGTGGGACTACTACTGTTGTTACTAGAGTTATGTCATGTTTAGCCGAGAGAGTAGAGTGGTCAGAGAGACCCTTAAATTGGCATTGGAAACAGGTGGTGGGGGAGAATAAGAATCTCCTTTCAAGACAATTTGCTTTTTGAACTAAAACTACATTTTTCAAATACAAAGTCAGTAATTATTACCTGCAGAATCATTTTACTCTTGAGCAAATAAAGACAGTAAATATTAAGATGAATGTGCATTCACATTTATACTCTAGCACATCCACATACCTTTAGGACAAGATGTGTTTCAGGGCAGCTAGAATGCTCATGGAAACTTTTCTGTGACTCACCATTTAGATACTGCCTGGGATATTACTTACTGGGATATAGTTTACTGGAACACAATCTCTCACTGTCTCCCCTTTTGAATAGGGAGATGGCATTCTGGTCATTCCTTAGCTTTGCTGTTCACTCCCTGTGGCCTCTTTATAGACAGAAACTGGTCCAGAACACTCAAAAAGGTTTTGTAGCCCTTGATGAGACCAGTGGAGACATGGTGTGTTTATTCTGTTGGTTTTTTCTGCCTTGGTGGCAGAAACCTGGGCTGTTCCCTTCCCATCCCACATTCCTAGGGGGAATGAGCTCCCTGGCCAGGGAACCTGGGAAGAGGCAGAGCATCACAAGAGGAGCTGAGCAGTGGAGCCCACCCCACCACAACCAGAGCAAGCAGCTGGCCACAGTCAGCCCTGACCCTACCATTGCTCTTTAGGGCAGTAAGTCTCCTGTACTAAAATGTGTTCCTACCTGCGAACTTCTTGGTGCAATAAGCTCTAGACCTGCCAGACCTCTTTGTACTATGCTAGACTTCTGGTAAGTTCAATATTGGTCTACAAGTCCAATTTTGACAAGGTGGCCTCTGAGGACAAACTCAGATATATGTGGCTTTTCCCATACAAAACAAGGACAGCACTTCTGATTGCATTCTTACCATTAATTTATATTCCTCTTCCTAACCCACTCTCCAAGACATTATCTTACCCCTTTATGCTATACTAAATCACCTCTGGGTATTTGTAGTGTATAAATAACAATATCATCAGGACCTGAACTGAAGGAAAATTGTGTTTCTTTGAATGAAGCAAGACTAATTTCTGGGTTCAAAACGAGACTGGGTACACAACAGCAAAATCACTCCTGAAAGTCACAATAGAAAATTTTTCATTATAGGATTGTCAACACTCTGAGTCAAACACCATTTGGAAGTCAAGATGCCCAGCAACATCCTCTGGGTGCTCCCTCCTAGCTATGGGGAAAATATCCAGACACCTCCTGCATGCAGAAGTCAGATACAATCACAGTTGGAGCAATACTATGTTTACAGTCTTGCTTCAAGCTGTGTTGGTCATGCTCATTGCTGCTTCACAGGGAGTTGTGAACGCACAGTTTGGCTCACAATATTCCCTTTTTCCCATGCAAGAACTTTCCCTTTACCACTCTTACCCCATTCCAAATAAACAGCTCATTTCTGCGTACCATTTCCTCATTGGCAATGGTTTTACTGATTTTATAGCCTTATTTAGTGTTTATGCTGTAGGTTCCCTGATAACTTCTGACTTTGACAGCAATTTTGTCAAGATATTACCTATTCTGTTATCTATAACGTCCTGCCGTTTCTCATTTTGCTGTCTTGTTAGTGGAACCATGGGTCAGTGTGGGCCATCTGCATACATATTGCTTCCCTGTGTAATCTGCAGCATCCTGCAGTTCCTCACGTCTTTATCTTGTCAAAGGCACTGCAAGACAGAGTGAGCCATCTGCATGTTGTATCCTTAACACATACCTGCCTGTACCATCTGCCACTACATTAATAGGCAGAGGAAAATAAAATATATAACTGGCAAAAAATAGGCACTTCTTGCATAAACCAGATAAAAAAAATCATGGCCATCTTCAAAACCCATTAAATGAGAAATCATCAAATAATCACTTCACATAATCACAGAATCATTAGGGTTGGAAGGGACGTCTGGAGATCATCCAGTGCAACCCCCTGCTAATGCAGGGTCACCTAGAGTAGGTTACACAGGTGTGTGTCCTGGTGGGTTTTGAATGTCCTCAGAGAGGAAGACTCCATTACTTCTCTGGGCAGTCTGTTATGATGCTCTGCCACACTCAAGGTAAAGAAGTTCTTCCTTATGTTGAGGCGAAACTTCTTGTGCTTCAGTTTATGGCCACTGCTCCTCATCCTGTTGCTGGGCACTACTGAAAAGAGTCTGGTTCCATCCTCTTGGCACCTGCCTTTGAAATACTTATATACACTAGTGAGATGTCCTCTCAGTCTTCTCTTTTCTAGACTGAACTGAGGCCCAGCTCCTGCAGTCCGTTCCCATAAGAGAGATGATCCAGACCCTAAATCATCTTTGCAGCCCTCCATGGGACCCTCTCTAGTAGCTCCTTATCTTTCTTGTCTTGAGGAACCCAGAACTGGACACAGAACTCCAGATATGCCTCAATAGGGCCAAGTAGAAGGGGGGGATCACCTCTCCTGACCTGCTGGGCACATGGGCACAGTCTTCCTGATGCACCCTTGGATACCATTCTCCCTCTTGGAAGCAAAGGTACCCTTCTGGCTCATGGTCAACTTGTCACCCACCAAGGCTCCCAGGTCCTTCTCTGCAGACCTTTCTAACAGGTCAGCCCCCAACCTGTGCTGGTACTTGGGGTTATTGCTCTCCTGGTGCAGTACCCTACACTTTCCCCTCTCAAACCTCATAAGGTTTCTGTTTGCCCAGCTCTCCAGCCTATCAAGATCCTGCTGAATGAATCACACTTTTAACAGCTGAGTGCTGCTGGATCTTGATTTACCTTTGGGCTCATGTTTGGGCATCTCGTAATGGTGTCCTGTTGAAGTGAAGTTATAGCATTCTTTGTGTTTCCTACTCAGTTCTAATCTCAGGTCCCACAGCACACTGAAAACCCAGCCCTAGACCCACAGAAGAACTCCAAAAGAGCCAAAAGATCAGATACACCCAGGTGGGTGTATTCGGTCTTGTGGAACTATAGAGACACCATAACTGGCCTTTCCTGTGCAAGGAGAACAGAGTAGTAAGTCCTTCATAAAAGCTGATTACCACCACTCCTACACAGAAGTGCTGGAGTGCATTTCATGACAGCATCCAGTGCTCTTATGAAATAAAGTTTCCACTACTTCTGGGCTTGGCTCTCCTAGTTCTTTCAAAGCATCCGATTCATGCAGGTTTTATTTTACATGTACCACTGTTCGTTTTCACTCAGTACATTTTGGTTATAGTTAACTTCCCAGAGACAAATTTAATTAGCAATCAATGCTGTACACTTCAAAAAGCTTTTCCCCTCGCTGGCGCTGCACAGTAAAATGCATTGTAATTAGAAGCAGATGTGAGATCCCTGCCTTTTCTTGTTTAGAAAGAGTAAAAGAAGGGATTAAATTGTTTTTCTTAAGAGAAGTATGAACCAAAAGCAATGCAGTAAATTCTCAAGACTTGTTGAATATTAATGTTAATGCATTTGCAGTCATAACTTTCAGCTAAAAGGCCTATATTGTTTTAATGACCAGTCATGGGGTCAGTCCAGGAGTCAGGCAGGAATAAGCTGATGAGGCAGAAGCAGAACACTTGATTCAGCTCCACGGACAAGTTTTTTTGTCCATGAGAGACTATTTGTCTCTCACCTCAATTTTTGTGCTGCAGAAGCGTTTTGGGGATGTCTCCTTTTCAGTGTGTGCATTTATGTTACCCAAAGCTACAGGTCTTTGGTCCTGAAGGTTCTTTTTTGATAGGGAAATCAAAGCTACTCCAGACACCAACTCTGAGGACAGGAACACTCCCAGTTCCTTTGTCCCATCTCTGCTCTGCACCAGGAGATCCCCTCTAAATATAGGGATATAACTAAGGGTAATGTCACATTATAGCCTTCATCTAAAGTGCTTCTCTTTCTGACTCATAAAGAGAGACGCTTTTTAGAGAAATGGTCCCTCTGTGCCCCTGAAGCAGCACAGTAGCTCACTGTCCTTTACACTGGGTACACACTAAAGTTTTGAAATTCTATGAAGCCCAGGGTATATATTTTTTTTCAGCAGGACTGTAGCCCTGAGTGGTAATGCTCTGATCCTGTAAGGGAGATTGTATGCACAAGACTTCTTTTTTCCTGGTCTTGATCAAACTGGCTGAGAAAGGCTGCCAAGCTGTGCTCTGCAAGTGAAAACTGTGCACTGCATACAGCTTCGCCTAGGGAAATGCCATAAACCCTTAGCAAGAAATATTTCATTTGTGTGGAGATTGTATGTCAGAGATAATGGGCCTAGTTTGAGGATGGCCTTTTACAGAAAGTTTAATATCATGCACTGGGCTCCTGTGATGGGTCTTTTGCCTTTTATGCTTGCAAACAGTATCCCCCAGGCTATGCCATCAACTGAGCTGTAGAGAATTCTTTGAGATTGTCTCTGTCTGACAAAGTCATGATTTAATCTCCATCCATTACCTGGATAAACCTAAAAATAAGCTGCAGACACTCCAGAATGTTCTCAGATGCTTCTGATGTGTATAGTGTCAACTCCTTCTTTTATTCACAAAGGTGATGTAAATGTTGCCTTGTTCAGATTGGATTTTTATTCAACATATTAGGACTAAGCAGTCTATAGAACTTGCATTTCTGTTAGTGGCTTTTTCAAATAAGAGGAAATACAATTTTTGATAGTTTGAAGTGATGTATTTATTAGGAAAACAATATCTAGGGATTCTTACCAAACTATTCAAACAGTATTTTAAGCCTTAAACCAGTGCTTGGGTAAATCTGCTCTTCCAAAAACATACCACCCATCAATATTTTGAATAATTTAAGATCAAATTTTGCTCTTTTCTATTGCCATTTTGTATGTATCGCCTTTATGAAATCCTTGCAGAAGTTCAGGTCATTATAGAGTGGACCAGTTGCCTATAAAACCATGTGTAAGCATTTTCCACAGTTTGATACTATTTTATACAGCCTCTTTCCCAAGTGCCCAGACACGCTCAGCACCACAGGCTGCACCAAAGGTTAGGATGAACCCTTATGCCAGACACAGCTAGATACAGACCTCTTTTTCTTCCATTGTCCAACAGGAATGATAATGTTTTACTCACTTCAACTTCAAAACTTGATTGTACTTCAATAAAAATATCTCACATCACCAAGTTATAGATATGCAGATGAGGTCTGCAGAATTCAGTCAATTCTCCTTGTTCACCAGCAACTCAAAGGAGTTGCTCAAGGAGGTTTTTCTTCAGGAAACTTCAGGGGCTGCCTTTGCTCCACTCCTTATGGGTATCACCAGAGGTTCCCTAGTCAAAGTATTAAAGCTTACAATAACAACAATATCCAGTCCTTGTGGAATGTGTGACAGAACACAAGAGAAATTAATTTTTACAGATGATGGCACTGCAACACAAAACAGGGCAGTGAATTTTGCAGAGACAGAGCAGAGCAGTCACAAGTTTCAAATAGGACATTTCTCTTGCCACTTAGTCATCCAGACGTGCAGAGCAGAGTTCCTCTGGGATAGGGTTCATATAAAGAAATGTTGTTTGCAACAGGTGGCCCTGACTAACTAGTTGCCCTCTGTGGGTAGGATTGCAGGGATAGGGAACATGGTTGTGAAATACACATCTCACTGCTGCCTGAACTGGCTATGGATGTTTTTTTCTTCTCTGGTCTTGTTGTGATTTTTAGAATTTGAAATTAAAAAGGCAGTATTAGCTTTTTACACACACAAACAAAAGTCACTCTTTGATTTAAGGGAGAAAAGAATAAGGTTTACAAATGCACTTTAATTTTTTATTTTTAAATCTGGTATTCCATCACAATGGCCTGTGATATAACTTCTCCAGTTTATGGTAAGGTGAGAGAACATTTGTGTATGTAGGGATATGTTTAGAGTTCTATTGTCATGTTCTTCCCCTTCACCAAGCTCTGATGAGTACCCTTTTGTTGCAAATTTGACATCATAATTCCTCAAGACTAGTTAGAACAAGCACAGCTAAGAGTACAAAAAGATTCTTTTTTTTTTGTTTGAGTTCTTTCTGTCATTAATTTCCTCTTCAAAAAAAAGCCTCAGACATTTTCTTGTTAGCATCTTTTATTTCCCCCCCCCCTAAATCTCATTTCATTTACTGCAAAACAAGTTTGCTAATTCCTTGATCTGAAAAGCTGACAGCTCATGTATTGATTAGCCACTCAACTATGCTGCTGAACAGAATTTTCATCTTACAGCCTTTTCTCAATTGTTTCAAGCTTGTCTAAAACATTAGTGTCCAGAATTGCAGCATTTGAAAACTGATTTGAAGGGAGAGCAGGAAAAGGGCAGGGCTGCAGAACACTGTGAATTATGCTTCACATGAGATGGTGTTGTAGAGAAGGAAGACAGGTCAAAACAATGTGTCCAGCATTCAGATAGGAGGTGCATTATCTCTTTTATAGTCAGGGTTCAAATACGTCACTGTCATTGCTGTGTAATTGAAGCATGAGAATCTTATCAACTGCATAGCTTGGAGACTGAGCTGCAATTAATAACAGAAAAATGAGTCTTCACACCTTATATAGGAATTTCTGTCAGACCTTCCCCTGTGCTTCATGCTAACGCTATGTCCAAGTTCTCCCTGCTAATTTTAATTCAGTCATGTCTGGGAAGGATGCAGCCATTGCATCTTCAACAGCAATTGGTGCCTGCAGGAGTCTTGATTCTGGTGATGGGACACAGCTGCAGTTCAGGACCCTGTTAGTTTTGCTTGTACCTGTGGTGTAAGGAGAAGCTGAGCAATCTTTGACTCTTTAGTCCAGAGAAGAGAAAGCTGGGGGGGATTTTATCAATGTGTATAAATACCTGATAGAAGGGAGAGAAGAAGACAAAGAAGAGGGAGCAGTCACAATCTTTTAAATAGTGCCTATTGAGAGGGCAAGAGGGAGTGGGAATAAATTAAACACGTGAAATTCCATCTGAACACAAGAAAACACTTTTTTTTGTGCTGATAGCCAAACATTGGAACAGGCTGGCCAGAAAGATTGTGAACTATGCATTCTGGGAGATATTCAAAAGCTGTCTGGACATGGTCTTGAGCAACATGCTCAGCTTATCCTTCTTGACCTGAGGGAGAAGATGGAAATAGGTGTGAGGTGTGTGCATGGACTAGATGATTTCAAGAGGTTCCTTCTATCTCGTATTACTCTGTGATTTTCCAAGTCCTTTCAGGCAAATGTCTTCTCTTCTACTTTTTCTTCACCTGTTTAAATCAAGGTCTTTCTTGGAAAACTCTTTTGATGGTCTGCTCAGTCATGTCAATACTGTATATAGGTGTACAACTTTTTCATTGAGGTCTCAAAACATGAAACAAATATGAAACAAACCCAAAACTAATCTCAGATCACTGTCAAGTTAAAGAAAAAATGTACGACTGGGAAATGTTAAAGAAAAAAAACCCAACAAACCAATCATGTCCACAGATAAGACAGCAAAAAAGAATTTATGTATAGTGCAACAGGGACAATTACCCACCCTGCTGACTGCAGCAAGCTTTGAAAATGTCGTTAATTTTAATGGGAAGCAATTTGTTAGGAATCAGAGCAGGGTGCTGGGAGACTGCTTTTTCTCTGTCCCATCAATTCTGAAACAATGTGAAAACCATTCAGAATCAGAAACATCTGGGCTGGAGGGACTGTGAGAAGCTGTCCAGTCCATGCTCATTGTGGTATTAGTTATACCAAACCAAATGGAAGCCTGAGTTGGACTCTCCATCCCTCCCATGGATTGTGCCAGGGCTTAGCTTTCCTACTCATCAGATAGGTCTTCTTAATGTCTAGTAGATTCCTTTTTATTTGAATTTAAGATTAACTTTGTTCAACTCATTGGGCATGGAGCATTTATCTGCAGTCATTTATCAAAATTTCTCTTTAAATTTCAAGGTTTCAAGAAAGCTCCAATTCCTTTGATTGTTTTTATACTGATTTTGCTGTAGTGGATAGTATCAGTCTGTGTTTTGATTTGTTCTGAAAATACTGGTGCTTACACACTGATGTTTTAGCTATTGCTGAGCAGCTCTTACACAGCACCAAGGCCTTTTCTGCTCCTAACACTGCCCTGATAGTGAGCTGAAGGTGTACAAGAAGATGTGAGTGGACACAGCTGGGACAGCTTATCCTAACTGACCAAAGGGATATTCCGTATGACACGATGCCATGCTCAGCAATAAAAGAAGGAAGGAAGTTTGTGGGGGATATGGAGCCACTTCCTAGGGACTGACTGAGCATCAGTTGGCTGGTGATGAGCTATTGTTTTCATTTGCATCACTTGTCTTTTTTGGTTTTTATTTTCCTCTCTCTTTTTTTTTTAAATATATTTTTCCTTACATTTTTAAATTATTGTTTATTTTTAATTATTAAACTGTTTCTAGCTCAACCCATGAGTTTGTTTCTCACTTTTACCCTTCTAATCTTCCATCATCCTGAGGTGGAGTGGAAGAGGGAATGACTGAGTAATTTTGTGATACTTAGTTGCTGACTGGTGTCAAACCACAACAGTTTTTTTCTAGATCTCTTAATTTACAGGTGTTTCCTATTATTTTCAGGCAACACATGTCTGTCCTACAGAATAGCTGCTGAAATGCTTGAGAGGTCATGCTCAAGTGAGGGTGGAACTGTGGGGTTTGCTGTTGCTTCAACAATGTGGTTGCTAAAATGGGATTCAGTTGACTAAAATAAGTCATCTACATCTGGACTAGAATGGGGTAAACATGACCTTCCTCTCCTGGAGCAAGATAAGTTGTATTTCATGGACTAGACTGAGATGAATACTGATGATAAGGATACCCTGCAGTCAGGGGTCCTGTGCCAATATCCTTAACAATGACACTTGTAGCCACAAATAGAGCTGTCACTCCTATGATACAAGATCTTGGTTGAATATAAAGCTGTTTGTCCTGCCAACATTTTCCTACCCTGGCAATAAGTACCTTTTCTCTCCAATTCAATTACATCTCTCTCTGGGGCCTCTACTGTTAATCAACTGCATGATTTTGCAAGCAAGTTATAGAGACATTGATACACATAACCATGGGGGGTAAAAAAGTCTTTGAATGATTTGACAATACTCTTGGGAAATGTCCATTTCTTTGTATTAGTTTGGGGCTGCTCTGGTCTCACCCTGGTGTAGTTCATGGCAGAATTTGATCCTGTGTAAATAGTGTTTATTGAAAGACAAAAAGTAGCACATGGAATTATTATACTGTCTGCACTACGATTTGTTAATCATCTATTTGAATTCCAGTTGTATTAAGATCAATGTCTCCACGTAAAAACAAGACGAGGGTAACTAGATAGAAATTGACCTTTTATTTGTTTGCCTGCAAATTCTCTACATTGCATCCCTAAGGAGGCTCTCAAAGCACTTCACAAACATTTCCTGAGCCTTAGTGATAGGCTGCAAGGGAGATAAGGATTCATACAGGTGAAGATCAAATATTTTTGCAAAAGAAATCCTGTATCTTACACACAGATTGTGATCCAATGCAGAGAACACTGAGTTAAACTATACTCATGTCAGTTACAGAGGCAAACAAGACATTGATGATAGTCTTTGTTGGTATAAAATTTATGATTCATCATGTCCTTGTGGAATTCCAGGAGCACAAACATATTGACATTTTAAAATGGTAGGACCTCTGGGTATATTTCAGAGTTCTGGCCTGCTGCTTTAGGAAAGCCTGCTTTAGAAAAGAAGGGTTTTTACTTTTGGTAGCAAAGGGAGGTGTCTGGCTGCACAGCTTTAGACATTGACGTAGGTGTTTGGTTAAGAACTGCACTCCCAGCAGTGTCAGCAGAGAAACTGTTGTAGCAGGTAATTTCAACTGGCTTCTTGACTCTGCAGAGACAAATGGTAGATGCTGTGACTCTCTGAGTTTCACGTGTTTATACATGGCTTTTCAACCTTATCTGAAAAAACATAAAACTGTCCCTTCTGTTATGGAACAAATTATAATTAAATTATACTTAATGTGATGTTTCCTGTTACTTAACTTGCTCTTACATAAACTGATGTTTCCTTGCACTTATTATAATGATATGATTGTGATTCATGCAAAATTATTTTTGGTACAAAAAGGTTAGGGAGCAGGATAATGGGGAAAAAGGCAAGCCATTCAAAAGTAATTAAAAGCATTTGTCAACTTGATGTTTATCACTGTTTTCTATGCACTATGTTTTTGTTTCCTGTTCTAGGACAATTCCACCCACTGAATCATGGATGGCCTTTCTATGACATCATAAATAAAAACTTTTCCTTGATGCGTTTTCCTGTTCCTTGCTCTAGCTGTTGTGTCATTGGGCACAGCTCATAATGAAGTGATAGATTAAATAACATTAAGTTCCCTACCCTGTTTTGACAAAAGCAGGATGTTGCCTAGTACAGGGACAGCCTGTAGGAAAAATATTGCTAACAACTTATACAAGATTGTGAACACCAGAAAGAGAGGAAATTTTGACCAGAAGTCTTTGTTGCTGCAAGGACGACTGGGAAAAAATTAACCTTCAATAATGGAAACTAGGAGAAACTTTCTAACAAATCAGTGGAGTAGGGAAGTCTCTGTATTTCTGAGACAAAAATAGGCAGCTGTTATTCAAGAGGGAGCTTGAACAGTTTTGTGGGAGGCTTATACTTCTCTGCAACACTGAAACATTGGATTTGGTGATTATAAAAGTCCTTTCCAGTCCAGCGTGCCCACCACACAGTCATTCCTGCTACTGGAAGACAATATGGGACACTCAAGCCTAGGTGGGACAGTGTGCCACATGCCACCAGCCCCAGGGTCACATAGCAAAGCAGCAATGCCCCCAGCACAGAAGTGTGGTGGGGAATCCTCTCACAGCCACAGTCAAGCAGATACCATGAAAATGTCAAGGTTTTGGCTTCTGCTTGAAAAATGCATCTTTGCTTAGCTCTCAGGTCCTCTGTTGTCTTGTTAACCATCTGCATTGGAGCAAATGTTGTAAAAAGCAAGAGTAATCATCTATTATCCACTGCTCCAATGAAAAATTTTTCAGTTGCCAAGTACAACTCAATTCTACAGAGTAAATATCCATTCCCTCTGCTCATTTGACACTCATCACAGATATACCCTTTTTTTTTTTTTTTAATGAATCCAGGTGCTTTTGTTATGAGACAAATGAGAGCTGACAATTTGTGAGCTTTCCTCTTCCTTCCCAACCTTTCAGCTTCCAGCCTGAGTGGTGTGTCACATAATACACTATCCCTTTCAGCCTGCCAAGAGGAGCCTCAGTAAGAAAAGAGGTCCAAGCTTAAACGAGGGAAGAAATATCATGGTGTGCAATGAATCCCACACAGTGCAGTGTTCTGAATCCAAAACTGGCAGAACTGGTGGATAGGATTTATTCTGCTATGAAATCCTTGGTGAGGTGTGGTTTGGTCCTGGTTTCACTCCCCCGCCTGCCAAAAAAACATCTGTTTTAGTTGAGAACATTGCAAAATATTACTGAGATATGCCTGCTCTGGTCGACTCCTACTGGTTCCCACATTGCAGGAATGTGGGACAACTCTGATTGTTTCCTGTATGTTTACAAAAAAAGGGATTGGGAAAATAGCAGGCAGATACCAGATCACATACCAGATCAAATAGGCAGCCTGAGGGGATCAGCATTTTACTGCTCCTAAGAAAGCATTTGATCCAAGGCACAAGCTATCCCTTAAATAAATAAAAAGCAGTGTGACTACAAGTTTATTTAACATGCCAGGGAGCCAAGAATATGGCGTTGTCTCAAGTGGTTTCTTTCTTCTTTAGGGTATAAAACTTGGAATGATAACTGGGAATTGCTTCCCTCCTCTTGCTCCTGCCTTCATCTTCTATTTCTTCCAGCAGGAACTTCCAAATCTTGATACTAGCATTGGCTGGACCATGGTTTTTTGGATGGTAGAAGGTATTTCACATCCTTTAGCCTCACTAATAAAACCATAATTTTCTTCAAGTTAATGAATAAAGTTCCTGCTATTATATATATTTTTCTTCCAGTGGAAGGAAATAGTGTTATCTGCTTCATGCACATTCCTCAGCACCACATTGTTGGAATGCCCCCAAGCACAATTTTATCTATAATAATACAATATTAATTAAAAAAAAGGATCATTTCTCCTCCTCTGCTGCCTGCAGGACACAGATTCAGCTTCCTGGATTTTGCTGCTTGCTTAAAAGGGAGCAGTTTGCATTAGATTTCAGGCACGTCGCAGCATACGCAGTGTGTTTTCATCTTGACTTGCTGTAGCAGTAAGGAGAGGAACATCTGTAAGGATATTCTTCTAGAGCACCTTTTATCCACTGCTCTCTAGATAGTTGAATCCCTGTGTAATTTCTCTACATCACTGGAAGGCAGCAGGCAGAGATTTAAGGGGGAGGAGAGGGGACAGCCAAGGCGGTTTGTTACCTCCTTCCTCTGGCTCCCAGCTCCTGCCGTGCAGGATTCAGGCTGGCAGTGACCGGGGTTGCTCAGTGGGAATGAGGCTGGTCCAGCACTATCTGTCACAGCGGTTAGAGGGGAAGGGTGTATCTGCCATCACGGCTGGGGATGAGTCACCAGAGATGCTCAAATATCAGTTTCCTTAAAAGTCAGTGCAGGCTCTGAGCACAGCCCCATGAAAGTACCAAATCTCCTGTCACAATTCTCTCTTGTGTCAGATGGGAAAGGTCCCACAGTGGCAGTAAACTAAGAGCACCACCACAGAGTAGACAGAAGGAAGTGTCTAGACAAAAGAAAATCCCACAAATAAAACCTTAAGCTTTCTTTTTGGAAATTTCTTGAAGTGATGATACTTCAGGAAATCCAGTATCCTCTTTCAGTGAAGTGTAATGAATAAAGAAAGGAGTAAGAGAATACTGGAAGTATTTTGCCTTTTTAAAAATTATCATTTCATTATTGTCTGTCATATAATTTTACTCCCTATTCTTTTTTATGTCGTTGTCCTGATACAAATACACATATATACATATATATATATATATGCATATGCATATAAGCTTCATATGAACAAAGACATAAGGCTTTATCCTTGAAAGGGAACAATAAAAGACACCAAGCTAATTCAATAGAAGATGTTGTTAATTATTAAAAATGTAATTATTTTTGAAACTATTTCACCTTATCTAAAGATAACCTATGAAAGTGGACTGGGCAATTAATTCAGCAGCTATAGCAATAAAGCCTCTGCTAGAAATCACCAATCTTTTTCACAGATCCCTTTGTTCCAAGCAATGCCAATGAACTCTGTCCCTTTTCATTGGAGGGCTCACCACCTTTTTTCACAGCAGCACTCAGAGGTGCAATTGAGAGCAGGGAAGCACTGCTGGGTCTCATACAGGCACACAGCAAGAAATCTCGCATAAACACAGAAAGGTTTGCATCATTAGTTTCCGAGCAGAAAAGAAAAGGCTGGTAATAAACAGGCAAGAAAATTGAAGTTCTTCCTAACGTCCCCAAGTAGGTTTTTGGCAGAGCTGAGAAGTGTCTTTAGGGTGACAAGGGGACAAAGTTTTGGCTACTGGATCATCCTTTCAGACCCACCTGTACTCCTTTTTATCTCTCTTGGTACTGTGAAGGACTCCTTATTTAATAGCACTGAGCAATACTTGTTCTGATTTAGCTTTTGGTCAGCCCTGTATTGGTCAGGCTATTGGACTAGATGATCATGGAAGCTTCCTCCAATTGAGAAGACTCCTCTGTTTAATGCTACTAATTTCTATTCAAGTCTACTAATAAACAAACAATAATTGTCCTGCTGTTAAGTGCAGAAAAGCCAACATTTCCATAGAGGAGAGGAATATCACATCCAACAACATTAATTCAAACATTTCCCCCTGTTTCAGCAATGCTTCAGATTTTCTACTTCAATCTAATAAGGAAACTAGGGAACATTTTACCTCATTATTTTATTTGATCAAAGCAGCTTTCTGATATTTGCTAATTTGTCTAAACATCTGCCATTAGAATTCATGTGTCTCCTCTGTCAGGTCCCTCTCTCTGGCTTTCATGAAAGGGTTTATATACACTCAAAATTGGCCAGGGCTGTTAGTCTGATAGACTGCCTTGTATTTGTCCAAATGTGTCTAGTAAGAGCTGTCAAGGCCATGGAGAGTTAAAATGAAGAGCCTGGTAATTTAATGGAAAGCACTGAAGTGTCTCTGCCTATTAGAGAACATGTTGTATTGGGTTTGCAGGACCACGTTTTGGTAGCAGGGGGGCTACAGAGGTGGCTTTTGTGAGAAGCTGCCAGAAGCTTTCCCTGTGTCTTACAGAGCCAAGGCCAGCCAGCTCCAGCACAGACCTGCTGCTGGCCAAGGCCAAGTGCATTACAATGGCAGTAGCACCTCTGGGATAATGTATTTAAGAAGGGGGAAAAACTCTTGCAGAACTGTGGATGGAGAGAGTGAGAATATGTGAGAGAAAACTCTGTGTAAACACCAAGGTGAGTGAAGGAGGGGGAGGAGATGCTCCAGGCGCTGGAACAGAGATTCCCCTGCTGCCTCTACAAGACCCCACACTGGAACAGGTGGATGCCCAAAGGTGGTTATGACCCCATGGGAAGCCTGTGACTGGCAGACTCCTGGCAGGACCTGCAGAGAGAGGATCCCACACTGTAAGAAGTTTGCTGCCAGGACTTGTGACCCTGAGGGGAACTCAGGCTGGATCGGCCTGTTCCTGAAGAACTGTCTCCCATGGGAGGGACCCACACTGGAGCAGCTTATGAAGAACTGCAGCCTGTGGGAAGGACTCATGTTGGAGAAGTTCGGGTTGGACTGTCTCCCATGGGAGGGACCCCATGCTGGGGCAAGGGAAGAGTGTGAGGAGGAAGGAGCAACGGAGTCAACATCTAATGACCTGACCACAATCCCCATTCCCCATCCCCCTGCATCGTTGAAGGGGAGGAGGTAGACAATACAGGAGTGATGTTGAGCCCAGGAAGAAGTGAGGGGTGGGGGGAAGGTGTTTTAAGATTTAGTTTTATTTCTCATTACCCTACTCTGATATGATTGGTGATAAATCAAACTAATTTCTCTGAATCAAGTCTGTTTTGCCCCTAATGTTAACTGATGAGTGTTCTCTCCCTGCCCTTGTCTTGACTCATGAGCCTTTCATTATATTTTCTTTTTCCTGTCCAGCTGAGGAGGGGAGTGACAGAGTGGCTTTGTTGGGCTCCTGGTGTCCAGCCAGAGTCAACTCACCACATGTGTAAAGGTATTTCTATATGCCTCAGTCTGGTACAGGATTCACCAGGACAGGCTTGACAAAGCAGAGGAGATACAGGCTTAGAACATGGTAAATCAAACCATTTTGCAGTAAATTGTGAGAAGGTTGGCACTAGCTGTTAGTCAGCTGCCAAGAATTCATGCTCGATGTCTAACAGGTAGTCAGATCTGTGACAGAAATGTGGGGTTGGGAAGCACAGGGTGCACCTGTGCATATTTCTGTGAATGGAAAGATCTGCAAAGGGTGCAATAAAAATTCTCTTTGCATACATATTTATGTGTGACTGCCCAGTCCCTGCTGTCAGTCAGTGTGATCTCTCCACTGATGGTGTTATTAAAGGGCTGTCTTGGTTAATCTTCACTTTATGTTTGTACATTTAGTCAAACAGTGGTGCAGTAGTGCTCCCTGAATGCAGGCACCTGACAAGCACCTCGAGAGCAGCACTTGTATATATGCAAACAGAAAAAGCAGAAGCATGTATGTTCTCCGTCTGACTCCAGTTTGGAGCTTTAGGTCTATTAATCATGCTCAGAGCTTTGAAGGCTTTTCCAGCTAGTTCATTGTCTGACCCAGAGGAGTGATGGTTCAGTGCTCAGCACAGAAAAGACAGAGCTTCTGCATTTTATCCCTAGCTCTGCAATCAATTCACAGCACAGTGAGTTAATCTCTTAGGATTAGGGCCAAAGGGATGAACACTATAAAACTGAATCAGACACATTCCTCTTTCCAGAATATAGCTACTAGGCTGCAATCTAGAACCTAGGAATGGGTGCCTGGTCCCTCCACATTGCATCCTGTGGGGAGCAACTGTTATGTCGATTCAGGACATCTCTATGGAGAGCAAAACACTGGAGAGAAGGGCATATACTAACTCTTGCATCACCTCCAGATGTGGAGGCTTATTCACTGCTAAATTACTCCAGTCTTCACCAGATCAATACCTCTTTTGACTTTCTAATGGAAAGTTATGACTTACCAATGGAAAGTCTCTAATACAGTTTTGGTGACATCCCTTTATATTCTGAGCACTGATGTGGGAGAGCTGTTCTCAGTCTCACAGCTGCATAGAGTGATTCAAAGTCACCTCCAAGAATATAAGCTACCTATTTGGGTGTGGGGAGGAGAGAGGTTTGCGTTACTCCTCCTTCTTTCTTGCAGGAAAAAAAAACCACAAAGAAGTCATGGTATTGTTGTATTTGGAAACACTGAAAACTCAACTGAATAATGCCTGGAGTAGCCTGAACTAGCTCTGAAGCTGACACTGTTTTAAGCAGAGGATGAATTAGATGACACTCCAAAGTCCCTTCCAGACTTGTGTAAGTATATGATTTTAGAATTACATGGAAAACATTTTAGAGAAAGGAATATGTGAGAATTTCCTTGCTTCCTGAAGTTTAGGGATCTTGCTGTGGGAGACTTCCATCTCCTAAGAACTCTTCATATATTTTCCCCCTTATCTATAACTTATGGAGTTACCTCTTTTCCTTATTTTTCCAGTTGTTAGGCAGCAGATGCACATATCTACCTGAGAAATAGGATGCTGTGGATAAATCCATGTGAAGTCTGAGGTCAGACTTTCAGGGAAGGTGTCTTGTCAGATGCTTCAGGGCAGATGGATGAGGTGGTGTGTAGTCTATGGACCTGGTCAATCCTGCACAGAATGAAACAGAAATACGACAAAGGTATCTGAGTGGTAAAATTAAAGAGTGAAGTAGTCTTGAGTGGTAGAGGTTTAGAGTTATGCACCTAAGTTCTACCCACTCTCCACCATCTGTGCTTATATTTTCCTTAGAGATAGCCTCAAAACCAGGTTTCAAATATCATTATTTATGCTAGTAATTAAGTCACCTGAATTTCATCTGGACTTTGCAGATATATTTGATTTATTTCAACACTAACAGGATCATGACTGAAATAAAATCATACACAGATGAATGTCTTAGTTGCTACTGTTATTAATCCTGCTGTTTAGGTTCATGTTTAACAGGAGGCATATGCAAGGCTCATTTGATAACAAAACAGTGAAGAAGCTTCTAATCTGTCACTGTCACAGACATCTGTGAGGAGCCACCTGCGGCACTTTTCAGTGCAGACAGAAACTGAAGAGTGTGAAAAGCCACTGCAACAAGCAGAGAGACTGAGATACTGATTGTGCAATGTGTTTTCCCTGTCAAAATGGAATGAACCTGTCTCAGAGAATCCAATTTCTTCACATTGCACAGGCACATAGTGGGAGTCACAAGATGCCACAGTACACTGGAAGCATGTGAAATGAATGATCTCTGTTATGGAATAAACACAGCTCCTGCCTTGACAGGTCAGTGCTGGGCAGCAAAGTGATGTTTGACTGTGGAACACAGAGAGGTCACACTGAGATATTTTAGCCAGTGTTTGCCTCAAATGCTTTCCAGGGTGCAGAAGCACAGATCTTACCCAGCTTTTGAAGTAGATTCACCTGACTGGTATACTCACTGTTCCAGAAAATTCCTGGACCAAACACAAGCCAGGATCCGTTTCCAGCAAGAAGTCTCCTTGTTTTTCCAATAAGCCGGTGTGTCCCTGGGAAATAAGAGAGTGTCAGATATGCACCTTTCCTCAGAACTCTGCCTCAGCTCCAGAGAACTGTCCTGATTACGTTTAATTTACAACAGCCAATGAAGCCACAGAGTTCTATTGGCTTCTTCATAGGAATGAGTCACAACTACTTCACTCTGGAGGGGAAGTCAGTGGGCAATTTACTAGGGATACCTGTGGAACAATGTACCAAGTATATCTTGCAGCAATTTGAGGTTGGTAAAGATTTCAGCAAAGTCATAGGAAGGCTTTCCTTGGCTTCACTTTGTACCAGCTGAACCATATCATGCTCAGCTGGCTCCTCTCAGAACCATTTCATTCATTTTCCCTGTTTCTGGTGTGGAATGGGGCAACTGTAATCCTGGCTCTGGATCCTGGCCATTTACTCGGTTACTTGTTATTGTCACAAGCCAGAACTATATCCACTAGAGCAAGACATAGGAAATGGCAAGATATTTAGGTGGAGCAACTTCTGTCTGGATGCCTCATTGTAAACTCAAGGACTGCTGAAAAAATCCTGATTTTGAGTTCTAAGACTCTTGGAAAATTGGGCAAGGTGAGCATGGGGAACCATCCCTCCCTCCCCAGAAATTATCGTTATGGAGCTGTTATAACAACCAAAGATACTTCTGTTTCAATCTCACACCCAATTTAATTATCCTTTCCTTTCAAAGCAGAACAGCTTTCTAAGTGATGGTGTTTCTTGAATATTAAAACAATAAATATTTAAAACATTTCCATACATGAGCCTGTACTGCATGAAGAAAATGTCAGCCTCATAACACTTCTAAAGCAAATTTTTTAATAGATGTCTGATTTATTTTCTCTCTAATCCACACATTCTATCTGCTTCCTCTCAAAACCAAGCAAATATACTGTACAGATGAAAAGACCCTGTCACTTACATTATACATTAAATTTCCCCTTCCAAGGAAATGAATGTTGGTATTGATATTTCAGCCTCAAAATAGTCAGTCATAAAACTGTGACATTGTTAATTTTCTCACCAGAGTGCTCAACTTCTTAGGATCCTGGTACCATCACTTACAGCAGTCTCCAGAAGGCTGGATTTTTCATCTAACTGCTGGATAAATCTCTTCCTCTCTCTAGTTCCTTTCCTGTCCTTCTCTTCAGGCCAGTATCTATTTTGATAATTTTGTCACAGTTCTACTACAAGGAGGGTATTTAATACTGCTGTAATATGATCAATACTTTATTGTCATTGTCATGGGCTTTAGGGGAACCATATTTAACTGCTATTGTATCATTGAATCAGTTGTTTATAAAGCCATAATCCTCATTTAGTAGAGTAACTTTGAGACCAGATAACATTGACCATTCTGTGTAAACTATGTTTCATTTTATCTGTATACTATTTTTACTCAATTGCTTTGTTTAGTCAAGTGCTTGAAGTTCGCTGGCCTATGTCATTTCCTGAGGGATGTTTCTGCAAGGTAAAATACCAGTTTCACAGGGCAGTTTCACAAGTACAGTACAAACAGAAAACACACAAAAATAGTTAATACATAAACTTTTAAAAAGAGATAGTATTTTCAAGTGGAAAAAGATTGATTTTATTTGAAATCTCTATTAAAGCAAACAAGATGGCTCCAGTATAATTATGATATATAAGAAGTGATGATGAATATAATGTTCCCTTCTCTTTCCTGGGCTTTTAAGCTCAAGCAAACAGCCTATGATTTACCTTCCTTCCTCTAAGTTTTGATATGTCCATGTTTCTCCTTAGCTATCTGGGAGAAAAGGATGTATCCGCATTATAGAGGGTGTGTTTCAAATGGCTACAGAATTTGCAACAAATTTAGAAATAACATCACAGCGTTGAAAACCTTTTGGTTGTGCAGTGGGAAGGATCTTGCAGCTGATGGAAGGGCAGATTTCAGACTGGCAGCTGTGCTGGCAATGTGACTCCAGACAAGCATCAGGGGAAAAGGTAGTCAGTCAAACCATGTATACTCAGGAGCATTTGCATCAGTCAAAAGCATTTCTTAATATTCAAGGGAAGGACATTTAGGCCCTTAGATCAAAAAGAAGGATCTTTACCTCACTCTGATGTTGTGCAGAGACATGAGCACTTTAATCAATAGTACCCTTGCATGAAAAGCTTCTTGTGCAGTGGCGATCAAAAAGCCAGTACAGTGCCTGAACAAAACCCATGGAAGCAGGATTGTGACCCTTAATGAATAACATAATTTACCTGCTGTGTGCTTGAGAAATTTTTGCCTTCAAAGCAGCCTTTTTTTGGTTTTGTTTTTTTTTTTTTTTTGATTTGTTTTAAAATGTTGCNNNNTTTATGATTTGTTTAAAAATGTTGCACACTGAGGAACAAATGCTGCAACTGTCATTTGTGGGACTCCAGCTGCAGCTTTCTTCTAGGAAAGGGTGAAGCTCTTTTCATGATATCCTAGCTCAGGAATCCACTGTGGAAATTCAGCCAGTTTTAAGAAAGAAAGCAAAGTAATGTTAACCAGAGAACTGATCAAACAAAGCAATGTCAAAGTACAGAGAGGAGGGAGGAATCTTTATGAAGCAAGAATACAACATTCATGCTACATGGGTTGTTGCTACCCTAGAGAACGTTGTTTATTTAATTCTGGTCTTATTTTTTTCCAAGTCAGAAGTAACTGTACTGAAGTCAAAGCAACAATCACATAAGGCTTGATATAAAGGATTAGAAGCTCTCCCACCTGGCGAAGTCTTGGGCAAAAGGATCCAGGCCACCTTATCATGTTAAAAAGACCTATTTTCCCACTGGTTTCTCTTTGAGCTTCAATGCTATAAATCTAAAAATAACTAAACTGAAATCAAAGTCATTCCCTGGTACTTTGTAATAGTAACTGGCTAAAGAACATTAGTCACCTTTTACATCTTTCTTGGTTTGAATTTCCCATATATATTAATAGATCTACATTTATAGCTAAAAGCAACACACTTAAAACACAGGCGAGCATTGATACTGAAGGCACAGGACATGTCTGTGAGCTAATATTTGTGCCATCAAATGCAGAGATACTCCTCACTTCTTTTTGTTGATTTTGGAAGTTACAACTGTGTGGTGAGGCACCAAATATCTGAATATGGACCTCACCTGCACAAGTTGTAAGATCTGTGTGGAAGTAAATATAACATTTCTCAAAGCGTTTTGTGGGCTTGTGAATGTGAAATCCTTCAAGCCTCCTTCAGGACTGCATTCCAGGTGAAGATAGCAGAGATTCATTCTCATAGTCAGACACACATAACTTCTCTCTTTTTGCTCACAAATACTGATTCTGACCTGCTTTTTTAAGTCAGCCTTACACTGGTTTGAGCTTTCCACTTTTTCAAATTTAAGATCCTAAGCTGATCATTCTCTCAGCTGACTTTACGGAGTATCACCTGTCAGAAAGAGTGCTGAAGTTTAGTTCCCTTCTCCAAAACACTTATTTGAATACCCATCTCTGCAGCCAAGCAGTCCAATGATAGCTGGGATCAACTATTTTTATTAATGTTATACTGAGGATACATTTAAATCCAGAATCCTAGTTGCATCCCTAAGCTAACATGCATTCAAAACAGTGATTTTTCTCCCCAGTTTGCATATGTAGAACTGTGGTACCTGTCTTCAGGCAAAGGTCTGTAATTCAGAACCTGAGCTGAGGGATCTGAAAACCTGAGAAAGAACAACTTAACTTCTCGATGAAGCTGCTTCCACTTTCCCTGGGTTCTGAACACTCTTCTCCTACACACCCTTGGGTCCTTGTAGTCTAAATGTGAGTGGAAGACTTCCTGGCAGTACTTGTGGCTTTGTTATCTGTACATAACCTTTGACTTCTCCAGGAATGTGTAGGGAGGTATCTACTGTGGAGAGGCAGAGACAGAGCTCCTCTGTAGTAGCTATGTGGTACTTTTGAGTAGACATGGGACAGCAGCCCCTCAGAACTAAAAAGAGCTAAATAAATATCCTGATCACCTTGCAGCCTAATGAAACATCCTACATCTTTAATTTTATTGAAGATGAATCTTCTGTGAAAAATAAAAACACCAAAATGAAGACCACTGCATGGACTGGACTGGGAAAGTACAGAGCAAGGTCTCAAATGTTTGTGCTTGTTTTCAGCCATGTAAAGCTTCAGGCTGAACTGAAGGGGAGCTGTCTGCCCTGGACACATCACAGAATAAGATTATTCAATAGGTTTTTAATACAAGCTGCAAAAAGTCACCCATTGCTGTTGTATCATGGGAATAAATAGACACAGAGATCATGTAAACGTGTCCTCATTCCAGTCTGAGCTGTTTCTAATCATGTTTCTTCTACCTTCTGTTCACTTCCTGTGCCCATCTATCACTTGCAACAAATTCATCTAGAAACCATGAAGTCTGGCTCCCCCATTATTCTAACTATCAGTTTAGTTTGCTGACTCTGTCTGGCAGAAATATTTTTGATTTGTAGTGCTAAAATGAAGGACTGTTTTGGATAGGTACCAGTGCTCCAATAAACTAGATATTCTCTGAACTGGGTTCATGTGCTGCCTACATTTTCTTCAGAGCTGAGTGCAAGGCAGGGAGTCCATAAAGCTATTTGATACTCCGTTTTTACAATTTTGCCATCACACTTATTCTGCAAATGTAAGTGAAAGCTCTGTGGAATTTCTGTCACTATGGTCTTTCAGGTAGTTTCTAGTGGAAGGACACTGTAAACCAAGGTTCCTCCCTATATGCATTCAGATGCTTGGACATTCCCACCCACCTCCTCTGGCTGTGGTTTATTTCCTCTGATGAGTGACTGCTTAATCATAGTGAGTGCATCCAGCTCATGACAAAATTGGTAGCTCAATGTTTTTGCCTGTATGAGTTGGTATTTTATTGAAATGCTCACATGAGCTGCAATACACAATACAGATCCACAGACAAAAGAGTAACAACAACAATTTAATGAGGGTAGCTCATCTGACATCTCCACTGAATGCCAGACTTTACAGTATCCTAAATGGAAAAACACAAGGAACCATAGCAAAGCAAAGGTTCATGGGTAGTGCAGTTTTCTCCAACCTAAATGTGTGTGTAAACATTTCCCAGAGGAAGGCAAAATATCTCTTTTAAGGGGATTTCAAAGACAGATAAGTCTTGGGATACCCTGTAAAGAGTCAGCTTGACAAGCAGCCTTTGGAGCCAGGCCCAGTCCGTCTCACACACAGTCAAATACTGACTTGTGGTCCTGCTGCTTCCTCTCTCTATGGATGCCCCAGTTTGTCCCTGTAAGGGGACATCCCTTTCCCTCATTAGTTTGGTCTTCCCTCCTTAGTGCTGGTGTCTCTTGCTGGAATGAATAACCCATTGCCTCATCAGCTGTTGAGCCTACAGGTGTAATTTCTCTGCTCTGCCTTTCAGAGGAGGACGGCAGGACTGCTATCCAGTACTGTCAGCATATCAGATATTTCAGAACATCCCACCCAGTAGGGTTTCCTGTCAACATAACAGACTGTTGACATATGCCTTGAAGGGTTTATATTCCTGGCAACTGCAGAATCCTACTTTCTCCTTAATTGTAAGAGTCCCTAGCAATGGCTGTCATCTTAACAAGAGACAAAAATGAGTCTGTGCTCTTTCCCCTCCACTTTATCAAATTTGGAGCTGATCCATATCTCAGTTTTAGAAACAGACATGTCTGATCTGACCAAAGAAGTTGCTGGGACATTTCCCTCTTCTCAAGGAATGCTAGGTGACTCTTTCCTGTTAAGAAGTAAGCCAAATGTGGTCTGCAAACATGATATTTTCTGATATTCTTCTGGAAAGAAGAACATTCTACGTGAAAATTACAGAATAGGATAGTAACCTACAGGATGTGACCATCTCTACCACATAAACTAAACCCAAATTAAAGAAAGTCATCAAGATTAAATGACATACATAGGGAAAAAATGAACAAAATCATCTATAATTATCTATAATTATGAATAAGATAAGGAACAGTGCTGCTCTCCCAAGAAAGACTCACCTAGCAAAGCACAAAACAAGAAGTTAGGTCACTTTTTTGAATTCATGTGGGAGGTGTTGCAAGTGATGAATTTCAGTATCTGATCTCAAAGCAGGGTTCCCTCTAAAATTCTCTTCTAGCAATGTGAGGCTTTGTCACACAGTTATCCAAGCCACAATATTTTATTATTTCTTTTTTGTTTTAACTCTATGTTATGGTTTGACTCCAGCTAAAATGCCAAGAGCCCACACATAGATCCAAAATTTCTCAGAGAAGGGAAAAAAACCTTCAACTTTTGTGATAAGGATTACAAGCAACTGTTTATTAACTATTTCACAAGCAAAACAGGCTCTAACTTAGAATATTAAGTATTAACTACTACTACTAGTACTAAAATCAGAACTTAAGAGTTTAAGAGTGGTAAGTTTGATAGATGTTACAGACACCTTTCTCCCCCCACCCCTCCCCTT